>OY855905.1:32934749-33152249 GCA_963693305.1 Meandrina meandrites
CACGTCATTAAGAGGGTAGGGGAAGTGGAAGTTTGTCATAGGGCCACTGGGCTTGACAGCCTGGGCGGCATACCATCCTGTGACCTTGCTTAGAGTATTATTAGACAATCTGACTGGTTTGCAGAAACTCCCATAATTTGGGAGAGCTCTGGGTCATCACTGTTTTCAAGTTAACTGTTTGGGGCAGTTTGACATTCCTTTCCTAATTTCCATGTCAAAATAACTTTGAATTTCAAAGTTCCATTTCCAGCATGTTATCAAACTGTACATTTTCCTCACTATGCAAACATAGTCTTTTGAGTACTACTAGATATTTTCTTGAAACAAAAGTAGTTTACGTTGGTACTATACCACAGGTTTTAATTTGTGATCTTTCCTTCTTAATTAGGAGGAACAAGAGTCTTTTTGTCAGATCCTGATCTGATCAAACATGTCACTGTAACAAATTCCAAGAACTATGCTCGCTCTCATTATGTGAGGATCGTTTTACCCAGTATTGGTAATGGTTTATTTTCCTCTAATGGAAAGGACCATGCTGATCAACGTAAAATGATCAATCCTGCATTTAATTACGGTAATTTGACTGGGATGGTAGATGATTTTGAATATGTTACAGCCAATCTTGTTAGGGTAGGTTGTTGTTGCTTTTTCCTTTCAAATGGTGATGGACAAAAGACTGACCACCAGTCCATATGCATGGACTACCCCGATGGACTACCCAAATGGACTACCAAATGGACTACCCCTAAAAAATCCTATTTCACTACCCGGGAGCTCCCAGGGACCAATAATATTAAGAATATTAATCATGTTATCCTTACAATATAAAGAGCTAACCGTAAACAGGCTAACTAAAGTGCACAGCAGGCTAACCCGAGTGAATAGTAGGCTAACTGGAGTGCATGGTAGGCTAACCGGAGTGAAAAGTAGGCTAACCAGAGGGTGGTAAAGGGTATTTTTGTGATCTGTGATCGGCCTATTTTTAAACAGTGAAATATGAAATGGCTTCTTTTTTCCTTGTGAATCGTGATTTCCATGGTTGCCGCAAACCGTGATTTTCCAAAACGTTTTCTTTTATTTCCCGTGAAGCATGAAATGCCAAAGTTATATTTTTTGTGAATTGTGAAAGGGCTGTTTTATTTTCCGTCAAATGTGACCACCCTCTAACCAGAGTGAAAAGTAGGCTACCCAAAGTGAGTAGTAAAAGGAGTGCTATTTTGATAGCTAAAATAGCTCAACCACCCTCGTTCCCAGTGCCTTTCAAGGTCAATGCAATTCCTGTATTTAGGCGCTAACGTGTCTGTGAGGATGAAAATAAAGAAGGTGCATGCAATGTAAGTAAAGAAATTCAGTTCTTTCAATACTACTCATTCAAAATAGGATTTCTTAGGGGTAGTCCATTCAAGGGTGGTGCATTTTGGTAGTCCATTTGGGTAGTCTATCGGGGTAGTCCATGGACTGGGGGTCAGTCTTTTGTCCATCACCCTTTCAAATATTTAAATTTTAGATTTTTTGACTGTTAAATTTTAATATCTGCTTGTTTGCTTGAGACATTGTGATATGACAGTTCCGATTGCACTCAAGCAGGTGTGCAGAAAATTAATTGTACTTGGGGTGGTCAGTGAATTAGTGGCTGATTCAGTTAGAGCTTTGGTTGTAAAAATTAATTTTGATTTTATTTACAAGATATCTTTACTATCCTCACAGATGGTGACATTATCTATTTGAAAATTTAGGCTTTCTGCATGACAGTGTCTTCAATTGTTTTTGGAAATTGCTTATTTGAAATTTAGATTAATTTTCTAGTCCAAAGTTGACGAAATTCTGCAGCAACTGGCATGAATCTGAGTGCTAGTTACATTAATTTGTTATTTCGATATACAGCTCTGGACAAAACAATTGACCAGTTCAGCTGACAAAGTCTTGGAGGTGCCTGTCGACACAGATTTGACTCATCTGACATTAGACATCATTGGGAGATGTGCTTTTGGTTATAACTTCGACACAGTACTCTCAGGAGAAAGTGAGATTGCAAGTGCATTTTCTTCAGTTATCAAAGGCATTTCCTTTGGCCGATTGATGAGAAAGAATCTCATTCCACTTTATGACTACCTTCCAGTGTCTGAAAATAAAAGGGCAAGGGATGCTCTTGAAAGAACAGATGGAACTGTTCTGGAGGTGAATTCATAATAATCAGGATAACAATACTATTTCACTCATAGTAGTAAGTTTAGTTTTATCCTTGTTTTGTTTTTACATAGTTCTGATGTAAATAATATCATCAATCCATCATCAATACAACTTAAAAACAGGCCCTTGGTAATACCTTGCCAGGATCCAGTGATCTGAGGGGGAGCAGTGCCTGGTCATTCTATGCAATACACAAACAGTTATCTTTTGAACTCAAAGATCTGAAAAGTATGATAATGTAACAATCCAAACTTTGTTCCAAGATTATTAAAGAAAGACACAAAAGAAAAGAAGAAGGAATTGTCACTTCTAAAAGGGACTTGCTAGGCTTGCTAATGGACCAATATGATGAAGAAACAGGTGCAACCATGGACGACGAACTTCTCAGAGCCCAGGTATTTACCTTCATGTTAGCTGGTCATGAAACTACCAGTACTTCCATGATGTGGACCCTGTATGAACTTGCAAGACACTCAGACATAGCTGAACAGATCCGTGAAGAAATTCAGCTGGTTATGAAGGACTCATCAAAAGTAACATGGGCAAATCTGGCAGAGTTAAAATTTCTTGGAAATGTGATTAAAGAGTCTCTACGGCTTCACCCCCCGGCTTCCTTGGTAACACGTGTTGCAAAAGAAAATGATGTGATTGGTGGGTATGAAATTCCCAAGGGAACTACTGTGGCTCTTGGAATTGGCACTGTACACCATTCACCAAAGTTCTGGAAGGATCCACATGCTTTTGATCCACAGAGATTTGACGAAACTGGTAAGTTTGTGAGAACATTCTAAGGTGGCATTTGCCGTCGTTTATCCAGCTTGCCAATCCTTGAGAGACAGAGAGATCTCAGTCTGAAACCAATTTGAATAAGACCAGGTGGGAGGTGTAGTGTCCTAATGGTTACAGGGCTGTCACAAAGATTTCATGTTGCCTGCAGGCATATGAAATTAGTACCAGTAGGCGAGGAATTGAGGGCCAAAACCGCAAGCAGCTAGAAGTTTTTGGTTCTTTTTTACTACGAAAGTAGCCAGGGTTCATGTTCACAACAGCTGGGGGAAATCCCCGGTCCCCAGCCCTTAGTCATAACCCTGGGTTAATTATGCACTGGACTCCAAATCAAGGAGTCCAGGTCCAAGCCCTTGCCATTACCTTGGGCAGCAGAACAGTAGATACTGAGCAGGCACTCCTGCTTATGTTAAAGGAATGTGACACGGCAATATTGACTGTGAGCTGAATCCTGGGAGCGGAGAAAATTAAATTAGTTAATAATGAAATTGGAGTTGGGTGAAAACCCTGGCTGGTAACTGTGGCGATATTTCGTATGCCTTACATGAGGTATGCTATACTGTGTATTGAGTTATGTGTTCTTTAGATTAATTTCCAAACGTTTTTTGGGCCGTATACAATGCCGATTACAGTTACTTGCGATGGCCTAGTATTCTATTCAGGAAGGGAGTCTCAGCCGCCCATGATAATAGCCATTTACTATAAGTGAAACTCGTTTCTCTTTCTGCAGATGATAGTCACCCATCGGTCCATCCTTATGCTTTTTTGCCGTTTTCTGCTGGTCCTCGCTCGTGTATAGGGAATAAGTTCGCCATGGTGGAGATGAAAGCTGTGTTATCCACTCTTGTACAACAGTTTGCCTTTGAAGAGATTCCTGGATTCACTGTGACGCCAGTTGCTCAATTGACAGTGAAGCCAGACCCGCCTTTACGGTTGAGGATAAGAAAACTTGCCAATTAACTGTAAACTGACTAACTGCTTGTCCATTGCGCGTCACTTGTATCATACACTATTTTTCTTTTAGTTTGACTTATCGTGAAGTTCTGTTATATCACAACGCACTTTCAAAACCTCAATGTGACCTTGAGAATTTCACGCGCGAGATATAAGCGGGATTTCAACGTGTTTGTGTCTGTATTTGAATTCTTATATATTTTTTGGATGTCTTCGTTAATCTTTCAGCTGGGCTCACTTACTTGCAACAAGTCAACTTTACCCCACATTTGTTGTGGTTATTTTGTATATTTTTAGTAAATTATGAAGACCATTACGTGTCATTCGCTCAATTAACAATGTGACGACTTAGGATTTTATTTATAAACCCATCTGTTGATAGGTCTTGATTAACGCACGCGATTCATATGTACCCTGTACTTCACCGGCTGTTCGACTCATAAACGATTGTTTCAGAAGCTGTACGGGCCGTAGAAGACGTTCAATGCCTTTCACGGGTCATATCAGTTCGAGAGTATTGGACATGGACGAGGTGAAAAGCGGCCCTCGTGTTCTATTTCTAATTTTGTTAGTCTAAGCAGGAATTTTATAAGGGAAATTCCCAGCCAGCTGATAATCACGGAAACATCGTCATTTAGTCCGTTATATACAGTACTTGCTATACTGGCGTCTTTTCTTCGCTTGTAAAAGTGGGCTTGTGGAAATAAACTTGCTTTTTGTATCCTTACAAATCGTTGTCGTGCCTGTAGTCTTTTTAAATCTGTTTAAAATATCACGCATGCTTATCCGGCAAAATGTTGCGACTCTCTGACTCCCCTCTTCCTCATACTTTCGCTCATCTTGACAGTTTTTAAACAATCAAGCAAAATAGTCATGTTCTCAAAGAGACCTTTGATTTTGCTGTTCGTTTGTTTGTTTGTTTGTTATGCATGTCTTCTTGTATACAGCAACGAACCTCTTGATTGTACTACGTCCAAAATGACTTCTTCACGTGCACGGCAACCATGAACCAAGAATTTGATTTCTGTTTGGGTACACGGCCGAGAAACGTGCGGTTGGTTTGAACATGGTAGAGAAAGCTTCCGTTTGACTAAGAGCCGTTGAAAAGGATAGTCTGTTTAATAAGAGGCTGGTGAGTTTCTAAAGACTGTTGTTTCTCAAGAATAACACTTGTCTTTTCTGATAACCATTGATGACTAAAGACCGACCAGAAGAAAAAAAATTCTGAATTTACTGTGTCAAACGAATGTGTGTTTGTTGTTTGCCCGTGTGCATGTTTCTCTTTTAATATTGGTGTATATGTATATGGATATTTTTTCGTTTGTTTTGGGGTATGGTAATGTATGATAACGATAATAATGTATGATGATGAACCAAGGATAAAACTGAACCACAACTTATATGTCTTAATCATTTTTAATTGTTTTGCTATTTATCACTACCTGAAATCTTAACAATTTTAAATAGAAATCCTGTAAGGTGAATGTATTTTCTTGTATTATCATTTCGTAACCAAAAAGAAAAGAGTCAAATAATTATCGCTTAACTGTTCAAATTCCAATAAATACATTATATTAAGAGTTCGTACAGATATGGAACAATCTAGTGTATAAAAGTTTTTCTGTTATCGTTCCTTTTAACCCGAACCGTATTACAAATAAGTAATCGTGCGCGTTGTCGCACAGAAACTTATATTTAAAAATAAACTAACACCAGATGGTCCAAAAAGATGTGTTGACGAGTCTCCATTTGCGACTGCCAGAAATTATTTCTTGTACTCTGTTTCACAGCAACCTGCTTTTTAAAACATTATTAATGTACTCGACTTTGAACTTGTATCCGTTTTTTTCAAAATGTTTCAAATAATCACTTTAATACTGATTGCAGTTTCCTCATGGCCGTCATATTGTGTAAAGAAGGAGTTTTACAGCTTATAAAAGCTGAACAAATCATTTTCCATTTTCATGTCATTTTGAATACGATCTTAGACGAAAGTTTCCATATACTAATTGAAAAGTCTTCTATGTACGTCACAATGAAATGTTTACGTTTTCCGAAGCTCCAAGATTTCCCGCTTCGATTTTTGTACGCTTCGATTCTTTTGTGTACACCTTGGAGAGCGGCGTCGTAAAAATTTTTGAAGTTTCGATTCATACCGGCGCGGGATTTCTTTTCGTGACTGCTCAGCTCAGCTCAGCTCATCTCTGCTCGCCGTTGCTGCAGTTTCGTGAAGTATTCCAACTCTGCTTCTTGGTATCCGCAACATCTAAGCCAAAAAGCGCGTATTCTTGTATACGGACAAACAACAGCAAACATCAAACACAGAACGAACAATCCCACAAATCCCATGCATCCAGCAAGAAAATACAGCGGAACCTCACGTGAACCCATTTTTAACTGCCAAGAAAAAACTGGTTGAAAATTGTATTGCGAGATCGAGGAAAACAGTCAATAATATAATTACGAACGATGGGCTCAATATAAGATCTTTGTTGGATATTCTGTCTTGTACGCTTGTTTGCCTCCCTCTGAAATGAACCAAAAATCGACTTTATCAGTATATGTATAACAGAAAACAAAAAAATCAATCAAATAAAGAAACGCTATTTAGAAATTACTGGATAAACTCACTTTGTGAATTTGACAAGAAAGACCGACTTCGATTTATTTCGCGCTTTTCTCCTCCTTCTTGCAAGCTGCTTGCTGTGTTTACGAAAAATTCACTAATATATTTTACGCCATCAAGTAAACTTCAGTCTTGTTTACCGGGAGCAGCTGAATTGACATTTCTTGGGATAAACGTCACTTTAGCTTAAGCCTTCTGAAGATCATTCGACAGAAAGGAATCTCAAGTAATTAACGCAGAATTTACCGTAGCCCTTAACAACTACCTCTCAATTATGTCGAGAAGAATGGAAAACCGCACACACGTCATAAAAGTCATAATATTTGACGTCAAAAAAGCACTCGGCCAAGAAGGTCTTGTCAAAAAGCAGTCATTGTGAAAAAGTCGTGATTAAAAAAACTGATAATCTCAGGTTTTTGTTTTCAGTTGTCAAGCAACGCTACCTATTTCAATTCAGTTCCTTTTTGTAGTTTTTCTTTGTCAATTAAGCAAAACTAGTTTTATTATATTTGTAGTGTTACTTATGTCACGTCTCCTTTGCAAAATTAGTCGCTAATTGCTAGACGTAAATTGTCTGTTACGCATGACAGCAGGGTTTTCTTTTATTACAATTTTTAAGGTACCCTGATATATTGCCTGCTAATAGTTGAATTTAGTTTTACTTCGGCGGTGATGTGGAAAACGTGTTACGATCGAATACAATCGATAACGAATTACAGGGTTTTTACATCAAATTACTTAACGTAGCTTAGCTTTGCAAACAACTTTGAAAATACAGCTATTTCGAGAAAGGTTGTCGGTAAAAGCACTCAACACAAGTGCATGCGACAAGACCGAAAGGTAGTTTGGGAAGAAGTAGAGAGCTCTGCACATGATGAATACTTATGTAATATAACGACATGACAAACGTGAATTTGCACGTTTTCTTTCTCTTCAGACATGTGAACACGGGGTACTTATAGCCCCGCTGAATTTTAGAAGAATTTTCAGTTCTAAGACATGCCAGCGGTAAAAGTAAAGCTATAGATACAGGCCTATAAATTCTTCTTTTGAATGTGCAAAATTACAAACTTGTACTTTTAATTCCTCTAGGCCAATATGCAAAATTCCAGTGAATACCCAGACCACTTTCGGTCTTGTCGCGTACAATTTGGTGCTCAGTTGTTTTTTTTTTTTACCGACAACCTTTCTCGAAATAACTGTATATACCAATCACAAATGAAAGCCTTTTGCAGCTCAGGACACGTGACCATTTATTGGGTGCAGCGTTTGTTTGAGCCCACGTCTCGCTCAATGCTGTGTCTTTGGGTACAACTTAGGGACCTTTCGAACCCAGGACGGGGACGCTGACGTCAACGGTTACTTACACGTACCCGCTTTGGACTCCGTTCGCTTCGCCCTGTTGTAAGACTACCATACGAGTGATATCTTAATCGCGTTTCACTTTCCTAGTTAAAATTAGTAAAAGAACGGTAAACTTTAAATACTTTGGACTAGTAAAAACTGCTGGCATCGAAAGAAACTGGTACCGTATTTTCTCGATTCGATGCCCGCGTAGCCTGCGTTGCAGACGAACTAATCCCCGGTATAGTGTCATACCGGGGATGAGTTCGTCTGCAACGCAGGCTAATGCCCCCAGCGTTTATTTCAAACTTGGCTTGGTGGACCCGGCGTTTATTTGACTCCAGCAGTTTATTCGAGCCTGATTTTCGTTAAGCAATGGTGTTTTTATTATTTTTGACAAAATGTATCTGGCTAATATAATACCTACAGCTTGTTATACTTTAAATGAATACCAGAGGGGCCTATTTTAAACTCCGCATCGAGAAAATACGGTAGGGCCAGAAAGCACGTGAAACTTGAACAAATTCGACCTGGGCTAATTAACGCTCGAAACGTCAGATCAAAGCGATTGAGTTAGGTTGTTAGCTCTTTCAGTCCCAAGTGTGATTAAAATCAAATTCTCCTTACAATATCAGTCAGTATTCATTGCAGGTGGTAGATTGTGTTGATTTGCCACCAAACCCCAGTAGAAAGGAGACTACTGGCACGGCGTTATTTGTCATTTTAGGAGAATTAAAATTACAAGATGAGCATATGGTTTGTCAGTTGATTATATTCTGATGGTTCCTTTACAGTTAATTACCGTGGTGTCCGAGTACAGGGCTTCATCGTACACATGTTCAATACAAGCTCCTCTATTGCCTGTATTCAAAACTCCTGTAGTTTCACAAACAAAGCGTATTCTTGAATGTAAACTCTTTTGTCATCTTTGCTCGTCTACAAACAGATCCGTAAAGCTTTCGCATTGTGTTGTTGGCATCTTGGTGCTGGTTTAGAGGCTTTTGCTGTCGTCTTGTTGATTATAAAGCCACTGCGCAAAAAGCCAAATATTCGGGCCCGAATTCGCCCGAATGTTGTAATGTTCTGACGTATTCGATGACGCCTGACTCGAAGTACACCCGGAATATCCTATAAGAATCCGGCCTATTTTTCCGAATTCAACTTGAATACTCCTGAATGACTCGAAGTGTTCGAAAACGTATACGACCAACATTTTGTTAGATAAATGTTTCTTTAGGTTTTCCTCGAACATAACCAAGAGAATGTACTTTGTTTTTTGTTGTACGAATGTACCCAACTACCAATATAACTCTCCTCTGTTATCGACGAAATGCAGACTAATTCATTGATTATGCTGGCCAGTTAAAAACACTTTAAAGGCAAATATGACTAGCAGTGGACTTTCGTTCTTGGACTTCCAAACCATTAAATCAATCGGAGTTCAAGATTTTTTGAAATGGAAACGAAAAACCCCAGAATATAAAACTCAGCTTACAACTAAACGAACTTTGATTATCAACTTCTCGCGTAAATTTTATCGGGCTGGCTAATTTCCGACTCATTTCCATCCATAATTTCTAAAGAACAGTTTGTGATTTCTCTATTTTGTTCTGAATTTCCATGGCCAGTCACTGTGTCCTTTCTGGAAGGCCAGGGCACCTCACGCCGGCTTAGTAACTTCGATTTGTAACCATCCCTTGGCATCACTATGGTGAAAACGCTTGCTTCAGCGCATGGGTTTCTTGTCATCTCGTCGCGATTTCGGCCGAATTCACAGAAGAAAAGTATCAATAGCAGTAAATAAACCATGAATAACACCAAGCAGTATGCAATGGACGCCGAGCCGATCTCTGTCATTGGCGAGGGAAACTATTTTCACCTCCAAACTGGCTACGGTGTGATTGAAGTACATGCTTGTGATAACGGCATGGCCATTTGGATAACGTAAAAAGTCAAGATCTTCTTGAATTGCAAACTATAAATATCTACGTCTCGCTTGAGGTTGATGCCTTTGCCTAATTAACATGCAAAATTATGTCGAGAGTACATTTTAGTTGAAATCTCTGGAGGTTAAACGCAGTTTGAACAAGCTTTGTTGTGTAGTGAAAAATAAGCCAATATAGACAAAGAGCTCAGAGGTGGTCACCGTGATGCCAGGCAACAGAAATAGATTCTTTAGACACCTATTGTACTGTGTTAAAAGGCTTGACAAACAATATTTAGTATTTTACGATACGACAAAGAAAGGTACTAATTGTTCATAATTTTTTGACCTTATGACGTGTAAAATTATTTTAACAGCAATTTGAAGGAAGAGTACTCGGCGTTTACTTTTGCGAGGTCAAGTCATCCTGGTCTGTTTTTATTTGGCACCATATTTGTAAAAAATTCTAGCTATTTTGGTATTGTAGAAGCGATGGTATCTACCAGTATGTACTCTCTTCTTACACGTTCTTTAATATTTATTCCCGTTTTAATTTTCCTTTATATGTTAGGATCAACTTTCTGTTTTCATAAATTGAAAGGAAAAAGACGAAGGGAACTTAGGAAAGCGAGGGGGAGGAAAAAAGGAAAGGAGAGAGGTAAAAAGAAAGGGAGAGAAATGCAGAGAGAGGAGAGGGAAGCGGAGGGGATAGAGGATAGAGGAGAGAAGACGTAGTAATTGTCTCAGGTGTGAACAAGATATTTTCCTTTTCAGAACAGATCGCATACTGCGCCGAATGGTTTAAAAAATATATTTTATCTGATTTGAAGTCTTATGAAATAAAAAAGGAAACAATCGCTTCCGTCTCGTTCTTTCCAAATTTTTCTAGAGTTTTCGAATCCCTGTCGTGTTTTATGGGCTAGCTTTGGCTTCTATTGTTTAAAGCTCACGGGTCACTCACGGGGTTTACCGATATTTTTGTAGTTCTGTAGCATGGAAGCATGAAAACACGATCACAGCAAGAGAGATCGATGCTATCAGTAGTTTATTCCAGCCTTTAATAACTGAGACAATAACTATAAATTATTAAATATAGTCTCAGCTTCGACGAATTTTTAAAGCAATTACACAACAAACGATTCCTCAAAGAAAAAGCTTTATATACTACATATGTGATATTTTTTTTACCGAAGAAAAAGTTTAATATGTTTAGTGAAATTCAAGGTAAATGAGAGCTCGTTGCAAGCTGTTGTCAAATAAATTTTGCAATTTGATGTAAACACTGTACTAAATTTCTGGTCGCGAGGAGCTGTGTTCTTTCCCATGTTCTATTATCATAATGTCGTAATGTGGCGAAGAAATATTAAAAGCTCCTCTCTTTCCAATGTGCCTACGTCGTTCTCCGAAAGTCGACGTACCAATGTTGTTCTTCTTGTCTATTAGCTGAGGATTCTTCTCAATGCTTCTTAATCCTTGTGAAGACTTGTAATAGTTAATTAAATTTTCAGTAAATTTACTGTTCAATGCTGTTGTTGGCAAATGCATTCCGCTTTTAGTGTGCTGGCAGGGATCTTCGTTATTGTCTTGTGTGTGAATCGTTTCTGTGAAAAGACGTGGTTTATTGAACATCTTTTCTTGCGAAAAGTGATATTCACTTTGATACAGCTCTGTTGCTTTTTCTTCTCCCAATCCTGGAACATTTATTGATGGTAAAAACGCCGAAACCTTCTGGTGTATCGAGTTTTGTTTCATCTTATCAGCCTTCCATTTCGCCATTTCGTTTCCAACCGGAGGCATTCTCAAATGTGCATAACGCTTGCTAATTTCTTTCTCTTTCTCTTTGATTTCTTTTAACCTGTTTCTGAAAACTCGATTTGTTTCCATTTCTTCTCGCCGTTGCTTCGCCATGGCGTGTCTTTGTCGTTCCTTTAGTTTAAAGGATTCATTTTTATAGCTGTCATACAACGCTTTCCGAATTGACAAAACACTTGGATCCATATCCATCCGTCTACGATAGCTAGCCAGCAGACTGGCGAAATAGCTGTGATTCATTATGGAAACAATCCCTCTAATGCTTCAACTTAGAGTAGCACCCTTTAATTAAGAAATGAATAGGACTATCATGCACTAGGTGATTATATCGATTAAGACCAAAGAGAGATAACATTCGTATCCAAAATAAAACCCGCTCTTTTATACAGTAAGATAATATAATGGCAGCTATAGCTGTGAGGTATTCAACTCTCATTTTCATTAGATGATTGAACATTGAATAACACTGTTTGTGTATGAAGCGGTCTGTTTCTGTAAATGAAGTTTATTGGACAGGACAAATAAACATTTACTGTTGGCTTTATAGGTAATGTATATGGAATATGGATGATAACTCAAGGATGCGTGATAAGATCAATTAACATCCTGCTGTCATTGGTAAAAACTACATTTATTTGTCCATTGGTCAGGTTGACGCATTTTGAACCATTCAGAAATTGATAAAAGGTTTCCTCTGGCAGTGACAAACTTAATTTAATTATGCAGTGTATAAAGCACCTGTTCTGAAACCCTTTCAGCACTTTGCCTAAAATATTAATTACTTTGCCTATCAGACTGCCAAACATTCCCTTCACGGTACCAGTCTTTTGGTTCTGGCTGGTTCCTCCCCAGACTTTGTTTTTGCCTGCTTCGCCTACCCTGTGGAGGGGGACAGGGGGGCGGGATCGCGGGAGCCCGGGAGAAAAGGGGCGGGAAGCGGGAGGAGAGAGGGCGGGAAGCGGGATTCTTAAAGTGGCAGGAACCGGGAGAAAACGAGTAAAATTTCGCAAAATTTCATTATATTTCGAAATAAATATGAGACAAAGAAGATAGAATAGCTACGGGAAGGGGCGGATGGCGGGGGAAAAAGGTACGGGAAGCGGGAGTAAAAGGTACGGGAGCCAGGAGGTTCAGACCCCCCTGTCCCCTCCACTACCCCCAGTCCAAGAGGTTTTGTTTTTGATTTTATACATGCCATGCATGGACATTATCATTACATGACATTATCCTGTTTCCTTATGAAGTCATGGTTTACAACTGAAGTCTCATTTCAAAACGGAGGGAAAAGAGATTTGGAAAGGACCTATGAGCCTTGTTCCGGGCTTTCGGTTAGTTGAGGAAGCAACTCGAAAAACGGCAAGGACAAAAATAACGGGAAGGATATAGTGTGCCTCTTTTCACTCGCCGTTCTTCGTTCTCGCAAAATCCCACTTTTTGCGTTGTTTTCCAACTAACCGATAGACTACGAGCAGTCCCTATTTATTTTCGCATTAAAGCGGAAAAACTGAACTAAACGAACACCTGGACTGCAGCTAATGTGGCTAATGACCCAGTGGATTTTGATCTGCTTCATTTAGCAATGAAAGGTTTGGATTAAAAGTAAACCCTTTATTTTTTTACAGGGTAAGTATTTAAGGCGAGGATTATGAAAAGGGGCAGTATCATTATTTGGTATTTGAAGTTATCAGTAAATTGCACGACGGGCTCGGCCAGGCAATCGCAAAGCTAGGAGAAAGAAACACTTCCGCCGGAAGTAAAATCGATGTTGTATGTATTAACATAATTATTGGGTTTGAATAGCAACAAATGCGGTTGCCAACCAGAACGGCAGTAGATCTTTTCGCAGTGGGAAGGTAATCGGTGGAAAATTAGCGTTCTTCGTCACATTTGTGAACGAATATGGCCTAGTTAACCAACGTATTCCCCAAGAATTGGAATTGTTGTCTAGCGAAATGGACCGGGAGAAGGATATCGAACACGAGCGGACAGCACGCACTTCGTGGAATCATCAGAATTATTAACCATGTTGAACGGTTTTGCGAAGCACAGACCGCTCAGCACAATCGAGTATGAACAACAGTTAGATTACTTGTGCCAGTGGATGGAAAAATGGAGCAATCAAGTGGTAAGATAAGTTTAATCTGCGAGATACGTCGACCTTTCGGCGGTAACTGAGCCACGCGATTTATTCATGCATGCAGGCATACAGAGAATGAGTGTCTGTTTACAATTTAAATTATGCTTTCATTGACTTTTACGTTTGCGTTAATACTTATGTTTAAGCGGCTTTTCTCGTCTGCAGAGTGTTCTTCAACATTTTAATTTGAATTTTGCACCATTAAAATTGAAAGTTGATTCTTCGTAACCACTCTTTTCTGTAGAAAGGAAAGGTTGTTAAGGATATTGGATTTGGTTTGTTGTGTTGATGTGTTAAAATTTGTGTTACCGGTGCCATCTGAAAGACAATTTTTCAGCTCAAACGTTACGCGTAAAAGCGCAGGTGTTTAGCGATCTTAGTGTTTCCACACTGAAAAGCTGGTAGACGCAATGATAGCCGGAACATTTCGAACGTTTGTGCTAATTTCTTGACTGGCTTTTCTAGATCCCCCGGCGTGTAATTTTAATTCCTAATTGAATAATGTATTTACCATTTTAATAATTAAAATTCTCTCAAAATGGATTCTGCTCCTTAAATTGGCAGCGTTTTTCCAAATTTATTCAGCCTTCAATATTTTCCTGCAGGAGAATGTACTTGAACCTTTACAAATGGTAAATTTTCCCTCAAGACAAAATAAAACCAGATGAAAAATCATTACATAATGAATATGTTCCGTAGCCTTTCTCAAAAACAAGGATTATATTACACACAATAGAACAATAGTATTTTTATTCCTTGTTTTCAGACAGGACCATCTTTATCCTTTAAAGTTCACTCCATTTTTATAAATTTCCTTAATAACAAGTACACATGTCAAACAGTTTACTGCATGTATATGTATTTATCAGATGAAGGTTGGGGGAAGGTTTCAAAAAGATTTGAATCTTAAGGGACTGGTTGTGCTTTAAAGAAGCACCTCTCAGAGGACAATATATCGACTTGAAAACATCTCCCCTTTATTGCAAGCTGAATGAACGTTTCACAACAGAATGCCCACCAGAGCTCTGGTCCCAGTTGTTCAAAGGGTGGATAACACCATCCACTGGATAAATTGTTATCCGGTGGATAGCGAGATTTGTTTTGTTGATACTAAATCCACTGGATAGCAATTTTTCCAGGGGACAACGTTATACATCTTTTGAACAACTGGGCCCAGGTGAATGCCAGGTGTTATTATGTTTTCACCCATGGGGATACATAACCCATGTCGTAGTACTGTGTAGGGGTACTGCTGAGGCTTGCAAACCCTGACCCTGTGTAGGACAGAAGTTCAGGTGGAATAAAGTATACTGAAAGTCATACAAACAACACTGTATAGACCTTTATATACTGATGACCTGCTAAAGACTGTAAATGTCTCTAATCTTGGATTGCCAGCAATCATGCATGTTAGCACAAAGACCCCAGCAGCCAGGGCTCTGGAACTCAGAGCATTTAAGACCATTCAGATAACTGTAACTTATTGCACCAAACTTTGACCTTATTCTGATCAATTAACCTGTTTTGTTTTGTTTTAGAGGCGCAATGTGATTGATCTTCTTCTCCCACGTTGTGATCAAGAACAAATCACTTTCCTGTGGACGGTGAGTTTTAATTACAGTACCAGGGTACTTCTGTCCATGTATATCATAAGTGACAGAATGTCAGAATGTGCAATGCAGTAGGGGGGGGGGGGGGGGGGGGGGTCCTTGGAAGTTTTGGCGTAGCTAGGCGTGAGTGCCATTGAGTTCTTTTAATCTTAGCCTTACCACTTTAGATCAAAATATGTAGCCTTAACAGTTTTGTCCAGTGATCTTGTATGATCTATCTCACATCAGAACCCCAGGAACCCTCTTCTTGTCTTTTGTTTTAACACAAGCAATAAGACAGAAATGCTTTTGGGGGAATGCTTTGCACTTTGTGGGGATGAAGTGCGCATGCTCCTCTTGTCACAGTTTTGTCCCCATAGACTCAACATTTTTTGACAGCCAACTCCCTCCAGTCTGTACTCCTTGGATCTAGGTAAGGAGAGGCCCAACTCCCTCCAATTTTAAGAGAGGAGGCCCAACTCCTTCCTCTCCATCTGACGTGTGCCTCCGCCTGGGTTGTAGGTTTTGCTAGCTTGACACTCAGGAGTACATGGGGCTGACATATTTTTGTGAAGCATACACTAAGTTGTTGTTGTTGTTTTTTTTTTATAGCTATGCATTAATTATCCCCTTTGGGCCCTGATGCTGATAAGCATCTCATTTCTCTCAACCCTGGTGAACTGTTAACAGTCATTAAGATAACTACTCCCAACCTTGTCATAAGAATTATATGGTGCCAAGTAAGGAGAATTTGCTTGTTGACATTTGGAGCTCAAAGAATTCATTTTCTAATTGATTCAAAACATGAGGAAGTTGATCAATAATGAAAGATCATTATGCACTGACACCTCATATTTAAGCAACAACTTTGTTGGACCGTGCAATTTTGTCCTTCTAAGGTACAACAATGTAGTAGTTCCCTATACCTGCCAACTTTTTCAACTAGGCGTGAGAAATTGGCTCGTAAGCGTGAGTTGGCGTGAGTTCGAATTTTTCAACTCACAGGCGTGAGACTCACGCCTAAGGCGTGAGAGTTGGTAGGTATAGTTCCCTATGATGTTTGGCTTTGGCTTCTCACCAACAATAACTGTTTTCTCATCAATTACTACTTCCTGTTAGCACGATATCACATATGGCTTGCTAAATCGAAAGAAAATTCCCCTAACCTTATACATTTCGTATGTCTATTAAAATCACAATATGAAATAGAAACAACAAAGGGAGACACAAGGAAATGGAAACCTCTTGCAGGATATATAATTGTTTGATTAAATATCCTTTCTCCAGCTTTATTTGTCCCTTTTTAATTGTCCTCATCTCCTGACAGGACCATAGCTAAATTCATCTACAGTATTTCACATGCCTTTGCTTCTTATTTCACTTCAACAATATAAAAAGTATATAGCCGTATGTGTTATTGATTTCTACTCCTTCTCCTTTCTTTGCCCTTACTTGTAACTCTAAGTGGATTGCTAGTTGTACTTAAGTGTTAATTTTGTAACCAGATCTATTTCATGTATGTAGCGTAAGTAGACCCTAGCGTTATAAGTAGTGTAATTAGTGTACAGTTTGTAATCGTAAGTAGTGTAATTAGTGTACAGTTTGTAATCGTAAGTAGTGTAATTAGTGTACAGTTTGTAATCGTAAGTAGTGTAATTAGTGTACAGTTTGTAATAGTCAGTAGTGTAATTGGTGTACAGTTTGTAACCGTAATTTTGTAAGTACTGCTTTTCTTTGAGTGCATTACAATTGAAAAAAAAAACAAAAAACAATAACTGTTTGTCCCCTTGACCACTCGCTCTTTCAGCCCCCTCACTGTCAGTACCAAAAGTGAAAAGTAAGGTAACGCATCTTTGTCAATTCTGAGGAGGCTGAGATTGCAACTGGTTATTGACTGTTTCCTCATTAAAATGGCAAAACATACTATATCTTTTAAATTGACAGGCAAATTAGTTGCTGACTAATAGAATTAATTTTGTATGATGTTTGTAATGCAATTAAATGTTTTATTTACTTTTTCATAAAGGTGGTTGAACCAACATTGCACAGAGACTTTATGTACAGTTCACTGAATGCATTTCCAAGGAGCTCATTCAGTCCTGTGTCAACACCACTGTGCAGAGAAGTTCATAAAAAACTTGGAAAGCCACGATACAGAGTGAGATATTATTTTTGCAAAATTAAGATTAGATGTATCATACAGACAGTGGAGAGCGCAAATAACTCAAATCAACCTTTTGAGAGTGCCTTATTGCCAGTCCGATATTTTCTAAGTATTGGCCCGGGTAAAGTTTCTACAGCTCAGCTGTTTCAATCAAAGTTGTGTAATAAAACAATATTATTATTTACAAGGCTAAAAAGTTATAAAATTTTTAAAAGAAACCGAACGTTTTCGACTTGTTGTCATCATCAGGTCGAAAACGTTCGGTTTCTTTTTAAAATTTTATAACTTTTTAGCCTTGTAAATAATAATTTTACCTTCTTAGCGAATATTATGACAACAAAACAATATTGATAGAGAATCATCCCTTAGTCATTTTTGTATGGATCTCACTGGGCTCACAATCCCAGTACAGTCTTTGGGCTTGGCAAACAATATAGTTTTACAAAAGTTGTGGGCTAGCCATGGGTACTGCTTACATTATTTTGTTTGCTGATGGTCAGACGAAAGGTGGTTTTTGGTTTTCAAAGCTATTTTCACTTTCATGTTGAAGCACTTGTAGTGCCTTGTTTGCCCCAGGGGTTCTAAGTGCCAGTGCATCTATTTGTCGCAGTTATTATTATTTATTATTTATTTATTTATTATTTATTTATTTAGAGTCCTGAATTAAATAATAAATAAACACTAGAAAAAATCAACACATCATAATAATGCTACCACAATATTATTAAATAAGACACACAACAGATAAAAGGGACAGAGTTCACTTGCACTTGAAGAATCGTTTCGCAAGTGACTTAAACTTGTTAAAGTCAGACACAGATCTTATTTCCAGAGGTAGCGAGTTATAAGGCAAGCATGCGCACCATTGATCATAAAACTGCCCTGGTATTTAGTAGTTTTAGCTAGGGGTGGTCGCAACAGGTCACGTTGTCTGGCTTGATAGGCGTGGATTTGGCGGGTATGTTTAAATTCAATCAGTAAGTAGATAGGTGCCAGTCCGTTGATAAATTTAAAAACAAGAACAGATTTAAGGAAGTTACCGGCAATGTGCTAGCAGATGGAGCCAGCCAAACACTGCTCCACCCTCAGTGCTATCCTTACAAAAAAAATAATGCACCTGGATCTGGTGAGTCACTGCTTTTTTCAGTAGACAGTTTGAATACAATTATTTTTTTGTGAATTTACTGCTAGTTAAATAAAGCTTATACGACTTACAGTTTTGTACATTAATATTTTTTACACACTTTTGGTTCTCCAAAAAGTTGCTCTTATTACCTGGTCTTTATTTCCCTGGTTCTATACGTTTTCTCTTTACTATTTTCTTACTTTATTCTCACAACAAATTTTGTTGGTGAAATAATGAAATAATCAGATAGTAAACAGGTTTTGTCAGATATTTGTTTAACAGATTTCCGGCTTCTCGGCTCATCCTCGGTGTAAGAACCTGTGAAACCCACCGGTGACGTAAAACAAAGAACGAACAACACAACAAAGAGGTGGCACAACAAAGAAGGAAAACAATAGCTCCAAAATAAAGAAAAATATCACAGGTTGTTACACCGAGGTAAACCCGGCTTCTCAGCGCTATTATTTAACCTTACCTTGCTGTTATTGCATGTCAGGCCTGGAAACTTCATAGGGTAGAGAGTGCCATCCTACATGATGAGGTGAGATAGTACAATTTTAGATTAATGACACTAAAAGCAGGTTTTCAACAAAAGCGCTAACCTTCCACTTTAAAAAAGCGAGGGACGATTCAAAATATTCCGGAGCTTTCGTCAGCACACTTGTCAGGGGTCAGGCCACCGCCACCGCGCACGTGCTCACTATTAATGTACCTTGTTTATGATAATCTGAAGTGTCCCGTTAAATTTACACTGGAGTGCATGAGTGAAGACATTTTTCCGTACCAAGTTTTTTTAGCTTGTGTTTAATTATTGTACAGTTTCGGCTGCACTAAACAAAAAAAAGTAACTCATTTAACTCCAAAAGTCACCTACACCCAGTGCGATTTTTCTCATCTTTTGGTTAACTGAAAAGAGTATCTGCCCAAAGCTCGGATTGAATAACCGAGAAATAACAAGTTTTGTCTTGACGTTTAATTGAACAGGAGGAAGTAAAGGCTTGGACATCTGCTGCTGTGTTGCCAATAGTTAAGTCTCCTTCCCGTGCGTCAGCATCCAGACAAACGAAAAGAACACCGTAAGTACTTTGGTTATAAACCCTGACATTGGTGATTAGCTCAAAAAAGTCATGTATTATTATCTGTATTATCAAGGTAACATCAAATCAGTGATGCACAAGGGGTCACAAGGCTTTTGAATAACAGTAAGAGTTAAACGCTGACAAGGGACTGGTTGTTCCAGGATAAGGATCAATTTCTAATTCAGTTTTATAAGTCAGTTAATGTTAATCACTTTCCCACTGGAGACGATTATAATCATATCTTTCATATTTATTTTATTCCCTAGCATTTTCAACGTTTACCAAACTATAACTTACAATACAAATGAAAACGATTTTTCACAAAACGTTAAGAGAATTGATAGGAATTCATATTGCTTGCATGGTTTATGAAATGGTTAAATGGAATTTTAGTTTGAATGGACTTCGACTATCGAGCATTGAGGTAGACTTAATTGCGGAAATAGGGCAGCTTTAAGCTTCAACCTACCTGGATCTTAATTTTACCTACAATTTTGGCCCTTGGGCATACAGTATACAACTTTTGCAATTTTGCCTCAACGTTTGGTTGCTTTTTCTTTCTTCCTTTTTGCTAAATAGTTCTCCTGAGAGGGTAGAATCCAGAGGCTCATGGAAATCGCAAACCACTTACTTTGGTGTAAAGTTACCTGGGATATCAAGTATCGGTGGTCCAAAGAGGTCTCTGGCGAGGTTTGCAGGAAGTCGCTCCGCCCCACCTGGTGGGGCTACGAAAACCTCTTCCCAGCATGCTGTGAGACGCCACATGCAGAATGAATACAAGAAAGACGTGCTCAACACTTCCATGATGAATGGCGGAAAACCTGAGGACGTGACGTCATGGTACGTGAATTAAAAATACATATCTCATTTGTATTTCATGGACTTAACTGAGTTGTTCCTTCTTATTTTTTCACAGGCAAAGGTTGTACAAGTCTAAGTCATGCCCCAATGTGTCTTACACGAAGTCAGTGTACGGTCAACGGAGACATGTACATGTAAGTAAGAGGCAAAGTGGGCAAATTTTATTTCAAAAAGTACCATATCCTCGTTTAAATATCTTCTCTTTTTTTTTCATCTCAGCACCGTACTAAAACTGAGCAGTGTCCCAGCTCGTCGTGGTGTTTGGATTCATTGCCAGAGAATGCTCAGTGTCTTGTTCAGTGGTTTGAACAGCAGTGGAGTGGTAAGAACCTTTCAAGTAGCGAGCAATTTATGAGTGATCAGTTAGGACGATTGGTTACAGAGTTTGTTGGCCACGTCATTCTATTCTGGATGATCCTGAAACCCCGCACTATTGAGTCTTACAAAATAAGCGAGGCAGTGAGGCATAACTAAGAGCGCCATTCTGGCACACAAAAAACGAACAATTTGTATTGGAATTTCTCGCAAAAAAGGCGTCAAACAAAATATATAAGCAACCCTGAAAATTATAACGTATAATTTTTTTCAGTTTTTGAAGGCACATCAATTTTACTGTTTTTAAACATTCTATTTCCCTAGGTTGGCAAAAGAACGAGTTTCTTCAGCTGTTCTTGAGAGTCCTTGCTCCAAGCGAACTGTACTTTCTTTCTGGACTTCTTGCTGTAAGTGACATAACTTAGTTACCAAAGAGAGTCTAACTCGCATTGTTTACCGTCCTCCGTCTCTCCTGTATTTAAAAGCCCTTTTGTTTTTTTTTTCAGGTTAAACAGTACCGAGATTTTATTGCCATGCTCCCAGAGCAGCTAGCTATTCGTATTTTTTCATTTCTTGTTCCCAAGGAACTCCTTGTTGTTTGTCAGGTGAGCAAATAGTTAACGTCG
The DNA here is from genome assembly GCA_963693305.1 of Meandrina meandrites. NCBI lineage: Eukaryota > Metazoa > Cnidaria > Anthozoa > Scleractinia > Meandrinidae > Meandrina > Meandrina meandrites. The sequence continues at coordinate 32,956,283 of OY855905.1, forward strand.
TTGCTGCATGTAAACTGTTTGTTGTTAGTTGCCACTTCTTGAAGACCTCCACTAGAACAGTAAATACCTGTGAGGAATGTGATGTAACGCGGTACCCATGGCCTGCGCATATGATTCTTCTCGTTCCATGTTATTTTTTGCGGAGCAGGAGCGCATCTTTTTATTTTTTGCGTTCTAAGTAAACCCGATAAATTTTTGTTTATAGGTCAGTAAAACGTGGCGCCGCCTTGCATCAAAAGATGAGCTTTGGAAAGCAAAATGCCAGGAAACGTATGTTGGTGAGTTTCAAAGGACAATCGAAGTGTATTTTTGTTTTCTAAGTGAGAGAACATAATCGTTGAATGTTGTCCTTGAGTAGCATTTTAAATGAAAATAGAAAAAGTTCAATTGAGGCCTTACACTACCGTAAAATGATATTAAAATCGTTTAAAATCCAAGCTTTCGTTGATCTACGGCATCATCATACGGCGTCATCGTATGATGATGCCGTAGATCAACGAAAGCTTGGATTTTAAACGATTTTAATATCATTTTACAGTGGTAAATGGGAGAAGTGTGAACAATGTCTTACGTAATGGATAATTATTGTTTTATTTATCTCCGTCATATACAGGTGTGCCTCTAAGTACACCAGCCGTGTGGAAGGACATCTTCAGAGATAATGTTAACTTAAAACGTAACTGGGCAAATGGCCGCTGCAAGGTGACTGACATGGCTGGTCACACCCACAAGTAAGTGGTCGTCTGTAACAGCAGCAACCTTCGACAGTTTTTCTTCGCATAATTTGTGTATTTGCGCTATAACATGTACATGTATCTGTAGAATAAATGGAAGTTAGGCAGAATGGTAAATGAATGCAACCTTCTTTAATTCCTAGTTTGCTGTGAACACTCTGAAATAAAGCAACTTGCCCAATGACCTAGCGTTCGTTTGACGTGTAAACAAAACTATCGACAACTAGCCGGAAAATTTTTGTCAGAACAATTAAGTTGGGTTGTTTTATAAAATTGTTGAGAACTTTCACATTACCCGTAAAGCCCAGTCACTAGGGCATCTTCCGGTTTGCAGAGGTCAAATATAATTTTGCGAACACTCCTATAACAGTAATGTCGATTGGTTGTTCTCTTTCAGTGTACTTTCTGTGTGTGCTTACAAGAACAGCGTTGCTACTGGTAGCCTGGACAGGACAATAAAGTAAGTGAATCGATCGAGGATATAATCGTACTCTGTTTGTAAAGAATTTTCAGGTTTTAACCTTTTATCCTAAAAAACATCCCTGTTTGTTCCATATTAAATGACCTTCTCTGATCTCCATGAACCGTCCATCATCTTCTGTTGTGCCGCTGATGATTCATTTTCTTCAAATACAAGTAATTGACAACATAATACCCTGACTTACTCATAGTGTTTGATTTCCACAGAATCTGGGACGCCAATAGCGGGGCATTGCTGCAAACCTTCCAGGGACACACGGTACAGTTAATGTTGCATTATTGAGTTGCATTCTAGCATTCTAGCATTCTTACTACTTGTTACTGATTCACTTGTCTCCGAGAAAGGTAACCAGCCAGCACATCTCCTTTCCGAACGAACCATAACAAATTGTGCAAAGTGTAAGACTGGAATCACACTAACTTTTGTCGAGGACGTTGCAGTACCTTACCTAATCAGTAGAGTTAATCGCACGCCTTTTAACGTCTTCTTCCATCTTACCATACATCAGAGGTTTTTTATACTTATTTCAGTAACGTAATTAAGTTAACAATGGCTCACTGGAAATTCCACTAACACTGGATGTTACCAAAACCTTTATAACTTAGATTCATGACATGCAGCTGGCTTATGAGTTTGTCTCATTTTTATAGCGCGGTGTTTGGAGCTTGCGATTCCTCTCTAGTTCCATTGTAATAAGTGGATCGTACGACAAAACCATCAGGGTAAGTCCTCTATCTGAGTTATCAATATCACTTGCTATAAAAATAAGTCTGACCTGGAACCAAGTGAGTCATTGGCAGTATTTTAGCTTATCACTGTTCATTTTCTGTGTAACGGAACTATGCCAAGTGAAATAAATTGGCAAGTTGACGTTCCTTTTTTTTGGTGTTGTGTGATAAAGGACTCTTTAATAATGGTGTGCTTTGTTTTCGTTTTAAGCTCTGGAGTCTCCGAACAAACTTGTGTGTAAGGTAAGCAACCTGCCTATTGGCAGACATGCACCAATCGCCATGTTTTGACTGGGAGGAAGGCGTAAGGAACACTTGACAATGTTCATTCACAATCATTTCTCGCAATCTTATAAATTTTTTTTCGATGCTCTAAACCAACCCATCGCTGGGAATATGTTAGAATGTGTGTTCCAATCCTAGGGATTAGACGAGTAATGAAGGCTCAAAAGTGGGAGACGCTAAAAGTGAGAAGCGCTGACCAAGTAGTTTAATAGTTAGTTGGACTCCGCATCGTGCGGCCTGGGTCCACCCGACAGGTGTAAAAATGGTTACTGGGGAAATGTTGGACAACCTGACGATGCAGGCGGAACGTGCGATGGACTAGCATCGCATTCAGGGAGAGCACAAATACTCCTAGCCTTGTCATGGGGAATAAGATTAGCTGTTAACTGGTGGATTTATGGATTTCTGTTTACAGAATATTAATAAGTCATGAAGGCCCCGTGTGGGCAATCGAACGTAAAGGTGACTTCCTTGTCAGTGGATCAAGCGACAAAACGGTCAGCAAGTGTTCTTGTTTGTTTGTTTGTTCGTTTGTTTGTTCGTTTGTTTGTATGCTCGTTCGTTCATTCGTTTTACCATTAAACATCAAGGCCATATCAGTACAGTTAAGCTTAATTTTCGAAATCTGTGCAATGCCGCAATGACGTTTTATGGAATGTGCTAGGCCAGCGAGGTTGCTCTTTGCATACCGCCATATTTCTTCTTTTTGAATTCTTGCCTTGTAGTTTTTAACTCTTTTGATGCTGTAAAAGTGCTCGGGCCACGAATAAAGCGTTCTTAGGACATTTTATTGTCCATGAAACCAACAAATCACGTTGAAGTGTGAGTCGTATGTTTTTGTTATGTCTTTTCTATATGCATATATAATTAAATAAATATATCAACTATCTCTTTCAGGCCAAAATATGGAATATTCGTCAATGTAAGCTTCTCTTCTCGTTGATCGGTCACAATGGTTGTGTTTTCTGTGTTGATTTGGACGACGAGTGTAAAAAGGCGTTCACTGGCTCTGGAGACAGAGTAAGTACAATATAAAATATTTTGTCATGTATGGAAACTGCCGATCACCTGAAACTGATCAGTTGATATTATGTTGTGTGTTATAAAAGGCGTAAGCACATAAGTCATTCTTATAATTATAAAACGTGTTGAGAACAGAACCACCCAATTTCACAAAGGCAATCTTAGAAACTGGGGAAATGTGCCCAGTCTTCATTAAAGGGGAATATAAAGCAAGGTAGCGGGCTTGTGCAGATTTTTGATTGTCAGGGAAGACAGCCGCTGGTTTTATGGCCAGTGATTGAATGAATGTCCTGTTTCTTGCAGACTGTACGAGTGTGGGAAGTGTCCTCGGGAGTTTGTCTTTCGTCTTTCAATATCGGACAGGTATCCGCTTCTACAGTTACCGCTGTGAGCGCCGATCAGGTAATTGTTGAGAATGAACTTTATTGGCGAGAAAAAAAAACGCAAGTTTTCTGGATTGAACGCACGGGGACGTGAATCACTCATTTTGTAAAAGTCACTTTTTGGAAGAACCGATGAGAAATACAGTGTTGTTTGTTATTTGGTGTTGAAATCGGAAAATTTCACAATCAAATGTAGTCAATATATTGCTTAGTTGCGTAAAACACGCCAAGATTTACTCCACTTCAGTTTACATTTTAAAGGCAAAACTGTTTTACAGACAAGCCTCCTCCTATTTAGGAAGCGACCAGCACTGCTCAGCATGCCTGTCCATCATAAGAGTGTCAGCAATAGCAGTCTCTTCTTTTACTCCCCTTTTTCCTCCTACCCCGTCCTCACATTTGTTTGCCACTGATCTTCGTACTTATGATCACTTCCCACTAATATACGTTAAACGAATGATTACTTTGTTAGGCTGTTTAGTAATACAACATTTTGTTCAATGCCTTGTTTGCTTATTTTCCCTGTTAGGGTCATCTGGCGGTAGGCGCAGGGCAACAAGTCTCTTTATGGAACCTCGAAACAGGCGCCTGTGTGAATGAGTTTAAAGGACATAAAGACAGGTACTTCATGTCCATGGATGTTGAAAGTTCTCTTGCAAAGAAATGACAGTCATAAAACATCTATGTTGTATATTGTTCTATAAAAATACTTTCTTCTATAACAATCCCTGTTCCATTACATTGCATGGATTTGAAGATTGTTTGTGGAGGCAGCGTGGCCGAGTGGTTTAGGGCGCTGATCTTGTAATCCAGAGGTCCCGGGTTCAAGCCCTCTACCCTGCCACTAGCTGGATTTGTTTCACGGTCGTGCCGAGTTCAAATCCTCGGTCACGCTTTGTATATAGCCAACTGGTCTGCCTCCAGCCAGTTGGGATTTTTAACCATGTTATGTTCATTTAAAGTTATTTGTTTCCTATGTTTCAGTGGCATTCCTAAACTAGCTATCTCGAAGCTAAGTGCATGACCACTATAAACAGCATTTACATTTACATTTACGTTCTTGACCTCAAATAGTATATACGTAATTTTCTGACCGACTCTAGAATTAAAAATTGTGTTTTTCGCATACATAAGCAAGCAGTTTATGAAGTGTGGATGCGTGTAGACACCTGTAGTGACACCCAAACATCATCTGACTATCTCTTAGGATCGAATCGATTCAACTGAAATTTATGATGGTAAATGGAAAGAAAGAGGCTGGCCTAATAGTGAGCGCTGGAAAAGACGGTCTTATAAAATACTGGGACATTGAGCAGTAAGTATCAAAACGTCGTATGCCAATACAAGGACGCCAGAAACTGTGGTATTGTTGAAATGTGTGCGATAAAACTGGAATGTGTGAGATAAAACTGCTAGTATTGCAGCATCGATCGATAGATCGAACAAACGAACAGACTAACCGATCGACCGACTGACTGACTGACTGACCGACTGATCGATTGATTGATTGATTGATTGATTGATTGATTGATTGATTGATTGACGTGTTTTTGTTCCTTTTCCAGGGGCTCATGTATTCAGACTCTAAGAGGACACAAGGATAATGTCAACTGCATTCATGTTGATTCCACCAGGATAATCAGTGTTTCGTACGATCACAGAGTGCGAGTCTGGGATTTTAACTCATGAGTGTTCAGTTTTTAATACCGTCTAGCTAAATTCTATAATTAGTAAAAATGCACTTCGGGTGGCTGTGGGAACAACCATGGCTCAATAGAAGCTAATATTTACTGGGATAGTTGATGCGATGTTAATGTTACATACATTGCCAAAAGCACTTTATACGAGATACTAAAATGTGCCAAGTGCTACACGTGATTGTAATTGTGTTATTCGTCCTTACAATATTTGCACATTGCGGGGCACATTGTTAGGTGAGAAGAAATAGAAATCAGCCACTAGTTAGGGTAACAGTATTGACTTTTGGAATTTGGACTGAAATGGGGCCGGGAATGGGGTGGGGGGGGGGGGGGGGGTCTAATTGAAAGCAAAAGTGGAATGCACTGGCCGCTCCAGAGTGTACCCGTGTTGTGTTGGTTACATCTGAGTGCTTTTACACTGGCAATTGAAAACTAGAGCATAGTTAATGGAGAGCTAACCATTTTTGTATGAAGAAAGATATGCTAGAATTTAAAATGTTTCAGAATTTTTTTATTTCACCTGTAAATAGGATATTTATATTGTAATAAGTTATAGAAAAGAGCTGTAAATAAATATGACTGAGAAACAAGTTCGTCTACGTTACCATCGCTATTACTTAGCATCTTACTAGACCCGAGAAGAGAAAGGCTCACTGGCAGTTTCTATTTCATTCGAAACGAGTTTCCATGTTTCAACGATTTGTAAAACGATTTCCCTTTTCTTTATTTTAGAAAATTTCTCCTTAACAGAGCACTTTCTTCTGGACACCTAATTATTACCGTCGTATAGAACACGGGGGTCATGACGAACAGTTCACTTGTATTCGGTGAGACCAAATGGCTAGGTCTCATTTACTTCGATTTTAATTCACCTGAGTATGTAATTGAGGCCGTGCCCCTTGATATAGGGAGGCCCGTAGCCAGGATTTTGCATGGCGGGGGAAGGGCGGGGGGGGGGGGGGGGGGGGCGCATGAGCGCCTCCGGCACTTAATCCCGAGCGCCGCAGGTGCGAGAACGTAGGGGTGTGTGGGGGTATCCCCCCTGGAAATTTCGAGAAAAAGGTTATATTAGAAAGCATTTCGTGCGTTTTGAAGACAGTTTGTTTGGAAATAAGGCAGGTAAAAGTGAAGGACATTAGGTAACGTAGAATTGAAATTAACCTAGAATCACACAATTTGGTCCAAAATATACCACACGAATCTACACTGAATGGAGGACCTTTAACCAAAGGACCATATTGAATGTAAATAGTCGAAGCAAAGAAATACCATTTCCCTTTATTTATTTATCTATTTAATTATTTATCTTGATAATGTTTTTTCCCAATAAGCGGACTTTCAAAGGGGGATGGGGGGGGGGGGGGGTGTGCGGACGCACCCATCGCACCCCCTCCCTACGGGCCTGTATATGTAAGGTTACTTGAAACTATTCCATGAAATACCCATGAAATGCGTTTCTCTAACATTTAGAATGGAAATAATCAAAGGTCATCATTGAATTACTACACGGATTACTATCACACATTGACAAATCGAGAAGCACGTTGCGTGACATCTAGTGTGTGCGATATCACCAATCAGATCATGTTCTGAAAGGGCCGATTCGCACTAGCGGACAAGTTTTAAATGTCATAACATTTTTGAGAAAAAAAATTGTCGCGACAAGTCAAAGACATTTTGAAGAAAACAAAAGCCGTAATTATTAGTACAATAGCTCTGCACGTGCTTCTGGCATCCTAGTACATTTCTCGGCACGGTCGTCTTGTGCAAACATCAAATAATCAGGCAGACGTGGTGAAAAATTTTAAGACGGAATCCGCCAGGAAAATGTCGCAAGAAAACCATTTCTTTTCCCCTCCATTTATCGGCACAAACTGCTTCCCTACGCATTCATTTGTTCTAACCCTGGTATTACCATCCTTCCACGACCTCACCTGGGCACACAAACATGTTTTGCAGCCTATCGCGGAAAAATTTCGCGTGTTGTTTTTTAGTACAATCCAGACCAAGCACAGTAGCCAATCAACAACGTATTGTTATCTGGCATTACGAGGGGCGTTGGAATGCAACTTGTCATGACTTGTCCTGCCTTGAGGCAGGACATCGGCCCCTTTGAAGATTTGTCCGTTTTGACAAATTTTGCCCTTGTCCAACAAGTCGTTCGCACTTCGCGATTGTTTGACAAAATGTATCACGCGTGCAACGCGGACCAATCATAAGACAACTGCTTCTTTGTTTTCCTGAATTGTTTGACAAGTTCTTGGTCTCAAAAAACGTATTCGCACTTGTTTTCTGTAACAAGTGACACATTAATGATGAAATATACCAACTGTTACAAAATTTGTTCGCTAGTGCGAATTGGCCCAAAGTTCCGCTTCACATCCAGTCTCCTTCGCAGCCGTTGTTTGGGCTCGTCACGCAACGTTCCCTCGCAACGGCTGCGAAGGAGACTACTTCACATCCGCTTTCGATTTTGTTTCGGAGTGGACTTCGACCCGTACTCTGCATTTTGGCCTACTAGTTTAAAGTGCGGTAACTGTACTGGATTGTGGACATGGGAACCGTCCAAAATTCACATTGACCGAGTAATTGACTGTTCTGTTCACTGCCACAACGGAGTCAAAGTAAACTTCAAGCTACGACATGTTGTGACGCGAAAGAAAATATGTATTTGATATAATGAAGGAACACGGAGACGTATACCCCAAACAACGTACAATGAAACAGAAGACATCAGATGGGAAAGCAGTGGCTTCCGACCAGAGAAATGGTAAATTTTCTACTATGAGAATCATTATTGGTGTGTTCCTTTCAATTCTATTCATCCTCAAAGATTTGACTCGCGTTATTGCCTTCGGAATTGCACGACTTCTCTCTGAGTCCATACGGCGGCTTATCAGAATAATTGTTGGACTTGCCGAGGAAATAACAGTGACTTTTATACGAGTAATTTTACGTAGCGTTGAAGAATTCTTAAACGTCGTAATTGGCATTATCTTGCAAGTTGCAGACAGTGGAAGCCAGTTGGTTGTTCGTCGATTGCGTCACATAGTTAGTCTACTTAGTTATTTGGTTGTTGTGGTTGGGTTTGCTGTTGCATATGTTGTTCATCGGATAATCTCTTTCTTCTTTTCTGAGCGAGAGGTGAAACGAGATTTTTGATGTTTTGACAAAATAAAGTAGTCAAGTAATATGGCTGACAGTGAATGACGTGAATCAGATATCAGATATATTGGGATTTTTTTCAATGATCAGTTCAATGAACACGCAGGCCGACATATACTAATAGTCTTCTTTTACGTGTAAAATAACCGGCGCATTTTAATTTCCGTTTAGAGAAATAATATAATTTTTGTTAAAAAAAAGCTTCGAGCCATTAATTTATTAATTTTCTCTTTGCACAACAACTTTTGTGGTTGATTGCGCTTGCGTGTGTAACGTATCCCATCAATTATTTATACATGAACACTTTGTCACGCAACCGAAGCACATTTGTTGCCATTTGTTGTTTATAGACTATGTTACCTTCGGTGACATTATAGAACACCACTGGAGCCCCGTGCCCCAACAGCAAAGCAGACAGCACAAAGTTCTAGACTAACGACGCATTGTAAATACAGTAGCAAATTCAAATTGAGGTTTTGCGTTCATGTGAAGCAACGATTGTCTCAAAAGGACACGGGATTTTGAATACACTGTACACCGCTGAGAACAGTCGATGACCCAAGTTACATGGATATCACTGATGGCAACTTCCAGAAGTATGATTTGAAAACTTACTGGTCAAGAACCTTTGCCTTCAAATCCACCGTAGAACGCTAGGAGGAACGAAAATACCAGCCCACGTTCAAACTTGCGTGACATCAGAAACGAACAAAGAAACCGACATGGCGCCAAAGAGAGCGAGACAAACTGACACTTCTGTTGTTCGTTTCACATTGCATAACTTGATACATCAAGCAGGAGTTCTTCTTTTGCGACTTATATGCAATTTCTACCTACTCTTATTTCGGTACTCGGGAGAAGGAATATACACAGTTCTTCACGTGCTGTTTGGAACGATTCGCGAGGTGCTAAGAATTCTGCTCGTGTTGGTAGCTCGCGTGTTATCGGAGATTTGCTTCGGAGTAGCTCTCATTATAGAAAAGATTGTTGCTGCAATTTTACATTTGCTTTTTCTACTAATTGTAAAAGGAGGAAGTTTCATTAACGATGCGACGCGAGGATTTGTTGATCAGGCGGGATATGCTGTTTCGTCTGCTGTCTTCATTACCATAACTGTATTAATTCTATGGTTGATTGCTCCTGTGTTGGAGGAAATTGGTCACGCAATCCTGTTCTTAATTTAGCGTAAAAAAATGAATTTTCTTGGAGTATTAATGTATATAATTAACTGAAACGGGGTTTCTCTGTAGTCTTAAAAACAAATATAATTCATTTTCAAGTTCAAGGTCTAGAATTTTTTTGTTTCTCTCTTTCCTTGGTGTTGGTGTTTAGCCCACATGTAACATGCCATAATGTTTCTGTTTTGTTTGTTGTTGTTGGTGTTGTTTTCTGCTTCTTTTCTTTAGTGGCCCACGTGTACATGCCATAGTGGTAAACACGAACCTTTCTCGCCATTACACTTTTTTACAAAAGTTCACAAGACCTCAGTTTATTTCGCCTTTTCCTTTCCTGCTCCCAGTCTCTCCCTTCCCTTGCCGCCCCCTTTGAAGCCCTTGGTTTCCTCTTCGGAGTTTCAGAGTGGTGTAAGTCCCAGTAGTTGAAATCGTTTCAAACTGGCGGGTAAACAATAACAAAAATACCAAAGAAACAGCTCCAAGTCAATTTTATTAACAAAGCATTCGAATTTTATACTATCTAAAACAAAACCTTTGCGTTCCGATCCCATACAAACTTTCATAAATATTAAAGCAAGAGTCACACTCGTGTTATAGTCTGTAGCTACTGCAATGATTGTACATTTGATTATCCCAGGATGTTATTAATTATAAGCGAAGTTGTTCCGTCACTAAAAATTGATCCCGTGGTTGTCTGAAACAGATCTTCTTTCTATCCATCCTTTACGAAAATTCATTGTTTGTACGTAATACATATATAGCGAAAGATTTATTACATTTGTAACAAAAAATTAATTTCATATTTTCGGTATACACGAATATAAAGTGAAAGAGTTTGTTGCTTTGTGGACTGAAGGACAAATTCTTAGCTATCTTGATCTGTGTCGATCGAATACTCTGCTTCAATTATTGTCTTTGAATGTGTAGTTTCTAAATTAGCGGGAAAAGCATGAGGTGACGTTACAGGATTAAAATGCACTTTACGAAGCATCCCGGGGGTCACTCCCATATATTATGGGCTATATAAGTATGTGCTGCGGGATAACGTATGGTTTTTGTTCTCCTTTTGCCATTGTGTTCCCGGGGTGATCCTTAGATAGGGTACATTAATTTTATCAGCCAAAATTACGTACGTAAAGGTCCAGCTAAACGAAATAAAAATGGTCCATTAGAACTGAGCAATGGCGATTTTTATAAAGATTTGTGCGTGGTTATTTGGGTCATCACGGAACGATTCTCCTCCCCTTGAATAGGGTGCTATTTAAAAGGGTAGCAATTTTCGTTTTATTTATCCTTAGGTCAGGGTTTAGGAACCTTCGCGGCACACTCCTTTCCGAAATTCAAGGTGTTTGCAAATACAAAGAAGTACTGCCGATTCAATTTTATGTATCTTGTTGATCAAAACTAATACCAAGGAGTAAAATTCGGTGAATTATGGATTTGAGAAAGCCATTTGTACAAGGAGCGAGTTATTGAAAGATGTACCCTATACTCTGGCCAGTATGCATATGAGAAAAATGCAGATTTTCTTAACCCGGTCTCAACCAATAGAACTAAGCAAAATAACTCACTGAATTAAACAAGAATACAGAGTAAAAGTTTCAAAAATGTAAACTGTTCACTTATATCTTCCTACGCTATTTTTAGTTTATTTTAGAGTGATTTTACTAAACCTGTGAAATAGTTACTAATTCATCAACAAAATCACTCTAGTTTCCACCAGCAAACACTGTTCACGTCCATTTTTAATAGTGTCTCTAGTAGCTCTAAAATATCAAATATAAGTTTCTATTTGATAGCCAACACCAAAGCATATCAAGTTCATAATCGTGATACTATCAATGAAGATTAATTAAAATAATATTATTTTTAGCTCAACATTTTTTCTTCACTGAACTTTGCATGTTACATGTAACGTGATTTCACGATGACCAAACTTCAAAATTTGTAAATATAGACCAACACTTTTTTCTAGCTTTTTTTCTTGGCCATGTGATGGGCATGTTTATTTGATATTGAAAAGTTATCAAATAGAGATAAGACTGAGATATGTAGGTGCCCTGCCAATTAAAAAACATGAAAGTTAAATTTGAAGCAATATTTGAGATACACCGTTTAATTTTGTAAACAAGTTATCTGTTATAATAATAAGCAGCGTTTCCTTCACCATGTATGTCAACCAAATTCAACTGTGAAATAACCCTAAGTGTCTTTCTTGGTTGTCACTGATTATATCCTCCTCCCTCGTTTCACAGCAAACGACTTCACTGTGAAAAACGTTGCGGGTACGTTGGTTGACCTGTTAAACCCACGTTTTGGAGACGACACAGATTCTAACTTAATCCAAGGCTACATCAGCCAATTATTATGACATTTGGTCGTTGTTTACGATGTTTTCCCAGCGTACAGTGTAGATGCCAAAGTATATCCCCAGGAAGATGGTGTAACAAAGAGGAAAGACGATCCTTGAGTACTTATCCAGGTAGCAGATCTCCTCTTCACCGTCTTCAATGGACTTTCTAATCATCTGAATCATAGAAGGTCGTCGTTGGAGCTTTTTCAGCTGCGCCCTGGATGGCGGCCGCTTTGTCTTAGCCACATTTGGCATGGGATCTACAATTCTCACTGTACGCCCGCCACCGTTGTGAGTGTTGCAGTTGATTTGCGGGTTATTTTCCATTCTTGGTCTACCGTTTTTAAAGTCGTATGTTTTGCTACCAATTGATACTGAAACAGACACCTGCGTAATGAAATAAACACTCAAATTAGTACAGTTCTCGGTGCCAGACACGCCATTTAACTCTACGGTTTGACAGCTTAGAATTCCTTTTGTCATTTTCTTTGTTTTTTTTTTTAATACACTTTCAGTTATTTTGCGAAATTTACACGTTTTATTAAAACTCTGATTAATTATTGAATTGCTAACATTGCTCATTCATTTATTTCAGGACCTCCCTAAAAACAATGACCCAAGCTAAGAGCAGCTTCCTTTCTAACTTGTAGCCAATAATATTTCGACAACACGGTTTGACTAAGTAAGGTAAGCAAATAGGAAATTCTGAGGATATTACTTTTCACGCCCGTAAAACCTAGAGCTTATTTCTGGCTTTGTTCTAAGAGCAGGTGCAAAACTCCTATACAACCTTAACGATTGAGGAAGATTGCGCTGTTTCAGTGAAACGAACTTAAATGTATTTTTTTTACCGAAAAGTGTTCTTTTACAGTATGACGGGTCATTCAAATGTATGTGGCTATTATTACGATAAACTGTGCCCAGAATTTTTTTTTAAAATCGTGTTTGAGAAACGAGTCCTGCAGGAAAACGTCGGTTTTCGTATCCAGCATTCACCCCACACAACGAGGTCATGCTGCAGAAACAGATGCAAAACGAAACTCGGCCATAAACACTGTACAGTCAAACCTCTCCTTATGGACTCCTCTATAATACGTACACCTCTCTATTACGATACGAACAGTTCACCTGGTCCGAAAGGGCCAACAATTCATATGTACTCTACCCCTGTAATACGGGCACCTGTCCTCTATAAAATGGACACGCTTCCCTGCCGCTTTGGTGTCTGTATTAAAGAGGTAGGGTTCAAAAAGATTGGCTTACAACCAGCTAAGGAACGAGCTTCATTCACACAATCGACGTACAAAAGAGACAGCGCTCTTTCTATGGCAAAAAGAAAATCCCGCGAACTACCTTTTCGTCTTCTGAATCTGGGAACATTAACTCCTCCTCTCGCTTCCGGTCACGTGCCAACGTTTCTTTATTTTTCTCCTTCTTTCTTTTCTTTTCTTTTCTAGTTTGTTTCACGACCATCACGTACTCAATCAGGGTCATGAACACGAACACAAACGAACCCAATAAAAAGTAATCCACGGACTTGAGGTAAGACACGCGAGGTACGCTGTCATTCACTGAGCCTCGCATGAAACTAATGGTCAGCACCGTTGCTATCCCCAGCCCTACGCGATCACATCCGTCCGTCTCGTCAATCCAGAAACTCACCCATGACAAAATAACAACACAAATGCATGGAATGTACATCTGGAAGATGTAGTACATTGTTCGACGCCTGAAGCGTATCGTCGCTGTAAGACCAGTAAATCCCTCTGACAAATAAGATGGGAAATAATGTCTTTGTTATACGCTAATAAATGAGTTTTCATATGCTTCTAACTCTATAGCTAACTTTGTGTTTTCCGATTGGGTTGGGCCATGTTTTGAACAAACAGTTTAAAACTCCCAACAAAAACTAATTGGCAAAATTAACCACTCCACGCAGAGAAACGAAGACAGATAGATTTAGCTTTTGATTGATTGGAAAAGGCTTCTTATTAACGAAAAGTTGGTGTTACAACAAGGAGCCAAAACGGTAGTTTTAGACTTGATAAAACACGAACTGCGAATTTATTGAACGGCTTCAAAATCTTTTGATGTAGGGCAACTCATTCTTGCACTTATATTTAAATTTGGGGTTATTTTGGCCTAGAAAATTTTTCTTTTTTCTTTTCTTTATGAATCATTAATGAAGCCGATGACAACTTCCATTTGGTTTCTGATTGGATTTAATCTGCACAAAACAATGTGAATAAATAAAAAGTAGTCATAATTTTGGGATCCTTGCTGTTAACAACAAATTAAACGCAATTACACTGTTTCATTGCTTTGTTATTATTTTGCTCTATGTCAGGAGGCCCGAAACCTACTGACCCTGACAATAAAATTGGCTAGTGCATGGTTCCGTTTCCAGTAGGGGGGAAATGTCATTCTTGGTAAACCTTGATTGAAACACTCGTCAAGTTTCCTATTATTACCGATTTATGCATTCGAGAGTACTCCAAAATAAAGTCGAAAGTTGTACTCCAGACACTGCATGCAGGCTCAGTCCGGCCTTGGGGATCGGAATTGGCCATCAAAGCTAATTCCTCTGACTGTTTCAATCACATACCCAATAGAACCCCTTATGTTACCCTTCCGATCTGACTGCGTCGTTTGAGAGTAGCCATTTAATTTGATTATTTTTCAATAATTTTAACCTAAAATGGTTAGGGATGTGTTTTATTGAAAAAGCTGAAAGTTCGAGCAATAAGTGCAAAAAGTAATTAGCAAAATACGACTCAAAGCACTGCAACGTTTTGTGTACTATTTGAAACATCTCAATGTAATTCATTTCTATAAGTGACCCCGTGGTCAATTTCTAAAACATTTTAGAGGAAGTTAATGCCAATCCTCGTAAAAGTGCTTAAAATGCGTGGTTATTTTGTTTTGAACTGACGTAAAACGTCCGTGAACTTCAAATTCATTTTTCTCTCGCGGGGTCAGCTCGAGAGCTAAAGTTTCGATAAGATCTTCTTAACCGAAAACTGTTACCATGTCTGGAATCTTTTTTTTGCCTTTATTGCTCGAATGTTCAGCGGAAACCATCTTAATCGTTTTAACTAAATTTGATATCGTTTTATCAACCGAAGAACCACCCAACCGAAACATTCCAAAAAAAAGACACACGAATTTTTAACAATACTCACCAGAATGATAAACACCATGTGTTCCAGCTCTTCTGGCAGTTAAAATATCAAACTGAGCCATCTCGTTGTCATAAATGTAAATATCAGTTCCTAATGCTTGCTTCCAAGTCAGATTTAGATCCTTGCTTTCGAACGAAACTAAAAAGCAAACAAGAAACAATCAGGAAATTAGTTATTTCTTATGGTAGATCAACGTTGACACAAGAGGGTGTAGATGGGCTCGAAAGGTATTTTAAAATCAGTTTAGTTGTTTGTAAAAGTTCAAATCATTTATCAGCCAGCAGTGGTCAGTTGTCAGGTACAGTTTTGACCGCTCAAGCAGTTATTATCAGTTAAGATGTTCAAGTTGAATATGATAAAATCAGCGAAAGAAACCGTTTGCACACATTTGTATGTTGTGTTTTGGGTCGTGTGTTCGTCATTGGTTCGCTTCCAGATTTCAGTGACTGCAGTGAGAATCGCCCTGGGTTGAGTTTTAGACTCTCATTTCTGTGTCGGAGATGACTGACCACTAAATCTTTTCTGCCGATTACAGTTGGGCGAGAAATAGAATAAGGGCAGACGGCTTCCCTTAGAAAGTATATCATAAAGAAGAATAGGAACTCAGGGGACAGAAATAAAAAATAATGAAAACAGAAGGAGTTTTTAACTGAACTGTTTGCAAAATTGGCCTTTATGCCGAGTATAAACCACAGCTACTTACAACTCTCAAAAGCCAGGTGACAAATCTGATCATCTAAAGGGTAATCTCTCAGGTCCACTTTACAAGAACTTCGAGCGGTATATCTGTGACAGGCAAGAACAGATTGATATGGTGAAAAAAATAACCATTTTTTTATATCTAAAAGTAAAGTCAAATTCTGTGCTATTCCCTTAACACGTACCTTAAAACTAACATGATCGTCCCATTGCCGAGATGCACCCAGGCCTTCTTGTTAATCGCTACCAACTGATGGATTTTCGTGTCGATCGAGTTTACGATGAAGGTGTCAGGGACCCAGAGCTTGTCTGTTGCATCGCCGCTAAGTGTAATAGTTTTGTTAAGACCAAATCCTAGTCGGGGATCTCGCCAGAACTGCCCCATGTATAAGTCAACTGAAAATTCCTAATGAAAAATTAAAAGTAACTTCTAACCATGGATCAAGGAACACGTTAAGGGGTAGTAGCTTCAGTGCCCATGGAAACCACGCTTTGGCTGGCGTCTAAAATTTAAACTTGAACATTATTCCTTCATAATGATTAGCATTCTTGTCCGAAATTTGTTGTTGTAGGTTTACAGTTTAAGTGCATTCCAAAATGTATAGGTGAAACAACCAGTCAGTAATTAAAATTGGTGTTTTGTATTTTTAATTTCCTACTCAATAGATTGACATCGATGCATACTGAGGAATGCGCACGTGCGCCTGCTTTGTCCCCAGGCTGGAGAACGCGCTAATTTTTTGTGATGTACAGGCTTATTCTCAAGTCGAAGGAACAAAGATAAATAATTATAATTAATTAAAGTAGAAAAACTCCAGAGAGGTAATGACTAAAGATGATATAGATTACGTGTAAAACTGGATAACATAAAACCTTTAGGTGAAGTTTATCAAGTTTATGTAGATTCTTACCATATTGGTTTCACTCAGCTCTCCAAATGACAGGATAAGTAAATCCATTCCGACATCGAGTGTTTTAACTAGAACAAAGAGCAATAGTTTTGTAATTAGATCTTTGTCCTTTCAGATGTCATCGACTTGAATCGTGAGATTTTGTTGAAAATTGCGAACTTATATCCTGCTCCACTTCACTTTGCATTCCTTGTCTTTCTATCGGTTTCTTTCTTTTTGCTTTATAGGAATCTGGCCTAGAGGACACTGCCTTCTTTCCTTCCTTACCCTCATAGCTTAGGTGGATCGGGGCAACACTGTGTTAAAAAATTGCAAATTTTATAATAAATACGAAAATGTTATGATTATTAAGACCTGCTCGACATAATTGAGCCCTGTACCTACCGTCGTAAAAGGGCCTAATTCGCTTGTCGTACGTTTTGAACACTGCATCTAGGAGGCGTGACATGTCCTTCCCAGCCAAGGTGTCGTTCTTATAAATAGTTGAAAGTACTGGTGAATCTGATTCATTAGACGAGGTCTCCGCGTGCCTGGTAAACAACAAGAAAAATTAAAGTTTGATTAACTGCAACTAACGTGAACCATGACCTTGTCAGCGATGGAACGCGTTCTAACGCATTAGACTGCCATCTTTTGCGTGTGTTGGCTTTCGCCCACCCTGCTTGAATTGTGTTGCCGAAAATGCCGGGGAATGAAATTTTCTCGAATGTTTACTTACGTTAATGTTCTAGCTCTTCTTGCCCTGATTTCTAACAGTACCGCTGCACTGTCTCAAATAAACTAACTTGAGAGCTTGGTCGGGCGCTGAACTTGTAATTTTGATCTTAAATTTTAAAAACTGTACACATACGGGATTTCCACAGCATCTGCCACTGACACGTTGCCAAGAATCATACGAGTCAGGTTAGAATGTGGGTGGATACTTCGCACAGTCTTCCTAGAAGAAGGATGGAATAAAATGTCACTTTTTAAAGGACTTATATGCCATGTGGTTAAGATTTTTTTTGTGTGTGTTTCCATGTAGTTGTTGACTGTTGCTGTTATTGTTGTTCATATTGTTGCTGTTGTTTTTTGATGATGATGATGGGGGGCTTGTCATGTTGCTGTTGTTATTGTTGCTGTTTGGGTTGTTGTGGTTGAAGGTGCTGGTGATGGTGTTCATGATATTTTTACATTGACATTTGAGAGAACAATCATCGCTATCATCTTGGTATCATATATTATACTTGTTAACATGACTTTTACATTAAAAGTATTGTTCTCGAACTGTAGTTATGAGCGCACGTTCGTAAACAATAGTTGCCCACAGCTACCAGATTTGATCGACCACTCTAAGCTCTTAGGTATTCTAGGTATAACTCATCACTGGGAAAATAAAATGTCAAATCTAAAAGCTTAGCTGAATGTAATTATAATTTTATATTGTAGGATTAGTCTTACTTATTCAAAAAATTGACATCAGGATTGCTTTCATTCATCTTCCTGTTATCTGCTAAGGACCTGAAGTCAATAAAATACTTGTTAATTACAACCGCAGCCAAAAAAATGAGAGATTTGATCCAGCGTTTTGTTGCTGACTAATTTTAGCGTAAACGACCAAAATAAAATTGGCAAACATTAGAAACTTACAGTATGAATCAGGAAACCGTGAACACTTTGATTTATCCACCGAATGACAGTTTGAACTGCAGGAAATATAAACAAATGCCAATAGGCTATTCATTTTAGGGGGAATGATTATTTTTTGGAAATAGGTATTTTCTCTACTTTCTCTTTAAAAGTATATTTAATAAAAGTGTTCACGATTTTCGTACTCTCACTGTAAACTTCAACGTGTTTTAGTGATAATTAGTAATACTGATATTTTTTAGTCCGGTTGTTCCCTTGTTGTAGGAGGTAGTGCCCACAAAAGATGCATACCATAGATTAAGCGGTTGTTTCGCAAGTACTGAATTTTTGAAAAAGGCTTATTTTTCGTTTCGTATTGTCGTTTCCGGCTGCTGCATCGGCTCAAGGCGTTACTGTGCTGTTAATTGTCAAAACAAAAAAGCAAAGGCTTTCAACAAATGCACTAGACGAAAGAGACACAATGCCAGTTTAACAAATCATTGTTCGAGTTAAAATTGTTTTACATTACACACAACAAATATTGAAATCAGTGGCATATTTCAACAATGCAGAGTATACATTACACATGTACGGAATGAAATGGGACTTTTCTTTTGAAAGATATTTGTGTTTTATCAATACCACTATACTTCTTTCCTAATCGAACACGACTCTGTACAATAGGTTTTTAAAATGACGGTGTGTTTACCTGCTTTCAGAAATAGAATTCCACAAGTGGATCTGGCAAAGAACTAAGGCAATGATTTGCTGCAGACTGCACCACATCTTGGAAGGTTGTAGCTTAATGATTTGCTTCTAATGTCACAACGGCGGCTATGTTAAAGATACAAAACAAATTAACACCGGTGAGGTTATAAATTGAAAAAAAAAAAACGGCAGTTGTTAGCACTTCATAACTGTATAACACTTCAAGATCCACTCGTGATCAAAACTAGTTTCTCGTTACAATATCAAACCACAATCAAGCACACAAGTTAAGAGAATTGAGGAAATGGTCAACGAAGAGACGATGATCTGCTTAGAATAACACTGAATAACTATGGACCGGGAAGCAGCCCTCACAAGGGCTTAATACTTGAATGGCCCGCTTAGCTCAGAAACGATAGCAACCTCCGTGTAGCTTGCTACAATACGTGATACAATACGTGATAAATATAAAAGGACAATGTTGATAATGCATGCGGGTTAGATGGTCAGAATACCCAAATAACACTTGTAAGACTGGAAAACCTTCTTTTAAATTTGCCATTTCAAGTTGCAAAACCCAAGAACAGCCGGTAACGACAGCGTTCTGTCATCTTTTCGAAGCAACTATGTTGCATGAGTTGTTGCATGACATAGTTCAGTTTCAAAAGCAGCTGTTGTTTGACGTATCGTATCTTTCATTTGAGATAATTCTCGTGTAAGGTTGCAGAAATGAGCCGGCAATTAACTCAAAATAAACTTTTCCTCATTGAGCGTTAATTAGCAAAATTGATGATTTGTTAAAATTGTGCCAATGAGGCACACTGTGCAAGGATCATAATACCCCCAGCCACAACATTGCATTTATTTTGGGCTCATTTATCGGGGTTTTATAAAACTGTTTTTACTGGCTCAGTCCTTGACTTTTATTACTTTCTATTTTTATCATTTTTTCAAGCAAGTATTTATACTGGAAGACGACAAAATGAGTAGTAAAAAAAGTCTGGAGAGGTAATACGAGAAATACTTGTCCGGCTTGAACCCATCTGGCTGAGAACGGCAAAAAGGAAAATGTTGTTTTAAGAAAAACTGGAGATCGAGCTACTTGTAGATATGCATTCAGTTAAAGAAATATCATTGTCAATGTTGTCTACGGTAAAATGGTCTTTTGCACAAGCTTCAAATTTTGTTGTTGTTTTGTTAGAAAGCACGGTTTGTCATCGCCAATTCACACGTTAATACTTGCTAATACAAATATGCTATTTAGCGCCCTTAGTGTACTATAGTTTATTCTTCCCTTCTACCTAAAGACGAAGACTTCCCATCTGGGTAAGGGTCGTCCGCTTTTCAAGAGGATACACACGTCGCACATCGCACCCACCACGGCCCACCAAAACGATAAATATTTATATGAACAATTTTTAACCTACTTATGTAGCCCTGAAAAAACTAACTGTAAACCAAGAGTCACCTTCCATGCAGGAACGAATTCACGTACGTTTAATTACATTTGTTTATAATTACTGCCTTTTGTATATATCAAAATTATCTCACGTCCCCCTGATTACGACTGAACGACGCTGCGGGGCAACAAAGTTCAATTCAAATTTTCGCCCTTCTGGCATCGCTCATCTTGCCCTTAAGGCCATGTTGTCGAATAACTGCTTAAACTTCAACAAATTTCAGTTATAAGTGATCCGTATTTCCAGTGTTAAATACTGTAAGAATTATATTTTGACGGTTTTTTCAGCGTCTTAATTGCTCAGGCGCCAGCATGAACAGTACAACAAGAAACAAAACGATTTAGCATGGTAAACGTTTGCGCACGCTAACATGAACAACGTACTTACCAGCTTCTTGTAGGAAACTACAGACTGGAACAGGGTAATCAAGACGAAAAATTACTTTGAAATTATAGCCAAGCACAATGAGCGAGAGAATACGACTCGCATCGCACCACTATTGCACTTAGCATAACATGTCTTTCAAAATTCTCAGTCCCCCGCCCCAGTGCCAAGCACGCTTTTCGCTTTATCATTGGTTTACAATGCGCCAAACATGGAGCCTACAGTCGCCGTATCGCGGAAACAATCGTTTTGAGAACGCCGATTTTCAAAATGATGACCTACCTTATCGCGAAGCCTATCACTCAAAAACGCACCGTTATCTTAGCTTTGACGATCTGTTTTTACATAGCCTTGAAGAACTGCAAATTTCTTCGAAAGAGTCGTACCATGGAGCTCTTGAAGCTTCATACATATTACTAGTAGCTATTTACGTTAAATAAAAGCATGCTTTAGAACTAAAAGAAACATTTAATAATCTGCACTTAAGGGCAACCTCCTACAAGCGCAAACAACACATCCCTTCTAGATAAGAAGAACAATCGTACACTAATTGCTTTTATAAACGAATGTCTTTGGCTGATTGCTTCCCTTAAATCGGCCGCGGCAAAGACCGAAATCGAAACGACAGCCATACGGAACAATCCTGTGCCCTAAAACACTACCGCCATTTGGCACTACACGAACAATTTATGAAATTTCTGCCAGTGAGTATGTACTACAAAACAACAGCTGTTTTTCTAACTAAAATACAGTTTATATCGCCCTCGAAAAGCTGTCACAGTCAAAGTGTTTCAAGTAACATCCCTTTGTGTTCAGGCCGTATTTTGATTTTTTCCTTTTGACGTACAATGGACAATAGCCGAAAAATAACGGCGTCGGGAAAGGAAAGCGAATAAAAAATTTTATTTTGTCTTGTATGGTTTATAAATGATAAATGTAAATGTAAGCTCAAGTCATGTCAAGTGGTCTTCAAAAGAAGTGTTTATTTTTCACTATCGACTTTAGCAAGGCAGTCTAGCCAGATAAAGCCTGAAGTTAATTGTTTACACAAATGCTAAATCAGCCCACACACCAGTCGCGTCTCCAGTGTCTTTATTTGGCTCGGTCAGCGGGGCTCTTAAAAACGAGGGGCTCTTGGGACGAGACACCTCAAAATGCCATGTAACAAAAAGTAAACAAACAAAGCAAGCTATAAAAAATATATATAAACGGGCAATGACGTCGACAGAATTAAAATGAACTTTTTAGGAGAATCGCATATGACTCATAATCGTTTCAAACAAAGATGATATCTATTTAATGGCCTCGCAAACTGCCATGCATCATTTATAGGAAAAGGTCCTAGTTTTCATAAGGACGAAGCTTGAACACTGATCAAATCTGCCAGCTCTAAAGGCGTTAATACCTCAGGTGCATTACAGCCAATAAGATACTCAGAACTCTAAAACAGTGAGATACGTATATATATATATATCAAGTTAACCGCGTCAGTGAGCTACAACTGTATACAGTTACAGAGAGAGACGAGGTTAAATGTTTAGATCGATTATTGAATTGTAGTTGAAGTGTTTCCATATATACAGCCCCAAGAATTACAGCTTGTTGTCTTTTAGAACGTGGTTTTCGGCATTATTATTAAATCAAGTGAACTCTGATCATTTCCGTTGGTAATTGGTATAAGAAATTAAGTCATGCAATGAAATGTCAGCAGTAATCTTCTTTTGTGGCGAGCAAATCCGTTTCTAGGGCCAATTTTAAAAAGTTGGCATTTCTTAGCAGCAAACGAGATTTTAAAGCTTGCTTTGAAACAATCTGGAATGCTTCGAGAGGTCACGAACAACTGGCACATAATGTAAGTTTAAAGAACGAGTTTTAAATGCTAATTAGAAATGTTATACGTAATCGCGATTGTTGCTGAAACCATCACTTTACATCTGCTGTTTCATTCAAAGCTCAGTGCCTCCATTCTGTCCTAGTGTTTTTAATATTCATATTACTACTCTGCTGAAGATGAAAGACGTTCGTTAGCAAATTGATGTCAATCAAAGTCTCATTTTGTTGGTTTCTGTGGCTTCAACACCTAAACCGTAAGTTTCTTTCCGAAACCCTTTCAAGAAAAGACCGATAAGAGTGAAGAGCTTTAACTAAATGAAGGCATACTGATTTAAAACCATAGCCTTTTAGCGATTTCATCTGTTCTGGGGTAGAAATTTACAATATTCGTTTCTTAGTAGAATACCACACGAAACAAAAAATTGAAGTGATTTCTTCTATGCAAATGTCATAGAATATATTATGATTCTAGCATGGTAAATATAAAAAGCTCAATGTAATATTCTTTCTATCGTATCCGAATTCAATCTGGCTTCCGCAAAATACACTCAAAGAAAACACTTTTTGCCTCAGTTTACGCCGTGTGGTAGCTTACCATGATTTATGGGTTCTCCTTGTCAAGTTTGCGAAAATCGCCAACGGCCGTGTTCACCTCAAGCAATGAAAACTCGCCCAAATGCTGTTTATATCTCAAAACATAGACTGCAATTTTAGGAAACCAACTTAAAGAAATGTGATTGACTTACCTCTATAGAGACAAAACGCTTTTGGAAAATGCGTTTAGCGTAAAATTTCACGCTTCTTTCGCATCTCTTTAACCTTTAAGATACGGCAGAAATAGAAACTACAGTTTTGGCCTTCGGCAAATTGCTAAGTTATAAAATTTGTGTTTATATGTGTTTAATTAGATTATACTTAATTACAAGGAGAGTGATTTGATTAAATCGTCTGAAAAACGAGAGATTAACACGAAGTTACGATGAGTTCAAATCTGATCTTTTGTGGATCGTTAAATACCATAGGTTTAGTAAGAAGAAAAATAATTATCTCTTAACTGGAAAAACGGAGTTCACAGAGATTAAGGGCAGAGATAACAGCATCTGTTGATTAAATGTAGTGCCTTCTCGAAAACATTTGAACCGTGAAATATCATTTCCGTAGTTTCAACCATTGTTCATCGAAAGAGTATGATATTAATGACCATGTCAGTTTCGGATATGTTTGGAATTAGGGCAACCGAATGGTGCTTTCAATAACACAAAAACTAAAGTCATACGCCACACGTGCAGAATTTACAATTGTAGTTTTCCTAACAAAGTTAAAATAAACCTATAATTGGTTTAAACTTTTCCTGTTGCAATTTAGCTTAAGGCACGAATTGCAATTATGTCATATTTAAGAGTATGGCTTTTCTTTTGAAACGCGACGCAAGCATTGTTTTGAAGAATGGCGATAACATTTTCAAAGACACCGCAAAGCTTAGTTATGATCAAAATTTTGTTGAGAAACGTTTGCTGTAAACATCAACCAAGATAATTCTCCCAAATGTCAAGCTATAATGAAAGACTTGGGGCAGCAAAAAAGGGTGTTTAGTTGCTTTAAAACTTTAATAACAACAACAGGCATTCCTGGGTCAGATACATGCCACAATCTTCATTAACTTGGCTAGCAAAGCCCTTTGTCATCACATTCGATTGAAGTAATTTGCATCAATAGAGAGTTCAAATAAAACATATCTCCTTACTGAGATAAAATGGTTCTTCTAATATTTGCTCAGCTTCTTAAATATTGAGTTCTGGTTTTTGAAAAGCATTAGTCAGTCTTTTCTCTCTTTCCCGAAAAACATTATCGAGAAATCCTTTGGAAAGAACAATCCGTTAAACAGTTATTGAGAGAATAGTCATTGTCGATTATTCATATATTTTATTTTAAATTCTAGTTGCATTAGTCGAAAGGTCCAAATATGTAGATTCTCCTAGCTAATTCTCATATATATATTTCAACATATTTGCTAAGTATTTCGTGGTCCATTGAGACCGTAGTCAAGGGCACAATTTATTCTGGTCTCCTGCCCGGCTTTACAATGATATTTTAAAGAAAACTATTTGTCGATGATATTTTGTAGAGTCTTGTTGCTTGATAGGTGTCTTTCAGATTATTAATAAATTATTGTGAATGAAGTTCATGGATCTCCCTCTTTAGCTCGATTGTCTGAATGGTGTGTATGCGGTGTACAATCTTTCCGTGTAACTTGTTCGAAGTTGTTGTGCATGACTGATTAAACCGGTTGACATGAGTATGCTTTCGTGATATCCAGCCAATTCAGCCATATAGAATCCTCGTAAGTAAACCAAATAGGTTAGAACACATAACAGTAATAAAGTGACATGAGCCGACGGGAGGTAAATATCATAAAAGAAAACATGCAAATCAAAACACCAGCCGTAAGTCATTGTGTATTTAAATAATAACACAATGATAAATCATACAGTTGATAGGTGTTTGATGCTCAAGTAAAATACCCGACAATGTTTGGCTCAATAAGTTGTTCATTTCTGGAGTGTATTTTAAGCTTTGAACATTCTTTCGCACGCAAAAAGCTACCTTGTTTTTTATACGGCATTCCGGCGGTTCTCTCAAAAAAAGAGAGAGAAGAAAAAATTGAAATATCTCTAATAGTCTATAAAAACTATTAGTAAATTCCACTTTCGAAGAATTAAAATGACATTTCTCAGTATCGCCAATTTAGCTTCGACGTTTCCGAGAATTAACTGTTGTCAATGTTTATTCTTCCGTGTAACAATGTCTATTGTAACTGCATGTGTGCATAGGTTAAGTATTATTAAATTCTAGATAAGTTGGACTGATAATGCAAAATTGAATGTAATCAACAAAAGCAAGTAGGATAATATGTTATTCATAATCTAACATTATTTTTATTATTTTTATTTTGTTTTCGACGTCTTGAATACCGCTTGTTTCTTTAAATGAAATAGAACTCCGTCATCAAAAACTGAGCAATAAGTTCTTGGAGTAAAATGACGGAGTATAATAAAAGGGTTAATGTAAGAGTGGTATACTTGAGGCAGTGGCCCTACATTGGAGGACGTGCACTACTGGTGAAGAGATGGAATTGAAGAGTAATGAATGAACTTCATCGGAACATCACTTACATATTCGTAAGCATGCTGTAAATATGCGGTGAACAATGTAATGGGTGACAGAGTAATGGTAATTTTCGAGAGTGAATAATTGTTAACTCCATGATGTAGAATGCCTGTCTATAAATTAAATCTGTCAAAACAAACCAAGTTACCTAATCTAAGACAAAAGAATACGGCCAATTCATTAGAAATACAAAAAAAGAGTGATGTGATTGTTTTGACGAACTTTCTGAGTGTTGTCTTTAGTTTCTATCCGGACGCTGGGAAGGTTAATTTGCGCTAAACACACTCAGTGTTACATACTTTAAGTTTTGGAAAAGAATGTAACATTTTTAATTCAGAAAAACAGAAAAAAGTTAGTGAATTTGTGGATATTGGTCTTTGCCTTTTGTTGAAGATGCATCAGAACTCAGGTGATCACACCCCCCAGTGAGTGCACTAATGAAAATAGTAAACAACAAAGAGTTCAATGAAATGTGTTCTTTTCATTGTTTACAACGATTAGCTAATTGGGACTGAAGGACAATATCTACTTTCTTCGAACTCTGTTGTACTGAGTCTTTTTGTTTTCTTACTGCAAAGTTATGGGAAGATGTCGTCTGCTGCAATAATTTGAATCTTTGGTAGAAAGTTATCTGTTGGTTTAGGCTAGCTCTTCATCGATTTGTTCTTACTTTTTGCATATAATATATGTGTTGTACAAATAGTTGTACGCTAACCATCAACATGAACATTGGACGTCAGTGTTAAACAAATTCCAATTCATGTCGGAACGGAACTTTTGATGAAAGGTAAAAATAAATATTCGCTGAATTGTTAGGCCAGACAGTGACTAAAGGAAGACACCAAATTTTGACCGGCTAGTATCTGTTGTTAAATTTATTAGTTTTTCCTGTCCGTATTTTGTCTATCCACTGGACTCCGAATTTGTTTGGAGACTTTTCGAGGGAAACAGCGGGAGAACTGCATTATAAACGTTTTACTGTATAAAACTGCAACAGCGGTTGGTCCATGATGCTTTTAACATTTGAAAAATTTCCATCGAAATATACTTTGTATGACGACAATCGTCATAGAACCCTATCAATCGTCTCACACACGAAGCAAATGTTAAGATAATATAGCGTTTCTGTTATAATAAACTGAATGTAGCAACTCAAAATATTCACAGAAATCGGCGTTCTGTTATGGGAATTATAATAACGATGAATTTTCTAAAGCTGATGCATTTTTACAGTAAATACTAAAATCAGTTGGAAGTGCACGGAAAGGAAATTAATGAAATTAAACTGTCCTTTTTTTTGTCAGATCAAACATGATTCCATGTGATCAATAAAACCCTCTCACATTGAGTAAAAGGTAACTTTGGTAACTTCTTAAAAAAGGTTATTATAGGCGCTTCGATATATAATTTAAACTTAGTTATTTTCTTAAGTGATCTACATTTTGAATTAAGGCATCTTACCAGACTACGTAACTGCTTGGACTTGGTGATGCGATAATTTTCAAGTTTAATAACTCCCTTAGCTAACAGAGGGACTCCTGAATGGTTGAAAAATACTTCAAAATACTTAATTTAAGTCATAATCTCCTTACCGGCTTTCAACGATTGCTTGATGATAAGTAACCGCGCAGAATTTCACAGAGCTACACGGACAGCTACGAGCATCTTGTCGCTGTCAGCAACTATTGTAAAAGATGGCCTTCAGTTCTTCCAAGAAAGTCACCCCGTATCAAAGTCACACTCGAAACAGAGTGCGATTTTCTAAGGCGAGACTCCACAAAACTACTACCACGTTTAAAAGCCTCGTTTTCTTTTAGTCAACCGCTTACCTCAGAAGCCCACTGAGCCTAAATTTGCATTCAAAATGAAAAACAAAACGATATTAAGGGTAGCTTCTACGGTGTCTGGCCTTGAATGTTGCACATACAAAAGAACGCCAAAGGCGACACTTCAAGTATTGAACTTCTAATGCCATCCCTGCTTAACCGGGATCTAATTGATTAAAAGCACTTGATCAATGTGCTTGTGTAGGTTCACTAAGGAAGAACGTGCAACTCCCTTTTGTTTGCTTCCAGAATCAAGATTTCTTAGCTATTCAGTTACAGTTAACTTCAGGAAGCTGATCATGACTCACGATAAAATAATTACTGTATTTGCATTACCTCAATGTTCGTTGTACGCTTAATCCCTGGCTGGCAGATGAACAACAAAGTGGGTTGAACTTCTCCGAATAAAGTCGGCGAAATAAACAAAGCAGGTTTAGCTCTCCGGGGAGGGAACCCTTGTTGACAAAGAACAAAGAATTCAAGACATGTTTGATGGTTAAACTCTATCAGTTACATGCTGAGTCAGAACTTATAATTCGAAAGTGATCTGTCAAAACAATATTAAGCGGCATCACCTAGCTACCTTTAATGAATGAAAACCTGCTTTTTCATTATAAAAAGCAGTGGGAATTGTTTTCGTAGCACGAGGTTGGTAAGATGGACTATTAAAAACTGATTTATCAAGTTCTCTGGGTTGAGATTTTAACCAATCTTAAGCAGACCTTATCGGAAACTGTTGCTCTTTGCCTGTAAAAGAGCCCGCAGTATAACAGACTGACCGATCTGTGGGGCTTATTATGTCCGTGGTTTATGTCGACATTAGTTTCTGTTTTTCGTGCACTAAATTAATGCCTACAAGTTGTAACAAGCTATGAAGAAACACAGAGAAAGGAAGAATCAGTGGGATAATTCAAAGGGGTGCCGTGATGTTTACACATTCTCTCTATTGTTTATAATTCAGCATACAATGTTTTAACAGTCAATGCCAATCAACACAAAATTAAAACAATAATGGGAATTAAAAAAAAATATGAATGATGTAATTTTCATTTTCCTCATAGTAGATAGTTTACTGTTGGTCGACTTTGAAGAGTCCGAACCTATCATATTAAAATAAAGCAATTTGAAATGCATGGCTAGTACGGGTAGCTATATACTGGGATTATTAGGCCACAGCACTCGATTAAGGCGTCAAAAGTTTAGCCTGTGACAACTTTCTCGATAATATCATGCCTGTCTACAACTAATACATTTTTTTTTACATTGAGAATCCCTTGAATGAATGAATGATCAAGCTAACGAAGGAAGGAAGGAAGCATATCATTATCAAATAATGAATAAAAACAATTTAAACTTCTGGTGTATTAAAGAACGATCGATTTCGAGTTTCATATTAAGGCTTTTTAATTTAGTGTATAGTTGTAAGAGAAAAAAGGAATTTATTTTGCTGGGATTAACTGAAAGGATCTTAGAGTTTCTACGAATTGCGATTTAGCTTATGCTAGTTTTCTATTATTCCATTCGATTAGAATATCTACCATCCAATTCCCTTGATTATTGAAAGCTATAATCCTTTAACTCTAGAATATAAATAAGGTAACGTATAACTAACCAGTTCTCTTATAACAATTGCTTTAAATTAAGTAACTGCTTTGTATCGTGTTTTGAATTTTGATATTATTGTATTATTTTACCTGATATTTGATTAACTTCTAGCCTGACCGGGTTTTTAACTGACCGATATTTCTTGATAACTTTTCAAAAAAGAAAATAAATAAAAAAACGCAAATGTAGTTGATATTAATAGGCAGCACGAATTATTTATCACCAACATATTGAAGGAGATAACAAGAAAACAGTTTTTATAATAAACAACTTTATGCTTTTGTTTCGTTCCTTTTTTACTTTCACCAATAAGAATAGAAATTTGCCTGGAACAAATTAGAATAACAATAAAAGTGACCTTCTCTAAAGATGAATCATTTACGATTTTATCATTTGTTTAAAACCCAAACTGTGCCTTCCAGTAACACGCAAACACTGACGTTCAAAACTCGACCGCCAACGGTGGTGTGTGTGTGTGTGTTAACTTATATATTTTTTTTTGCAGTAGTCAATGAAATCTTTGACGACTTCCTACGTTTAGAGAATATCTTGCGACCGTAAAGAATCAGTAGATTGTATTCGCAAAATGTTTTTGACTAGCGCAGATTGAACAATTTCTCATCTAAATTTGAACTGAAGTTCAAATTTAGATCTTCTACACTATTAACACTTGTTAGCTAAGAGGGACGAAAGAAAACGATTTACAGAAAATTACAGATTCTTATGGCTAATGCGATATTAAAATGTTCTTTTTCCGAGGGCATTTTTTGAATTGGTCGAAGTTTATTTTGATTATGTCTCTACTGATTGTTTATTCAGGAGTTGCATTTAAAATAATTTTAAACACTTTCTGTGCGCATTTCGCGCATGACAGAAAAGACAGGGGAATACGACTCAGTGCCCGGCAACACAAACAAGATCATTAAAATGACAAAATGATCGATGTTTATTATGAAGCTTCAAAAAAAGTGCTTCAAAAAAGCTTAATCAGCTAAATCAGCAAAAAAACCTAAATCAGCGCCCAATAAAGCGCCTGAAAATTAAATTGTAGCTGCATATAGAATTTGATCATGGCTAGTTACTGTTGATGAGTGGTTATGCGAATTTGGCGCCTCGAAGTCTGGCAGCGTCTGGTTGAGAATTTATTTTCCCGTTGTTATATATCGTTCACTTTCCCCAAGCTATTAGCAAGCACAAACTGAAATTGAGTTTTGAGTTTCGCGGAGAGTTTATATATAATGTAACATCTAACGGCTCCTTTAATCTATTTATTGGTATTTGTACTGCAACGGGAAACCGGGCGCCGAAGATTTGATTGACGGCAGCGAAACACGCAAAATTGAAATAATACAGGAAATGACTGATGGCCTCGACTCCGTTTTGCTCAGTTTGATTGTTTCAGACGAAACCATATATACCAACGTGATGGCAATCTCTCTAGCCCTGTCCCTGTGGAACTCTGCTGGTTAAAATATCGGCCAAAACCATTTATTAAACTTTCCTAAAACCAAGTGCCGTCGTCCTAGCCGTGCAGCTTTAAATATATAACTATGATAGTAATGCCGCACGCATAGTTTGTGCAAGATATCTGATCTTCCGTCGATGTTCACCGCCAAAAGATAATGATAAATGAATAAATTGGAACAAAAAGCAAATCAATGAATAAATTATATTTTTTGTTTATCGAAAGTAAATTTAACTTTTCTTCTTAGGTCAACGTTATATAAAGTAAAACAAAAAATAACTGTTTTACTAGCATAACAATCTTAATATCTTACCTTGAACTTTCCATTTTCCCTTGTATTGGAGCAATTTTAGTGTAAAAATCACAAAACTTGTTTTGCCTGTCTGAATGCGGTAAAAAAGACTTGTTAAGAGTAAACCTGTGAAAAGATCTTTGCACTTCAGTGTCATGGCCGCAGAGAGAATTCTCTACAAAGTAGACCGAGCATTTAAACACATATATTGATTGCTTAAACGTTGTCAAGTTGTACCTTTGTGGTTAGTGTTAAAATGTGTTGGTTGGTTCTTGGTTACCCTGATGTTTACCCTGCTGAACCTACCCAGGTTTATTAAAAAGAGTCCTTGTAAAAACAGAGTAGATGGCAAAGAAGAATAACAAAACAACCTTTCAAGTTAATAAGTGTCGCGTTTTTCCACCGCTTAACTTGGGTTTAATGCAAATATCTCGTTCACGTTTCAAGCAATCCAAAAACCCTATGCTTATTTCACAAAGCGGTGATTTGTAAATTTTTGGGTGATGTTTGGGTGATGTTTGGGAAGAGATAATTTTTCTCAAAGGATGAGTAAAATTTGGAGAAATAAGAAATATTAAAGATCTAAAGGGATTTTAAAATTAGAACTTGAAGTTAAAAATTAGTAGATGGACACCCAAACAGTCCCCTGACAACCTGGAGTACTCTTGCGTGGGGGTTATTGTCTAGTGGTGTTCCAAAAATAAATTTCTTTCTTCTATCACTTCTTTAAACCTCTTAAAATTTCACTCAAATTCACGTTCACACTGTAAATTCAAAAGATCTGTTTCAGCCCCAAAGTGCCGATTCAGCTCTATGGCCCCTGGAGCTGATTTGACTCTTCGTGGGGCCATTTTGTTAAATTGGTCTAAATCGACCCCAGTTAAAACCATTTTAGCCCCACTAAATACC
This sequence comes from Meandrina meandrites, assembly GCA_963693305.1. Classification (NCBI taxonomy): domain Eukaryota; kingdom Metazoa; phylum Cnidaria; class Anthozoa; order Scleractinia; family Meandrinidae; genus Meandrina; species Meandrina meandrites. Next base: position 32,988,360 of record OY855905.1, read on the forward strand.
AATTTAGCCCTCATTGGATAATAATTCAGCTCCTTGGTGCAGATCGGCCCCTATCGCTAGAGTCATTTTGACTCAATTTGATAGAGCCAATTTCGTTCAAGTCTTTTTGGGCCCATTTAGGGCCGTATCAGCTCCTATTGGAGGAGCTATTTGACCTCGAAAAGGTGGCCCATTTTGTTACAAAACAAAATGGTCCCACAGATCCCACAGGGGCGTTTCCAGGATTTTTCTTAGGAGGGGGTGCACATCTCGGACTCGATTTTTCGTAGGACGGGGTGCCATAGTTTTTTTCTTTTCTGTGCAGAATACCAGTTGTATTAGAAAGGCGCTTGGTCATCTCAGGGTGGGGGAGGGGGGGGGGGGGGGGTGCACCACCTGCATCTTTCCCCTAGATCCGCCCCTGCCCCATTTATTAGAGTTATCTTGACTCCTATTTCTAGAGTTATTTCTATTAAGCTAAGATGGCTTATTTAGATTTAGGGTAGATTCGGCTCTTATTAATAGAGCCGGTAATTGGTCATAGGCCTAGACGAGCTGCCACTAACAAGAGAGGTTTATATATACCTCGGCTGGTTCGACAGCGTTGATTGTATCGTTTTTGAAGATTTCCGCCGTAAAAATGAGACCGTCAACGCCGGCCCTTTAAAATTTGTAATTCTTTCGTCAAACGTTGATATTACTGCGTACTGAAGTTTCTCTCGACTTGTAATGTCTATGGATATCAAGGATGGGCTTATTTTTTAATCTACCCCCATCTATTGAAAGATAATTTTACGAAGAAATGTTTTCCCTTAGCATGAATTTTCTGTTTTTCAACGGATGTGATTATTTTACGTTTGTGCGCGTTGCGTGCCTGTTTGCTCCGACCGAGTTACTCTGGGAACAAATGGAACATGCGCAGTGTAAGTTATTCCCGGCGTCCCCTTCGGTACTTTTGGCGCTCGATTCGTAAAACGGTATGCAACGGTTTCAAAGGTCGCCCTTCATCATTGGAGTGATTTTTACTCGATGTTTTTCATCTCACAAGGCGCATTTGAAAGTTCAAACAGCTACATGAAGCCTTTATACATCGGATGCTTCAAGCATTGTTGACAAAGGTAAGCTCATGTCCATTTGCATCTTGATTCCTGGATTGCCTTTCAAGGTAGGCAGCAGCTGCCAAAGGAAGATTTTCCAACATGCTAGTTTTGAAAAACGTTTATCAATGCTTGGCTTAAATGAAATCCTTAATTTAGCTTTATAAGTTTAGACATGTATTTCGTTTCACTGTAACAATATTTTCTGCTCGTAACTACATGCCTTTCGTACTGGCAAGGAACTGTATGTACATGTATAAATTTGTACCAGGATACTTCTAAGGGAAAACAGTTTTACTGATCATGTGCCCTGTGTAAATAATAAATTCTCAGGGCTAGCTTATTGTACAGTAGTAATATCATTAGGCAAAGGCACATCTTATGATCCACATGTTTATGTCTGGTTTATCTGCTATGACATTGCAATTATATACATGTATACAGCTAATCGTTAATAATATTTAGCATGAATTTATATATTTCGGCTGGTGCAGTGCTGCTTTATGGTGTGATGAAGGTATACAGTATGCCAGGTTGCCATGCTTGGTTTATGCGAAGAAAGTTATACTGTTCAGTGCAATAATATGTTCTGAGCCCTTTCTCTTTTGCGCAGTACTGCTTAAAATGTATGGTGTGATTTAGGTATATGCCAGGTTGGAGTGAGGCTTTAAAGCTGAGGTATCCTGTCCTGTTAGGCATTGATAAATCTCACTGAACTGCACTACACTGCACAGTAGCTATGAGGGGCCCTTAATACATTAATACATGAACATAAAAAATATATTCTTAACTTTTTACCTTTGGTGCAGTACTGCTTTAAATGTATAGTGTGATTTAGGTATATGCCAGGTTGGAGTGAGGCTTTCAGCTGAGGTATCCTGCCCTGTTAGGCATTGATAAATCTCACTGAACTGCACCACACTGCACAGTAGCTATGAGGTGCCCTTAATACATGTACAAAAAAATATATCCTTAGCTTTTTACCTTTGGTGCAGTACTGCTTTAAATGTATGGTGTGATTTAGGTATATGCCAGGTTGGAGTGAGGCTTTCAGCTGAGGTATCCTATCCTGTTAGGCATTGATAAATCTCACTGAACTGCACCACACTGCACAGTAGCTATGAGGTGCCCTTAATACATGAACATAAAAATATATTCTTAGCTTTTTACCTTTGGTGCAGTACTGCTTTAAATGTATAGTGTGATTTAGGTATATGCCAGGTTGGAGTGAGGCTTTCAGCTGAGGTATCCTGTCCTGTTAGGCATTGATAAATCTCACTAAACAGCACTAACACTGCACAGTAGCTTTGTGTAACAGCCACCTATACAACTGTCCATGTATTTTGCAAATGACTGTTACAGCGTCAATTGATCAATATGCAGTGCAGCTTAATTTACAGAGCAAAGTGTTTAATAAAAAAAAAACATCTTTGCACATGTAAATATTAAAAAAAATACATTCAATATGGCATCTACTGGACATAGTCAAATAGCCTTAGATAAAAACCTGTTTTTGTGATAATTACTGTACTCTCTCTGTCTAACTTTACATGTATTTTTTCGTTAATTAATTTTGTACATTGAAATACTTGGTAATGGAATGCAAAATGATGTAATTGCTTGTATGTTATTTTCAGATGAAAGAGTTGGATGGTCAAATGCACCCAGTAAGTAGAAACCAATATTTTGTTTCCTACACTTTATATCAATCTGCAACATTTTCTGTCTGGTGCTTTATTATTTTTATTTTTCTTTAGCTAACTGTTTAATTTTGCACAAAATAAAACTAATTTTGTTATACAATGTTTATTAAAATAAATAAATTGTTCACAAATTGATTTATAACTACTACTACAGCAACCCTCCAAGTTTATTTTTTTCCTTAGTGGCCATTTGGCCACCGACTGTGGTCGCCAGTGAAAAATTTTAGTCGCTAAATTAAGCTCACGCTTTCAATCCTTCTTCTCAATTTTAGTCGCCACACTGGCGACTTGGGTTCCAATTTAGTCGCCAGCTCCAAAATTTTAGTCGCCATGGCGACTAAAATGGTCTTAACTTGGAGGGTTGTAGCCTGCGAACGCAGACGTATTTCCGGCTGTCGCTTGTCTCCGCCGAAAACTAACGTCTGCGAACTCGAGCCAGAAAACGATTTCCGTGACGTCAAAATTCTAAGCCAATCACAGTTAGGCTTAGAAAATCCTAGAACCGCCACGCGTGTAGCCTGCGAGAGCATCGCACAATCGCGTGGCAAATAACAATATGACACTGCGCTGGGGAAAGTTTGTGAAGTGTTTAATTTGAAAAGTCAAATCAGGTAAATGCATTAAAGTACATGATTCAAAAGAGAAGAAAGACATATTCGTGAATCTTTCGAATGGATTTGGAAAATCAGTTATTTTCCAAGCATTGCCTGAGAGGAAATAGTATTGCTGGCTTGCAACTGACGTCACGGCAGCCATGCTGGGGGACAACAACAAAGCGTTTTCCTCCGCTGGGAACTAAACTTTTTTATCATGCAAATTCTGCGAAAAAGTTTTTTATTGTTTTGACCACCAACATGGCCGCCTTGTCACGTGGTTGCAAGCGATCAATTTAGTGTAGCATTGTGGTCGATCGTCGTTTCGCCGCTCGTTAGTTAGATGAATGGCCAGGTCAGCCCATTATCGTCGCTTGCGCTGAATAGCACTGTGATACATTGAAAATAGCGAATATTGAAAACAGCTGCTATTCGTTCGTGTACGGATCACGTACCAGAGACTTGGAAAGGTGAGATAAAATACAACAACAACAACAATTTATTGACTGAGGTATTTCCATAAAAATACATGGCATTACTTACTTACTTACACTTACTGATAAACCTAGAGGAAGATATGAGGAAGATATCAAATGAAAATTATAATACTATTTGCCAGACAATTCCTTCGAGCGAGTCTCGTGAGATTCGCCTTTACACTGCGGTGTGAAGGTGAAGATGAAGACGCATCTGGTCGATTGCCGCCTCCTGCGTGTTGCTAGAGTCTTTTTGCCAATCTATTGACGCAAAATCAGACATGATCACCGTCAAATTCTCTTCGGATTTCTTTCCCAATTTCGTCGAAATTTTGAAGGGCGATCCCCGGGTTTAATCGCACACGTCGCTTGCAACACTTCAGTTTGTCAACGGATGGTCAGCTTTTCACAGCCCACGTTGCATGATTTATCAATGAAGGTATGCACTAAAACACTTTAACCGAGTACATTAACCTTCTCCTTTGCAACTGAAAATGTTCTTCTGCAAAGAATCAACTTTCACAGCCGTCAAAAACCTTTCGTGTTTCATTGAACTTCGCATAGCAGCTTGCCTGTTTCCGCCGACAGCTATGTCGCGAGGGAGCCGCGTGGTGTTCACTCGTGTCTTATTCTATCGCGTAATCTGATTGGCCAAAGAGAAAAGAAAAGATTCTACGTCACGGAAATCGTTTTCGCAGACGTTAGTTTTCGGCGGAGACAAGCGACAGCCGGAAATACGTCTGCGTTCGCAGGCTAGGAGGGTTGTACAGGTTCTCAATAACAGCTTTTTGGCAACAATTTTTATTCTGATGTGAAGTATATGAAATAGTTCAAATGTAAATTGCAGAAGTCACAGTTTCAAATCCTGTTGAAGCCCTGAATTTTTACCTATAGGCTTTTTTTAATTTCCAGTTTACTTCAATTGGAAAGTTTGCTGCAATAATTTCATTCTGATCCTTGTGGTGATTAGTGTTGTTTTTTGTGTGATTTAAGGACGGTGCCTACTTTTGTTACTGCGCACATCTGCTGCGCATCACGCAAGGCATCGATCGCACTAGACGCGCGCGCTAAGGGAATTTGCTCGCTCAAAATGACGAAGTCAACTTCGCGACCAAGCGCGCGACTAAAATGCAAGAAAATTTCGGTTTCAACGAAACCCAATTAATGGACGTACTAAACCAGGAACAGCGAAAGAGTAACGTATCAGTAAGCCCTAAACGCTTATCGATAAAAATGGCTCACATTTAACAGTCTGAAACAAATCGCTAATCGCTCAAACGTAATCAGCAAACTGCTAACTACATATGGCGTAGTGCACGCGTGAAAAATTGCGCGAGAAGCAAATATTTAACTCGCTAGGGAGGGGATAGGAAAAGTGTAACTGACCTCAAAAGCGATTCCATACAACTCGTATAACTTTTAAAAACGCGTGGTGACCCATACTTTTTATTTTATAAACTGGGAGTGTTAAGTCTATAGAACACATGATTAATTTTTCGTTCAGTGCAAAAATTGTTTAGGTTGTTTTTCTGGCCTTGCAAGAGAGAGCTGTTAGAGTAAAAAATGGCTCAAATGCAATCGTTTTGTTTATAAAAACGTGGATCACGCAGCTTCAAAGATAGTATTTGTTAGTTATTTTTAAGATCGTTATATTTAGTGTTGATTTTGTTCATGAAAAACCAAATTCAAAGGTAATTTGTAAGAAAATTTTATTTCCTTTTACTTTTTTTGAAAATGCCACGTCAGCACTTTTTTCAAGATTTCAAACCTAATTATCTCGAAAATTTGCGTGGCTACCCCTAATTTTCTTTTTGGATTTTAATAGCCCTTGGTAACATCTACCTTTCTTGCATAGTCATCGGCCGGGCAAAAATACCTCGCTATTAGTAGGCACCGTCCTTAAAGCGGATTCAGGTTGAGGCTTAACAGCCTCAGTTGTCGCATTCATTATTACGGTTGAATTGATTGCGTTGCGAGGCAAAATGGCAGATGTTGCTCTAGAGGCAGGAATGACGATGTTCTGTCAGGAAAAAGCATGTTGTGTGTTTTCCCAGGCAGAACGTTGGCATTCCTACCTAGCAACGTCTGTCATTTTGCCTCGCAACGCAATCAATTCAACCGTGACAACGAATGCGACAACTGAGACCATTAAACGCTCAACCTGAATCCGCTGTATGTAGATGTATACATGTATGGGCTTTATTAGCTATGCTTAGGTAACCAACATTGAAAAATCATGCCATGGCATCGACAGCAATATGCCTTCATGATTGCACCTCATTTTGTTTTTTGCTAGCTTGCCTTTTTTCCAAAAATTAACTGCACACCAGCAATGCCCTTATTCCTCAACACATTACATGTAACAGCACTGTGCAAATTGTTGCACTAAAGCTAGTTAACAATTATCCTGCGAAATTATGCGGAATATCGCCTGATACTTAGCTGATGAGGCCGTAGGCCGAGTTGGCTAAAATCAGACAATATTCCGCAAGATTGAGCAGGATAGTTTTTTTTATTATTCAACAAATTGTCAACAAAATGCTTTTTGCAGTGAGAAAAACTTTGGTTGTACAGCACTTTGCAAGATTTCACTCGAATCTTGGCAACCTACGTATATCGCAGGATATCTGTTATGTACGGATAACAATGATTTTCTGACCATATAATAGGCATTGCGCGAATTTGTTGGATAATAATGTATATTATTTCATCCATGTGCATGTATTGTTTTTTTGGGGGGCTAAGAAATACAGTAGACAGTGCAGCTTAATTTGCAGTATAAACACATAACATGTATTAGCATCAAAATGCACTGTGGTGTACACATGTACACTCTTGGCAAGCCTCAAAAATAGATTTACAATGTGCATGTACATGTACACGTACATGATTGTAATAAAAAGTAATTGCTTTGACAGACAAAACATGTCTAAGTTAATTACTTCAATTTTTTCTATGTTGTCTTAAACTATGAGAGCTATCATGACAACATGCTTGAATAGTTACAAAACCTAATCAAGCATAAACTTGCGAACATGCATGTATACAACTAGGCTAATATTATTGATCAGATTACTTTTTCAGTGGATAGAGTAACATCCTGTAAAAAACAAACTATCTATGTGTAGCCACCATATGAGGCTTAGCAAACTTGTTTTGTACAGACTTTTTGTTGTTGTCCACTCAGCTGCCATCAGTAACAACTTCCCTTTTCTTTGAAGGCTTTTGTATCTGTATACTTAGCTTCCAGTGCTAGCTTCCATCCCGGCTCATGTTATTATTATTTTACTATGCACAGTGTAGTAGGTTGACTCATCTTTTGCTTTTGTTTTTAAATAGAAATTCTACAGTTGATGATGACCTCGCCATTTTTGTACAACCACAAATTGCAGCCATTGGAGAAGGTTTTTTGTTGTGCAGTATATTCCAAATCAGAGAAATGTGTGATTCAGTATACTTATAAAATTGCAGTTTTTATTAAGACATGTTAATGGCATACGGTGAATTTGCCAGGAAATTTGTGTTTCTGCTTTAAGCTTAATAGGAGAATAAAATATTTTTTAGTGTTCACAAAATGTGTGTCTCCTGTGTATAATATACTGTCATTACTGCCTGTTGTGGTTTTTAATTTATATGAAGTCAGTTTTGTGTATTGACTGAAATGGGGCCATTTTTATGCATGCCAATAACCATTTTAGTCCTTGTAATAGGGCTATTTTAAATACTTATGGCCCAAAACAGCCCTTACGCAGAATGCCGTTTTAGACGTGATGATGCTAATTTAGTCATTTAAAGTACTTTTGTTTTGGATATAAATTGGGCTAAATTGGCCACGAAATGGGGGCCAATTTCCTCTCTTTCCGAAAGCATGAAACGGCTCAAGAAGGGCTAATTTGGCCATGCAAACGTACCATTTCAACCCTTTAAAAAACCAAAACTACCCCCCATTTTTCCAAAACAGCCCTTCTGTGTGTTCGTTTCGACCACCAGTTACAGGGCTATTTCTACCCTGGTCATTGGGGCCAAAACGACTCCATTCCAAAAGAGCTAAATTAGCCCCAAAAATAGTACTGTATTTTACTCACCGAAACGGCCCCATTTTTGGGTCTAAAACAGATCTTTTCGATTTACAGTACACCCCTGCCTTAATAACGTCCCTGACTAATAGGCCATTTTACAGTTGTCTGCTCAGTGGCCTGGTCTTTGAATGGTACCGAGGCTGTAGGTGACTGCTTTAAATATTGATACACACCCCTTTCCACATGTAAATGCAAACTATCCATCAGAACAACTTGATTTACAAAACAAAAGCAGTGAGGTCTGTAACAAAACAATTAAGGTTACCTCCAGCCTCGCTACCATTCAAAGGCCATGTCACTGAGCAGACAACTGTAAAATGGTCTTTTGTCATCAAACATCCTGACTGTATTTTGTGCCTTAAGTTAATTTTCAATGGAAACGGATGACCTTAGCAAGCTTAAAAACAGTAAACACTTGGATCTAGTTTGCTTTAATGTTCTCTAACACAAAAAATAATAACATTATCACGGTGTACTTTGGCATTGTAGCTGGTCATTAGCATCCAAATCTTACATTCATCGCTTTTCTACATGCATTCGATTATTTATGCACGCCTGATTGTTTTATCCTAGATATAAAATAGTCATACAGACATCTAGCCTCACAAGTTTTTCTCCATGACAGGACATTCTATACGAGTGAGTGTAATCATTATGCTATTGTGTTTTGGTTACCATATTATATATGTAGCAATAAACAACAGGATCAGTAAGTGTCTAGCTTCAGCCGAATATATTTAAATACGGTTAAAGTTCGCAAAATCAGGAGGCTTGTACAGTAACATCCGTCTTAAATCTATAGAGTTGGAAAACTGTAAAGAGGAAGCCAAAATTGTTTTATTTCACTGATACCTTAGGCTTTCGATGTGGTTACAAATGAAACCGCGTTCGTGTAAACCGTGCCTTAAACATACTGGCTAAACAGTTTCTAGATTAAATTCTTGACTTCATGTGCACTTACCATGCACGGAATACTACGAATCTGGAGAGAATCTTCAACTCGCTTGTCTCCGTCATCAAACAACACGTGGTAGACAGCTTTCTGATAGCAGTTGGTGTTGCCAGAATTTCTCTTGTATGTGACCACACCAGGGTAATACCTGGGTCTTCTCGGCCAATAACCAATTACGCGCTGGCCAGCCTGAACTTCATGGTAACACGGCGGCTTGTCAAGTATCACTGCGGCTGGGTCAATCTTACGTAGGGTAATGGTGTCTCCATCGTCATAGTTGATAAATACAGTCATGGAAGTGGCATTTGTAACGAATCCACGGTAATAAAGCCCGTTTGTCCAGCGGGCAAATACTCTGGCACCCACTGAAAGTAAACAAATAGGACATTAGTTAACTCTAGTCGATACAAAAAGCGAGATATTTTTCGGAAATATATTTATTACTAATGGCTGGCACTTAAAACGACAGAGATTTTGGGTCACATATTTTGTACAAGAAATAGAAACAAGGATCGCTAAATTTCCTTTGGAAGAGTTGAGCATGCTGCTGGAATGTCTGATTACAGTTTAACATGTATATTGGTGTAACCTGAATGCGTGCATGTTCGGGACAGACAGGGTTCTTTTTACTGACCTTCATGAGCTGACCAGTGATCAGGAAAAGTCCTTAGCTGACTGATAACGTAGTAATCTTCGTCGTTGTCATCAAAGGTGACCTTGAAACGGTTGCCAGAATATTTGTCAGACACATAACCGATGTAGTATTTTTGGCCTCCTTTCCATGTTGCCAACACGTGGTGTCCAGTCTCTATGTCGTGGGGTGTACTATCGGGAATTACTGCCGAAATGTCCGAGATGCTGTGGGTGATCGTGTCGTTGTCATCAAACAAGATATTTACCAGATCATTTTCAGTGGATGACACTTTTCCTGGGTAATAAAGGTTGTTCGTCCAACGAGCAATGATCCGCTGATCAACTGTAATAACAATCATGACTTAACTGATAAGCTAAATCCTGGCTAAAATGTAACTTTATAACATAAATGTAAAAAAAAATCCTGTCTAGTATCACGTTTTACTAAATGAATGATTTTGCTCAAGCGGGGAAGAGGGAAATAGCGCGATGACGCTCAGCACCCAGGTTGGGGGGGGGGAGGATGGAGGGTTACTACATGAACCATAAAGGTATGTGGGGCGCGATAGAGTATTGTTTTGGAGGCGTTTTGGTCTGAAATAGGGTCCCACCTCCCCCCTCCCCCACATCAATGGGTGAATGTTACCCTTCTCCCCCCAATGGATCAATGAGCGTCAACAAGTTTACGTCCGCTGTATTTTATAATTCCGTTTCTCCCTGAAGAAATGCTGTAAATGAATTACTTCTAACAAGCGACTGATTGCATTTTACATCCATAGAACCTCCTCATCACGTTCCCTAAATCGATTTACGAAAACACGATTGACACGAGTGACTTGAAACTGATATGCCAAGCACTACAACATTCGCAGTGTGATAAATGCTTATCAATTATCGAACTCTGAACAGAACGTTTCGCACCGCCATCAATATTCTCAGTTAAAAACATCGCCGCTGATATTTTCCCACGCGATTTTGTCGATTTTGTTTGGCCAGCATGACATGCAATCAAGCTCACATGTATACGTCAGATACCTTCGATGAACTATGCAATCCAAGGATTCTTGCCGATTCGTTCGATTACCAGACATTTACAGTTTAAAATGCAAATGCCATTTAACGTATACAACTGTTAAATTATCTTTACTGAAAGACTTTCCACATTGTTACGAAGGAGATTACAAAGCCGCGGCTAAAAGGCAATTAGGAATCCACCTTTCCTTAAATTTTTCCTTAGCTTGTTTTTGTCGTATAAATGAAAAAAAAAATGTTTATCATGCAAAATAACATACGGCAAAAATTACTTAGTCCAAATCCGAATATCGGGGCTGCAGACATGGGAACTGTTGCCTTGATGCAAATACGTATCATATGCATTTTCAATTGGATATCCTTTCGCAACAAACTTCTCTCGAAGAAACATCCTTACACACAAGGTGCAAGGTAAAACACTGAGTGAGAGCAACTAGGCAATGTCTGAAATCACACTCACCATTAAACGGATTTGAAAGGGCAGAGACACTTAAGGCACAGCAAAGGACCAAGCCGACCAAGAAACCCTGCTTCATGATTACGAAGGTTGAATGTATAAAGGAACAGACGCAAGTTTACTATATTTATTTCATAATCCATCAGAGCATAATCATACAGGAAATTGGGTGTAAAATTGCATAGTGGAATTGTGCCAAATGAGCGACGTCATCCAGTGATCCAGTTTCCTTTCAGGACGCAAATCTAACGAAAACAGGTAACGGCGTATCAGAACATAACTCATACAGGAAACCGGGTGCTAAATTGCATGGTGGAAATGTGCCAAATGCGTTTTTATTTAAGTTTTGTCTACATCTGATTGGGAGAATTATGTTACGCAAAACGAAAAGCTGACTATTTTGAAAGCTTGTCACATGTGAATTGAACCACAGCACTAAGTTAGAAAGGCAAGGGTAACATTGGGACTCGAACTCACGCGCTGTTCACATCGTGGCTCTGTAGCGTAGATGTAGAGCCATTGACAAGTCACCCTAAGGTTGTGGAGCCCAATCCTACCTGTGCCTTGGAATTTCTTTTTCAAAGGTCCGTATTTACAGTGCCTCATCGTTTATGTTGTGATATGGCAATAATTACTATATTAAAACGTACAAATAAAGTTTTTTAGTCAGCTGACTGCAACTAGGTATCGAGATTATTGTCTGAAAACATTCACCCTTTATCCTTTGTTTACAATTACGGCTGTGAGGCACATGGGTACGTTTCTGTCGGTAATCGCCTAGCCAAGAGGGTTTTTCCGGATCTGCCAGTCTATTTCAACTCAAAACATAGGGTACCCAAAGGGTACGTGTGCGGGATACAATGTTGCAACTCATTTGCATAACTCATTTGCATTTAACGAATTACAACCCGATCGCATTAGCGTGCGATACCACAGGTATCCCACACACAAACTATCCTATGTAATTCCAGTTGAATGAAAACCGATTTGTGGTCATTCTTGTTTTAAAATGCGTGTGACGTTTAGTTTAAAAAGCAAATAAAGAAAAGAAAACTGTGTTATTTTTGCCCGTTAACAGCGAGAACCTGAAACATGTATGCATTTGTAGAAGGACCCGATGCCAAGTGCTGTAGCTTCGTGCTCACATGGCATGTACTATAAATTCCTTGTTATCCTTCATTCAACTGCTTAGCCTCTGGAATGGCTTTGACGACTAGTTTAAAGTTCTTTTTTGCCATTTCACCGAGTTCATCTAAGTCTTCCTTTATCTTCTTTACCAGTTCAGAGCAAGCGACCTCTTTTTTGTGCCGTTCGCTATTCAGTTTACGTAGTAAGTCTTCGACTTCTTTTTCACCAGTTATACCTGTAAGCTTTACGAATTCTGTTTGAGCATCATAAAACAAATCTTCAATGTTCCTAAAGTTGCCTAGGATATCATTCCTCAGTCTTCGAAATTGTACCGTGACGTTGTTTAGTTCTTGCTGGATGACCACCATATTCTCATTACTTGCAGCAGCGTATGACTGCCTGCTTCTTCTGTCACTCAATGTGGTATTGTCAGTTAGCACATCCGTTTGCCCTAGACTCTTCACCGCCTGACTGCCAGATGAAGTCATCTAACAAAGGAACGAAACAAAGCTCAAATCGATGTACAATAAACTGATATTGAAATACCTTGCATAACAAAGTCTGAAATCCTCAGCAAATGAAATCGTGGGCTACAGAATGACCTTTTCTAAGAAGAATGGAAAACAATGATATAGGAAGAATATTACGTGAATTTTTAGATAAAAGCAAGTGGAATTTGCCAGTAACCGCTAGCTCTCTAAACTGCATTTGGATTCTGGTCAACTTAACGTTCTGCCATGAAGTAAATGAAAAGAGACAATATTGCTATAAATTCATATTACTTTATGGAAATTGTGATAAATGCGTGTCTCGAATAAGTATCCATTTCCAATAAGGTTGGTGCATCAGGTTATGGGAACCCCCTTCTTTCTTTCTGCCTTTTCATTTCTATAAGTAATTGAGTAGTCTACCGCGAATAGGATCATCTTGTTCTTCTCCGCAGCAGATGCACATGCGATTTACGCTGAACTCCTTACCTTGGCTAACACTTGAACCCCGTGTTGACCCATGCCTATGTAAGGGTAAAGTTGTTTAGTTGTCTTATTATAGTCCAACAGCACCTCTTCTTCTGTGACCTGTCTCCCATTTAAACAAAACACAACTGGAACCTTGCCGTTTGATTCCAATTGGAACTTGAGTATGCAACCAATCAGATCACCTCGGTTTACCACAGGAACTACAGAGAAAGAAGGCATACCAAGAGTTAACGTATCGCGAAAATTAAGGACAAGTGCGCCTTCAAGAAAAGCATAAGAGTTATTATCAGCTTTATTGATTTGAGACTTAATGCATCATTTATAAATGCGTCATTGAATTTTACTCTGTTTGTTGCGGAATATCGACAGAAATTTCTTTTCGCTGAGCGAGGACGATAGAGAGTAGCTGCATACGCAATGTTTAAACTCTGGCTAAGTGACAAAGCCGTTCCCTACCTTCAGTTACTAAAAAAAGTAGCTTACCTTCAATTACCCTTTCTGAAGTTAGGTCTTCATTGCCACCATCGACAATGTTACCATCAGCCTGGTATCCTACACTACCAGTATTGTACCCTGGTCTTAAATGCGGAGTATCGTATTCCTTTCGCACCACGCCGACTTCGAGAATCCTGCTCCTGCCGGTCTCTAGAACTAGAACCTATGGGAGTAACGAAGCCACAACCCCAGTTAAGCTTCTTTCTTAGCTAGGTTAACTAGTAGCTGTAATGTTAAATGGCGCACGATTCGAACACCCTTGTGAAATTGATATAGCGGCGCTTAAGAAACCAGTTGCTTAATTTGGCAGCAGCTAGCCATCTCTTCAACTCTTAATAAAAGCTTCACATTTTGCAAATTTCGAAAGAGAAAAAGATAGACATAAGGAAGGTTTGAAATTAGAGGTATTCAAATGAAAAATAAATTATCAATACACTATTCCAACCAACAAGAAGGTTTGGTAGTTTATAGTCATTTGTTGTCTGACCAGATGCCAAATCCGTATTTATGATAGTTGAGAATAACGCCCTTTTCAAATACGTTTTTAACGATAAATTTAAAAAAGCAATGAAAAATCAAATTATAATCAGAAGGTATCAAACAAAATAGAGCAATACTGACTCCTTTCCTACCTCAAAATGCGAAAATTCCTCGGTGAACGGAATGATATATCTTGCACCATGATGCAAAAGTGATTTTGTTGATTGGGGAGAACTCGTACAAACCTCACAAGACTTGGCTCCATCATACGTGAGAAGACAGCCCTCCACCTTTAAACCCATATTATGCCACGCCTGTAATGGTTCAGTAATAAAGGGAAATCAAAACAGCTAAGGCCAAAGCACGCTTCTTAATACAATTTAGTTTGGAGTTCCATGACAATGAACAAAAATCCAATGCTACAGTACCTTTGGTCCTGTGGGAAGAACGTCTTGATGAGCCACAAAGGTTCGCTGTGCAACTTGATTGGCAATTTGTCGATTACCCTCGGCTTCCAAAAACAACTGGTCCATCTTGCCATCCTCTAGGCAAAACAAACACAAATAGACTTTTTTAACCAGAAGGTTCTGGACTTAGAGGACCGCAAAGTAACATCATTTTACTGTTATGCATCAAAAACGCTGATTTTAATGTTGGGTACTATTGTTTTAACGGGGATACAGAAACGTATTTTACATTTATTACGATCACAATTTCAGGTTTGGACAAGGTTTTCAACAAAATATGTCTTTGGTTGTAGTTTTATTTCACATCTCCGCTGTATTTGTATTTTTCATGTAGCGTATTGGTAAGTACAGGAGGATACTTGTTGAATATGCCATGCTCGTGATCATGAAATACAATTGATTCTGTGCCATAAGATGGACAGAGTGGCCAAACATAAATTAATTAAGACTCTCATTTAATCCAGAAAAAGGCCAACTGAGTGAGACATCTTAGCTGTACTTACCTGTAAGTGGAAACGAATAACCATAAGTTGCAAAATAACTGTTTTGAAGCCTTTCGACAACTTCATCTAGCTCGTTAGTCTGCAAAAAAAGAAGAGTTCTAAAGCAGGTCTTGACCCAGGTAATCAAGCAAATACTGTTTGCGAAGCTTCTTCCTGGTTGCCTAAAAACCTGAAACTATCAATACTCTGAACTATTCCATTTTACACGAAACGTACTCACCAGCAAGCTTGAACGAAGAAAAAAATCTCTGGTCTCTACGAGCAGAAGGGACTAAGAAGAAAAACGGCATACGCCTGGCACTTTTAAACGTTTGCATAAAGTACATAAGGGCGTCGAGTAAAAGGCCCCGTGAAGTAAGTCAGAGATGGACCAGAGTTTTTTTACAATATTATTGTAAGTAATAAATTTTTAGAACGATTCGAATCACGGCGATTGAAAGGTATACAGGCCACAATTGCAAGGCGGGCTAACAACTTACGTGTCGTGAGACAGAAGAACTCTGGATATCTGGTCGTCCTTTGCAGCGTCTTCTGCATTTCTTCCACAACCACCAAACCACCATAAAAAGGCTTGAAACAAGGTTAAGCGGTACAGGTACTGGGTCATATGAGCTGTATGTCTGGATTGTAATGGCCTTCTTAAATGTCCATTCCATTAGAGAATTGTCCTTAAAGTAGCCAGAAAACAAGAAATTAATTAAATAAAAATTAAGATCGCACGGTTATATAGATATCTTACAAATACGGCAGATGTTATGTAAGCACCATTATAAGACATGGGCAGAAACAATCTTGTCCCCTTTTCCAACCGCTGGTCAAGAGGACGTGGGCTCTAGGATTGGGATTGGGACAGAAACTAAATTACTTAATAATCCAAGAATGCGCAATGCTCATAAAAATCACTTCTTCTCCAAATTTTTGTTTTGAAAAAAACGGGGGGGGGGGGGGGGGGGGGTCACCTTGTAAAAAATATTATATTTCATCTGACAGAATTAAACAGGAAAACACTGAGCAACAAGAAAGCGATAACTAACTTGCAGTCTGAGTTCGATTCGGTCTTACTTTGGTTAGAGTTTAAGAATACTATTTTTGGGATACTTCTCGAGAATGTTAAGGTTTTACCACATTTTTTTCTTATGTAGTTAACTGCAATCACTAAAATTATATTGTAGATTTATCAGAACAGTTTTACCTTGTAACGAGGAATTGATTCCAGCTATATGGGATTCAGTTGTAATAAATGTAAATGCAAGATCACAGTAGTCATGCACTTACCTAATATATACTTTATTTTTAGGCATGCCACTGGAATAGACGAAACACGTATTACAAATTAACATAACATGGTCAAACATCAGTCTGGAGGCAGGTCAGTCGGCTATTTACAATTGTTATATAGCGGGAATTTTTTCCCCAACAGCGCGCGCTCTCATTGGTTACTTCGAGGTCACATGACATCAAACAATGAAACTGTTTCCCGCCAAAAATATCTGAGCGGGCAACATTGCAAAATCTATGACGTCAGAGGGTAACAGTGCACTGTTACCCGCGAATGTTGACCGACTTCGTGTGCGTTGCCCACATGTCGTCGTTGGCTATATAACAAATCTCCGCCTCGGGAAACATTGAGATTCGAGGGAAACAAAATTAACTGTTTCCCTCGGGACCAGTCATTAAATGTTTAATGTTTACCAAGGGGTTGAACAACTCCAGATTACCGAGAGCAGGTGTCAGTACCATGCCAAATTACAAGAACGGCGCTCTAAAACTACTCGGCAACGCTACTTCCACTGACAATAAGGACTAAAGAAACAACAGGAACTAATATCTTACTTCCACACGCTGGTACGTGTTGGATAACAGAGCTATCATCATGTTTATAAGAAGGATGGCACCCACGACAAGGAAGATGGCGTACAACAAATAAGCAAGTGTTACTGTTGGACTGTCAACCGAGTGTAGCGTTTCCAGTTCCGCTAATCCAAGTAAAGACCAGCAGAGGTGTTTCGCCATTGTCCACCAGCTGGTAGGAGAAAACAAATGACGGAAGGTGCATGACTAGGAGTCGTGATAAAATGTAAAATGATGCCTTTAAGTTTTGATGATAATATTATTATAAAAGCAAAAAAGCTGACGGAAATATCAATGATTGCCTGACTTACCAGGTTGGCCCAGAAGTACTACAGACCCTACAAAAATTAAGCACTGGAATAAAGAAAAGGTTCACAAATATACTTTGTTATACCTATTCGCTGGCCTTTTTATTAAATTCACACAAACTTGAAGTTTCTATAGCATTTTTGGAATTCTTTAGGGAGCGAGAAAGCAGACCGCAGAACGCTTTGTCTTTTTGCCATACCCAGTCTATGTTTGAACCACGTGCTAGCCCAGAGGTTTCCTAGCAAACAGCTAACAAACTGGCATGATCATGAAGAGCTACTGCCGTCGTTTAATAGGGGAGTGCTACAATTTTACTAGACTAAGCTGAATACGATTATTGTATTACCGTTTTATTTATGTCCATTATTTCAATTTCGCTTCATCTGCGAAAGATCTGGTATCTGGAATACTTTGACTTATGAGCATTCCCATGACAAATTTTAAGTGCCGTTTCCCTATTTTTCCAATCCACGAAGCTATTACTTCGCAGCGTCCTATGATTTACTTATTTGTACCGAGATATTCTTTTACATTTTAAATACAACCTACAGACTACTTACGGGTAAATATCATATTCCTCTGCTATGAAAGACTTCTCCGACATGTAAACTTTTGTGATGGCAAACGAGAAAGCGATGACAGTCGCAACAAACTGCCAAAATATTGTTGCAACATCCTTGATGATGCTAAACAAGGCGATTTGAATGGTTCCAAGTCCTTTAACTGTCTCCATAACCTGACCAAACACTCTGAACGTGAGGATCATAGTATTGAGGCCATATAAGTAGCCAGCTACGACAAGGGATCTGTCGTTTACTACTGATTTGGACGACGACCACGTAGCCATTCTCAGCAGAAACGTGCAGATGTAAACAAGGAGAGTTACCAGGTCCAAACAGTTCCAGGTATCTCTAATGCAAGAGGTGAGTGAGAAAACAATGCAAAGTTAAGACTGGATGTAACACGGACCGTAAAAACACCAGTCAGTACACACAAATATTCAATGTCCGTTATAACCCGTGAGACAGGAAGTACCAGAAGTGAATTCAGAAATCAGCTGCGAAGGATTATTATGGCAAAACCGCCATTCGTTTGGTTTTTCATCGCTCTTTGCTTGACATGTACTTTAAACAAAGACACGCACTCACAAACAAGGACACTCACGAACAAGGATGGCTTATCTTGACTGCTTGGTATTACTACTTAGTCTACTCTAGAGGAATTTTGTATCGACAATGAAGCAAGTGCATAGCTTTTGAAATTCTAACTGCTTTGCCTTAAATTGTTCATAATTATCTGCTTTCGCCTTGACAAATCCGTTCTTCTTCCAATTATTCTTCTTATAATTATTACAGAAGATAATCCGAGTAAGTGGATCTTATTTACCTGGTGAACTTCCTCAGCTTCTTTAGAATCATAACTGCTACATTCTTGCAAGAACAAGTGCACGATTTTGAACTTTTGATTTCATCCCTGTGCACCCCTTGCTTCTCACTTTGATGATGAAGTTCATCTAGCTCTGTCAGAAATTCGTCAATTTCTTCTTGCTTCGCGTCTTTCAAGTCGACAATTTTCAATTGATCTTTCTTCTTTCGATCCACTTGCACCTTAATTGCGGAGAATTGTTTAATTTCCATCACTACTCGGCCAATGAAGAAAACCATGATGGCCCACTCTAAACCGCTGAACTTAACGCTTGTTGGACTAACACAAATAAACAAATGGAGTCCAAGCAGGGCCAGGTTGCTTAACGTGTCCCGGATGAAAAGGAAGTAAGGTGTAGTGAAATAATCTCGATAGGTTTCTGCCAAAAAATATAATAATACAACGAAAATCAAAGCCCGTCGACCAAAAGAAAACTGAACGAGAGTCCAAAGCTGACAAATTTTTACTGGGCAACATCTTTTTATATTACATTTCCTTAACATGGTAAAAAGATAAAGTCTGCATCGAGTCAAGTGGCCCATAACGCCTTTGCTTATCCCGGTTTCCGCAGGATTAAGCGACTAAGAGTATTTCTACTCCCCCCTGGATGGGATGTTAGTCCATCGCAGGGTTACCCCCCACCATTATTTCACCAGTATACCCATTTATACACCTGCCTTGCCTAAGAACAGCACAATGATCCCGGCCAGGGCTCGAACCCGGACCGTTCGATCCAGAGTCCTACGCGCTAACCATTAGGCACATTTTGTTATTTGTGTTGAAACGGACTTGCTATTCATTTCCAAATGTGTATTAAAATATAATATGAGGGTATGGGAAAGCATCAATAGTAACTTACCATACAGGTCGTTTTGACGTCGTTCTGCAATAAAATAATAATTAAGACAATGGTTGATTAATGACAAAAATACCCACCATTCACCAATCGATCGCTGCTCTGGTAGAAAGGACTTTTTCCGTTTTCGTTTTGGTCAGTAATCTTGGTTTGCGAAGTGAAAGAATAATGCATGAGTGATCATGGAATCAAGGTCAATAGTCGTAAAGGCCAGTTCTATTAAACGTCGTTCTTCAAGATTCTTCTCAAAACAAAATACATTCCATATACATATTTTCTTTATTCAAATACTGACATTTAAAGTAATTTAGCTTTACGCATTCATGCTGTTTCAAACCCAGAATTACAGTTTTATTAATTAACGAGGAAAGGAGTTTGACGAAACAGCAGAAAAAGTGTGACAACTAAATGGAGTGAAATATCAAGTTTTTACTGGTTAGTAATAGTACAACATTTTCAAGGCAAATGAAAATTACCTCCACTGTTACTCCATTTTAACCTTGCAAGGTGAACAAGGTAAAGGACTACGAAAACAATTGGAAATAGCACCAAATCAAATAAGCACCAGAGGTCAAGAAACATCCATTTCCAGCGCCTAATGCTAAGATAGGATGGCGTCCACATTTGACCAAGTTCACCATACCACTTGTCATTCTTTAGATTATCAATGACTGGATGCGTAAAAAACTGCAAAGGAACGTTAAACAAAAGTTAGAAGAAGTCTTTATTATGATATAAATTTATTTTTGGCTTAATTTTTCAAACCAGTTGGGTTTCTTTCAGATTATAATAATGAATAAAAGACAATGAAAAATAGAAATCAAACTGGTTTGAACAATTTGAAGCTAAAGATAAATTTAAATAAAAGTGCTGTGCGCATTTAATTACCTTGTTATTGTTTGTGTTAAGAGGACTGAAATTAAGTTTCACACGATTACAACAAGTGAAAATGACTTGGTTTGATGTTATTATTCTGGATCGATAACCAGGGAACGCCGAAGGAGTCGTTTCACCAAAAGCACAAGATATTACTTGTAGATTGATTAAGGAAACAATAACGTGAAGTACTTACGTGAAGGCCGCTATAAACTCCTACTGGCTTAAACAGCCGACTTTTCGATAGCGTCAAGCGGCCTGGAGTTGCTATGAAATGCTAGTCCGTTGCAGCTTGATTTGCTCCCCCCCCCCCCCCCCCCCCCTCCCCCTCACCCATACCCGAAGCGCGTTTTTCAGGTCACCCATCTATCCCCGTTTACACCCATACGCCTAAGTGTATACAGAGAGAAATTGAGACTGAACTGTGTTACCCAAGCAGACAACCATAGGCATGGGTATTCCATGGGCTTCCGCGATAAGTATTCTGTAAAAGGTTATAAAAAGATATTTTACAAAAGACCAACCTTCTTTTGTCCAAGCTCGATAGCAGTTTCCATGACATCATCAAAGCAGTTCTTGAATTGCGAACGGCACTCGAAATCAGATTTTAAGGGGTCGATCAGACAGTTGGTGAATTCTTCCACAGAAGATGCTAGTTTTGTTTCATCTTCAACATTGGGTAATCGTCTATCCGCCAAACGGCGAAGCTCGTAGCTCACCTGGTTGTCAACAAAATAGTAAGTCATTTATTCAATAGTGCACTACATAGCACAAAGTGCTTTTATCGAGATTATACACGCAAATCTGTTTCTAAAAAACTCGTTTTGAGTCGCCGAAAACTGGAGAAAACATGAATTCCAATTTCACAACAAATTTAGACGCATTAAGACAGTTCATTTGCGAATGAACGCCGGTTGCTTTTCCTGCATTTATTGCTTCCCGATTTCTATCAGATTTTCTATGTAACAAAACATGTCAAGTCTATGTCAAAGGCAAAAAATTCATTATTTTTGTTGACTAGATGAGAAAGACTAACCACTGTTGCAGATTTAAATCGATCCGAGAAGGACTCACCTGCATTGATATCAGCAAAGCGTTCTTCTCACATTTTGTAAATGCCTTTGGTGTGACTTTCTTACTTATCTGAAGGAAGTTGCCGCTCCTTATAGTCTTTGTCAGCGAATCCTCGAAGGCTGGTTTTACATGAAAAGAATATATTTGATGAATAAGGTTTGAAGAAGTTATGTCTTGCTGAGATTGGAAATGAATTATTATCTTAACCCTATCCTACACATGTAGGAACTGCGCCGACGCAGTGAGTTTTAGGTCTGGGCGTCAGTCCGGGAAATAAGTGTTGATGTACTCTTAACCGTAAATACCAGATTTGGAGTGTTGGGGTATCGCTTGGAAATAATAAAAAGGTTGAATCACTGATCAGCTCCTACCTCTCCTCTTTAGTCTTTCACTCTCGCTGCACGTTGTGTCGTCTTCAAGTTTATTACCGGAGAGATCGTGCAGTTCTACCTCAATGTCTGACTCTGCCATAACTGGGTGTCAGTAGCTTTAAATATACACAAAGAGAAATGTGATGAACCTTGATGGTGTCACGATAAAGACTTCCAGACATACGCGTTCTGTTACACGTGTTGGACCGCGAGGTGAGACAACAAGAATTTCTGCTTCAATTCTCCTGAAAAGGAAATGATGTTTACCGGTATTCAAAAGAATCATAAAAGAGACCTCAGAACATCGGTTTAGTCAACACAGTGACGACGAATGATACTAGGTCCGTTTTGACAAAGTTTACAATCTTAGCCAAAATTTGACTCTAGGTTTCGTAAGTGACCATTTGATTGGAAGAGTTTAAGTCTGCAAAAGACTGAGAATTATATTCTTTTTTTACAGAGATCATGACGAGTCGTCGCATCCTGTTTTTTTTTTTTGGATATTGTTTTTACACATATATGAAAAAAATATATCCCCAAATTAAAATACCGTTTCCACTTTTAAAGGTGTTCTCTCTGTTTCATGTTGACTAGACAGTACATTTGTTAAATGGAGAGGTCCTAGATGGTAATTCACTGACCATGCATACCACGCGAAATTTGGGAGAAATCGATCTGTTTCGTGTTTTTCCACGGCTGCAAAGAATTCGTTTCCAGTGCATGTAAAACGAAGTGACAAATATCAGACTAATGAATAATAATTGTTTAATTAATTAAGTGTATGTCACGCAAGGCGACAATTCAAATTTTACACGCTCTTCATCTGAATAAATAGCAGATAGCATACGACCACCCTGCTTTTTCGTGCAGAAAAGTGGCACATGATTTATGCTACTTAATTTACCAAACCTAAATTCGATCAATAGTTCGTCCAAGCTTTGTACTGTTCGGGTTACTACGAAGGACTATTAACCTCTCTTTACTATAACATTGAATGAACAGTCGGAGTAGTCGCCCTCATCATTTAATAGTAATTTGTGCGTCTGAACAAACTACTATGGTGAAATCTGGTTGCAGTTTACATCAATATGAATCAAGAATAGTAGAATACGCGACAAGAATCCCAATATTCCGCCATTCGTAACGTTTGCATTGTACGCGTGTTTTTTTCAACATGTATGAACCTTCGGGAAAGGGCATTTGCATTCGCGATAGATCCGTGAGTACATGCATGTAGTTAGCACTTTTAAATTTAATCTGTCCATTTGATTCATTACGCAGGGGAAAAAATGCCTGCATAACGAGATGCCAGTACAACGACAGGTAAACTCGCCACAGTAAAAGCTGAGATAGTTCATTTACGTGATAAATTTGGAACCGACGTAAAATTGTTAATAAATGCAATATTGTGATGGCTGATAAACAAAGAGTTAATTCTCGTAGAAATCGAAGTTAGAGTGGTTCATATAGTAAAATTATCATTACCTTGCCAAATGAGTCAGCAGATAAAATAGATCCCACTTCTGTGTACAAATCTTAGCGCGATATTAGTACGTACAGTGCTTTCCAGAATCAAACATGTTACAGAATATTCTATAGCCAATTTACAACTGACGTGACCCAAAGCCAAGTCACGAAAGTCAGTCAAAACACTGACCTATTGAATCCCTGTTGTTGTTTTTTGTTTAATTAACTTAACCCATTTTTGATTTTGATTCATTCTAGTTTTTTTTTTTGTTTAATTCTGTAGTGGGCAATTTTTAATAAATGATTTACAATATCTTATTTGTACTTTGTATTGTTCTGTTCTTGTTGATTATTATTGGTGGATTAAAGTTAGTGACTGTGTGATGTGACTGTGCCGTTACTTGCCAGCACCAGTAACGGTAAAATGATGGGGCTGTTACATGTAAAATATCGTCGTAGAAGTAACATGCCCATGGTAGGTGCTTACACAATAAAACATTAAACTCCTACAAGGCGTATCACCCACATGCTGTAAAAAATCACCCAACCCTCAAAGAAACCCCTAATAAAGAAAACCAGAATAACTAGTTAAGATCAATCATTATAAAACCCATGATGACCCAGCATGGGGAAGAAACCACTTACGTGACATTTTTGGCTTTTCTTTGAGAGGAATACAAAGAGGAAAGGAGCGGAGGGGCGCTCATATACCAAGCATGTAATATTGAATGTGTCACGCAAGATCTGTCGCGTGACACTCGTGGTGCTTGCGTCGTTTCATGTTGTTGTGTTAGCTTTGCACAAGTTTGGTTTCCCATCACAAGAGTTAATGATCTATTGTATTTTAAAAAGCACTCTTGCTCTCCAAACTCGAGCGTTAGCAAGAACCCACCGGACAAAATCCGTCAGTTTTGAAATCATGATAACTTTTTCCACTCAAAATTCCAAATAAAAAGTTTTTTCGTCCGTGAATTCATCTTACATTTTTATTACGTTTCAATACCTAATACCAAATACAAGACTTGCTACCCTGAACATAAATCAGTGCGGATCAGTGCGCACTAGGATCAAAAACCTACAAATACCTTCATTTTAAAAACAGAAAAAAAAGATATTTGGCGCATTCATTCTACTTGCATATTTATCTGTCCTGATTTGACAAAACTTGGATGCAACGTTTCACTGCAAGTGCAAGATTCAGGAAGAGGCGATGCTCTGTCTTGTTTAATACTGTGGCTTATACTGCTATTATTAAGACACAGACAAGAGCTGAACAGGGAATGCCGTCTCGTGTACAAGGCCATAGGGGTTCTTCCTATTATGGGTACAAGGTTCCGTCCCAAAGGAGTACATTTTACGAGTCTCATGGAATTTGTAGCATGCAATAGAGATGTTTTGGCAAATCAGGTTAGATTTATTTTTCAGTAATCATCATCCAGAGTTCCATCTGCAGTTGGCTCGGTATATTCGTTGTAGTCAGTCGACGTTCCATCTGTAATAGGCCCAGGATTCGGGGTTGACTGGGAAGCACTCACGGTGTCGTTCCCTGGATTGGTTACCACTGTTGTTGTTATTGAAGCTACGGAATCAAAAAGATTTAAACAAGTTAGTGTGCTTTTACAAAAACAACAACAACAACAACAAAAAACAGAAAGTGTACATACAGTAGAATCTCGAACCTCCAGGGTGAACGAAAATTAGTTCGAGAAATCGGGAGTTCCGAGAAACCGAGGATTCGACAAATCATGATTATACTGTAATTGTTGGAACGAAGACGTCACAGTTAAAATATCTGTAGAAAGCCCAACATACTACATGTAATAAGGTTGTGTATACTTACATGGCGTATTCAGGGACGTGGCTGATGGTGCACAGGAAGCTGGAAAAGAAACAGATGTAAACAAATGTTGTTGCATTCCAGCAAAAAGTTTCAGGTTCGAGTTATGACAAGACTCGATTTCTACCGCTCTCTCAAGTCCAGCCTTTGTTCCTCTCCGAGAAGAGACTTTCTTTTCCGGGAAGAGCGCGGGCTCATTTTCCTAACAGCGGCTGGTAATCTAGCCTAGCCAAAATAAGAAAACACTGAATATTGAAATTAAGAGTGCACGTATTTTGATCTTTATATTTCTATTATCGTTACAATATTCTCAAACACACTCATTCCAATGCTACCGTAAAATAATCAAAGTACTTCCTATTTTCTTCGAGTTTCATTGTTGCACAGGAACTTGGAGAGCCATTTTATAAAACGTTCCCTTCATGCAATGCCTAGAATTATTTTAATAAAAAATTACCTTTGTTTAGGCACCGTAGTATTTAAAGCTAGAAGCTTTTGGGGCCGTTTATTCCCGATCGAATTGGAATTTCGAAGTGTTAGTTTCTCTGGAAGGAGGAAAACCAGAGAACCCGGCGAAGAACCCTCAGAGCAAGGACGAGAACCAACAACAAACTCAACCCACATATGACGACGGGTCAGGGAATCGAACCCAGGCCACGTTGGTGGGAGGAGAGCACTCTCGCCACTACGCCACCCCTGCTCCCCATTGTGGTAAGTTGTTGTGTCGCGAAGGATAACCAATTAGATATGAGTTGAATTAACTGCAAACCCTAAAGATAACTTTCCCGTGGTCCGATCTACCATCTGATGGCACAGTTAACATGTTAAAGTGAAATCAGAGTGCATGCTTTTCGGATTTACACGGTGATCTCCATGGAATAGCTTTTACCACTAAAAAAAGTGACAGTTGGATCAAAAATGCAACATTTTCACTGTCTCCAACTCATTAACACGGCTTTAACATACAACCGACGAAAAATACTAAACAACAACAACAACTAATATAAGCAAGGAATAACAAAATGACAACAAGGGATCTTCTTATCACCTGCTGAAGTTTTGCAGACTTGAGCTCGACTTTGAGGCTCCAAACATTTTTCGCAGGTTCCACTGCACACGTTATAACCAATGTGGTCCTTGGACCGCAATTCAAGGGCAAAGTTTTCCTCGCATTTGGCACAGGATCCACTGGTCAAACATTCAACGCAGTTGTCAGGTCCTGTACAATCTGCATGAAATTCAAACAAAAAAAACGGATTTTATTTGTTACAAGGATCCTTAGCGTAAGAACAGGGTAAGAACAGGCTTGTGGCATTGGTAAGAACAGCAGCAACATAATAAAAACACAAACCCAGGAATAAAGGACATACTTGATCTTTTCTGACCATCAGTAGGTTGTACATAGAGTAAAAACATAAGCTGAACGATCAACTTGTGAGTTGGTATCAAGGTTTCATTCAAACTCAACATACCTGTGTCTCGGCGATCACAGATATAGGTTCTTAACACTGGGTCCCAAACCACGCCATTTTCTTTTCCTCCCCAGCACTGGCTTTGAGGCACACATAAACGGCGCATGTAAACTTTTGTTAAGGCGAAGTCCTCTTTGCACTTCTGACATTTATTATCACTTCTACAGTCTGCGCAGTTGTTGCAATCTGAATGCAGAGGAAATCATCAGTTATATTAAGGGTACATTCGAATGGGAAATGCAGATTTTGGATTCCCAATAAAGACGAAATCTAGAAACGGATTTTGACGCACAGAAAACCTGGCCTTCTCCGATGTGGATAAAATTTAGAAATTCAAACTTGGATTTCATGGATTTGCTATTTTTGGAACAAGGATTTGCAAAGCTGTCCTTGTGAACGACGCTCTATGATCCACCAGCCGGCGAGCGCAAAATAGGGGATTGCAAACCAAACAGCTCTAAATAATGTGCGTTCGATTGTGAAAGTTCACGTTCTCTAAAAGAAGCAGAATTTAGTCGTTTGGTGTTGTTGTTTTTCAGAAGACAACAAAGAAAGTTCTAGCACACATAGAGAGGTATTGTACTGCTCATTAAACCTTTTGTTTAGCGAAGTTCTCGTTGCCGTTGAAATGCACCTCGGCGAAGGATTTTGGTGAGTCAAAATAATTATGTTTTTGTATTTTGTGTTTTATTGGAAAATCAAAATCTGGATTCCAAAATCCAAATCCATATTTCCCAATCGAATGCGCCCTAATTTGCCGAAGAAGATGCCAGGCTAAGGTCTTGGAATTTCTCATTTTCAGTTATCGAGTAGCATCGGACATCCTGACCTATTTAAAAAAAAGGTTCCCTTCAGGCAATGCCTGCTGTTAAAAATCTCAGCCATGATATATATTTCAGTCAAGTTACCCTCAAGCGCCCTTAATCGATTAACCCGACTTTCTCTTGTAAAGAAATTTACAAAGCCACATAAGAGCTCCTACTATTGATCAAGAGAGAAACCTAAAACTCGGCTGTTCATTTCACAGCGTCTACTTCACCGGACTTTGAGTTTAATCATCAGATGAACCGGATTGCCTAATGTTTGTAAACAGGTCTTTTATTAGGAGCCCCATCAGATGAACCGGATTGCCTAATGTTTGTAAACAGGTCTTTTATTAGGAGCCCCATGGGGGATCGCGATCCTGGAGTCCCATTTCACGTTTGAAATTTCAAGAAAGAGAAGGAAATTTTTGTGGCTATCACATTGCTTTAGTTTGCAGACTTAGCTACACACTACGTTTAAATTCAGAGACAACAAAAGCCCATTGATAGTCGGTTAAAGATTCGTTGCGTCAAAAAAAAAAGAGACGCGCATAGACGCTTGAAAAAGCAAACAATTGCCGTCAGTTTCATTTATGTCGATCAACGTAGAATAGAGTATGACTTTGTTTCGTTCAACATTGTTATTCGAAATTGGTTTTTTGCCGAAAAAGAAACCTTTTTTAATTCGTTCAAGAAATGTATTTAGAAGGCAGATTGAATCATAAAGATCATAGGTTGGGAAAGCAGTATACTGCAAGAAAGTGTCCAAAGCTTACATAACGTACTTACCACTCTTTGGTAACTTGAATGGCGATGAAAGCGCAGGGACCAGAAAGGACAAAGTGAGAACCAACACAACAGCCCTCATAACTGCAGTATTTATTGCGTGCAGAGGAAACAGACACCAGTTAATTCCACGGGGAATAAGCCAAGCGGGGAACCAACTGAAAAGGATTAAAGGTCGGAATATAAAATGTATAAAAATATATTTCATGTTAGATATTAGTTCTTCTGATTATATAACACGGAAGACATATGTTGTAGTTAAGACAAGTGAAAATTCTTGAACATACATTCATTCAGTCTTCTTGGGTTGGGGAACGCTCAAAGAGCTCTTGTTTTAGCCTTCGATGACAACCCATAATCTTACCAAGCCGAGATATGCATTGTTACAGACTAAAACGAAATGGAATTACAAAGGTTATTGTTGATCATTGGTTGGTTGCACCTTTATAATTCTAGTCGAGTTTACACAAAAACTTAGAAGACCTCTCGTGATACTGCCCCATTCAAGCGTTTCATCACACAGGGTTTAAAACAGTTTACAAGGAAATATTAAGCTGGAGATCAAGACAATGATGACAATGACTAAATCACCATCAAGTGAATTCTATATGTGGCGGATAAAATATATACACTCGCGGGGGGAGGGGGGTCTATACACCAATACCGTCTCCCTGTAAAAATGAATTATACACACTCGAGCAATTTTTCTTAAAAAGATCTCAGCAATGAGTTATGTTTTTATTTAGTGGGTGGGCCGGAAGATTTGCCTTTTCTTAGCTTACCCCCTTATCACTCCCCCCCTCCCCCACCTTATCACCCCCTATAAATAAAGAAAAGTCTTTTAATGCACACGTCTTACAATGTTGACTGCAACTATGGGGAACTTGCTGAAGAAAAATATGGTTATATGTCAAAGAGTACATCCCTTCAATAATTTAGGTTTTTTTGAGACTAGGACTATTTTGCATGATGAAGTACATGTATGAATAGCAGTATAAGCAGAAACGATTAAAACATTTGGACAAGAATGAGTGACAATCGAACATATTCGTTTCTTCAATGGTGGACGGAATAAAATTATTTTTTATTTTATTTTAAAATTATTTTCTTCAGCTTTTTCAGCATTTTCAATCTGCCTCACTAAAAAAGATTTTGCAATTAAAGTGCTTGAAATAGTCAATTATCCCAGCTAGCATGAAACGGCTACTTCAGATAATTTTCCTAGATCACCTTGCACATGTTTATTACTTCTACCTGTATCTCTTTGCTACAATGTTGAGGGTTAATATTTTGACCCTTCCTTCCCACTTCTACTCTATGCCAGCTTATCCTTATTAATATGCTGTCCTGACCCTGCAATTCGCAAAAACAACAACAATAATAATGCATAATGCTCTAGACACATGTACACGTTGCGGACCTATCCTTGGGAACGAGGTTGCAACGTGCACGATCTTTTCTTTTCTTTTTCCCATCCGACAAGTTCTTCCTTTTTTTCTTTTTCTTTGTCCCCAAGATGCTAACAAGTGCTTTACATTAATTTTATTATTTTGCTCAATAGTCATGCATTGCACCAACACTTGCCAGGAGCCCGGGTTCATCCATAACAACTGCTATCTGGGTTATGTTTTTGAAAAAAACAAAACAAAAACAAAAAAGAGCAAGTGACACACTCGGCACTGGCCAGACCGTGGGTTGGTGTTCGAGTGTGTCACTTGCTCTTTTTTTATGTTTTTGAAAACTCAAATAAAATAATGCTCGCACCTCACCTTAGTTATGCATTGATCAGTGGAATTATAAACAAAAATGGTAGATACTTCAAGCATGGAGACACCCGCGACAATACCGGTATGGTTACGTTTCTCCTATTTCCCTACATCAGTCAATAAACAACAACTCTTCACTGGTTAATAGGGTACTGGCTGCTGCACAAGATTAGACTGCACACGGATACAGCCCAGCTTCCGGCGAACAACAGACCCATTTATTGATTGTAACGTCAGACAATGACAGCCTTGCAATCAATTTGGTTTTGTCAGACAACGAATGCCAACCATTAAATCTATGGTATGATGCCACTAATTTAATTAGGATATTAATTAGATTTCATTTTTATTTAAGAATTAGCTTTTATGAATTATATTTCACTGATGTAAATTTAGCCCTCCTAGTACAGTTTTTACTGTTTTAGGAGTATCTTATTAAAGCACAACTAATGTGCCTACTGCCCGTCAGGAAAAACCCCAATTTTTGGAGGAAACCTGATCCCTCCTGAATGCAGAGTCAGGCACTTAACAACCTTGAGGGAGTAAGGTTATTATGTGAACATAATACTACAATGAAAAAGTAAACTAAATAAAATTAAACGAGAACCCGAAGGCTGTAGCAAACCGGGATCATGTGTACTATAGGTGCACTCGGTCGATATGTCGACCGATACATCGGTCGACTGTCGGTCGACTATCGGTCGATAGTCGACCGACATATCGGTCGATAGTCGACCGATAGTCGGCCGACAGTCGACCGACAGTCGACCGACAGTCGACCGATAGTCGCCCGATATATCGGTCGACTGTCGGCCGATGCATCGGCCGTTATGTAGCGATCGTCTGTCGGTTAAGTATCGGTCAAGTATCGGTCAAGTATCGGTCAAGTATCGGTCAATTATCGGCCAAGTATCGGCCAAGTATCGGCCAAGCATCGGTCAAGTATCGGTCAAGTATCGGTCGACTATCTGCCGACTGTTGGTCGACTATCGACCGACTATCGGACGATAGTTGGCCGACATTCGACCGATGGTCCACCGATATATCGGTCGACCGATGTACTGTCGATGTACTGTCGACCGATGCATCGGCCGATATGTAGCGATCGTCTGCCGGTCAAGTATCGGTCAAGTATCGCTCAGGTATCGGTCGAGTATCGGTCCAGTATCGGTAGTATCTTTCTTCTTAAAAATATACCAAATTGCACCAATATTGTACTAAGGTAATAGGAACTATTTACAGTTTCGGGCGGAGTGGGGGTACTCCCGTAAATTTTAGATAGGTGTGTGCCGTGAAGGGTCTTAAACCCTGACCCTCTTTAAGGATGAATCAAACGAGAATTCTCCAAAACCGAAAAATGACACCTTATTCAAGAGAAAAACAAAAACCAAACAACGGCTAACTGCGTGCGGCAAAACACGAATCTTGATAAAATCGCTTTGTTAACAATTTTAGTGCACAGTTCAGTCTTAACAGATAATTTGCTTGTTTGTTAGCAGGGCATTTACGCACTATAATTTTAGCTAATACCCCAAAAACCACACCTTATCTCGTGGCACAGACCTATATATGGAGCCCCCCCCCCCCCCCTCTAGAAATTTAAAGTGGATATTGTTCCGCAATGTCCTGCATTAACCGTTCAAAACAGCCATTCGGGTGGGGCTCACCATGCCATCTTCTCCACATGAATTCTTGAAGGTATTCTAGCATGAAGTCGGGATTTGGGTTCCCTTTCATCTTCTTATTGGCAGCAGACCAATTGCTCTCTGCGTGTTGTGTATGGACACCGGTGACAGGGTCTACAAAGTTAACCGAGTGATTAACCGTTCGATGATTGAAACCCAAGGCCCTTTGAATTCGCCTATACGCCTCCCATTCATCAGTATAAACCAATATTCTATCAGAAAGTTCGGGTTTGTATTTCCCTTCATTTTCTTGAACTTTTCTTTTGCTGTGGACCAATTGCTTTCAGCGTGTTGTGTGTGTACCCCAGTGACCGGGTCGACAAAATGCAGAGAATGATTGACTGTTCTGTGATGTAAACCCAGTCGTCTCTGCAGCTGGCGATATGCTGCCCACTGATCAGTGTGCACAATTGAACCGGGTTGTACTTGACGTTGTATAATCCCCAAAAGAGTGGCCGCATTACGTCGCCTTACGAGCTGCAGGTATGGTCGGGCTGGCACGTACTGTGTGTCGAACAATCCAAGTACCCATTTCTCTCTTCTGGGGCGGCATCCCCTATGAAACTGCGAAAGAAGTACAGCCTCAATGCATGGTAAAAATTTTGGGTGTTTTTATATACCACACAAGTGAAAAGTTCTTTTTACGCGTTTTTTGATTTTGTACGAAATAGATTTATTTTTGGTTTTGCAAGTTATTCAGTTGTGTGGTATATTCAGGCTAAAACAATTATTCACCTCAATGTTGGTGAACTATCAACCACTATTATTATCCATACACGCGGCAAATTGAAACCGCCCTCTTGAAAACACGCGCTTTGCGAGCCGCAAATGACTCCAAGCGGGCCGTTAATGCGTAGTGTCATTGGCGGCCCGAGCGCGAAGCGCAAGGGCCGCAAACACTACAAGGGAGCAAATACACAATATTCCCGAAAAAAGTCATTTAATTATCATTATTATCAATATACAAGGCAAAATCACATCCCTGAACATCCAGATATAAGCTTAAACTAACACATTTATTGAGCTTTACATGTTCAATGATAAGCTTACAAGTACTTCACGTTGTTCATTTCTTTACATTTTTTCAATTTTTTGATCAAAAAAATCAATGATAAGGTGAAGGTACTTCTGACCCTTACCATGACAACGTTTAAGAATTTGAACAATTATTTATATATGCTAAGAAGACTGGAATACACATCCAAAAATAAGATAAACAAGAGACACGACAGGATAAGAATAAGGTTGATTATTCCTGAGGTATTTAAAAGGAATGACCGTTTGACCTCTCCCGGCAAAGCTATGGCATTGAACGTTAAGTCGCATTAATAAATGTCCATTACACTTTAAAAGGATCCTAGTCAACCATGATGTATTGCGCGTATCTACCTAGAAATCTGCCGTTTTCAGTTACATTAACTTTCGGTTTTTATTTTACTTGCGGTTCTCCATCTTCGGTTCTCCATCTTCGTGAAAGCAAGTAGGTGTATCTTATGCGGGAATTCACGACAGGGTTTTAGGTGTTCTCTAAATAATGAGAGATAACCAGGAATCCCTCGCGGGGACCATGCTACGTTTCGGTGTCCGTCGAAACACCCTCAGGGACTTCATTGGTATCTGCGAATTAAGGGTCATCACAAAGAAAAGTACGGGGGCGGGGGGTGGTCCAATCTGTTACGGAAAGGACGGGTAAGACGTCGGTAAAATTAATCGAATAAAAATGCAAGGAAGCACTAAGTGATTATCGCGCCCAATCAAGTAGGTTAAAAAGCGAGGGAAAGCTTCTCCCTTTTTACCCACAAGATGATTTTTATTTGGGAAAATAATTAAAAATAATAATAATTTAACTAATTCATCAATTATCTTCATTTACCGTATTTACTCTATTAAGTTCCACGTTTTATTCTATACTTTAGCAATGTGCAAGTAATTGCAGTTATGAATTAGAGTAAAAAGGCCTTCTTTAATATGTGCCAAGAAATGTTTTAGATCACTAAGTTTTGGAAGACTTTTGATTTGTTGTTACTTTACTTAATGTTTAGTTTTTAGGCTTTAAATGTAGATTATTGTAATAACAGAATGCTATGTAATAAGTTTGTTGCACTTTTTTTGAAAACGAAAAAGAGTAACCAGAAATTACTGCTTTTGGAACGAAATTCGTAGCTATTAGTAAACTGTTGATAATTATTATTTACACATCCAATTTTGTATTGTACAAAATTATAACAAATGATGAAATAAATTTAATGATTGAAAGATGTGAAGCAATGTGAAGCAATTATTATGTTAATCACCATAATCATCATTATTTTTAATGGACGGAAATTAGAAAATTGAATGGGAGAGGGGGAGGAGAGGGCGAGAGCGAGGGGTGCATTTGCGAGCTGCAAGCAATTTTTTGTTTTGCGTCATTTTTCCTACAGAGGAATGTTTTCGGGAAACCCTGACACCTCCTTAGAAGAAAAAATTAAAAAGATTACCGTGCTAATCTCTTGGCGCGAGAGTAGTTGCCTCTCCATCCACTCAAATTAAAAAGCTTAGTTTTACCACTCGAAATATGGAAAGAAAATTAAAATTAAAATTTCGTTAAAATGCATGCTAAAATGCATGCATTTCCATTTGAATTTCCTAATATTCTTTTTTCGGATGACATTGTTTTGCTCAATAATTGACTTATTTTTCCACGTTTCCACGCTCTTGGTGCGATTCTCGTAGCCTTGTTTATTGTGACGCACAAATCGTGCAGCACCTATAATTCGTGCTTGTAAAACCCTCTCCTCCGCAGAGGCTTATTTGTGCCACTAGTAGGCTGGGAGAGAGAAAGAAAGCGCAGTCGCCTTTCTTTAAAGAGGGGGGGGGGGGGGGGGGGGCACTGGTAGGAGGCTCTGCGGAATAAAGAAGGGACAGGTTTAAACTTAGGCTCCGGTTTTGGTGGACAATGGCACGATATTCACCCTCCTTTTTATGATCATTTCAATTGTTTGCAGCAATGAGCGTCTTTTGTTTCCAGAACAAAGGTCTGAAAGAACCGACGCTTGGCCAATTTCCGAGCGCGAAATTCAAAATCTTCGTTGATAACTAGGTGGTGACAAAATCAACTCATCTAGGGGTGGGTAAATGAAATAGTCTCCTAATGCAACAACAGATTAACTGGCGGGACGGAAGGGGAGATTTTGTAACATTCAAACCGACGAGCTTAAAAAAATGAAACCCCGTTGAACTTTTATTTAAACTTCTGCACATTCGAACCGAAGAGGTTTGAACATAAAACCTCGCTTAACTTTTAATCAAACTTGTCAACATTCGAACCGACGCGCGTTAAACATAAAACCTCGCTGAACGTTTTATTCAAACTTGTGAACATTCAAGCCAACGCTTTCAACATGAAACCTCGCTGAACTATTTATTTATACTCGTGAACATTCAAACCGACGCGCTTTGAAAATAACGCCTCGCTTAAGTTTAAATCAAACTTGTGAACATTCAAACCGACGTGCATTAAAAATAAAAGAAGACAAGAAGACACTCACAATTATATCTAATTCAAGAAACGTTGTCGTACAAGAGCGTAAGACCGTACGCTACAATACCGAAAGGTTGTGTGGGTAACGGTTCTTTGCCTTTGCTTGATCGAAGCTCACAGTTTTAGCCAGAAGGAATGAGAATCCATGAACATGCGTGCTCAGATGCTATCTCCCTCTATTACGTAAAGCAACGAGAACGTCGACCAAGCAGTGCTAGGGAAAATTCAATAGGCTATAACTTGACACAACTTTGTTTTTATTCAGGACAACTCGGATTAATATTAATCCGTGGATTATAATAATAATAATAATAGATTATAATAGGCTTATTATAATCCGGTAATATATTATTATAATCCAGTAATAGATTATTATAATCCAGTAAAAGATTATTATAATCCGGTAATAGATTAAGGCACGGCAAAAAATTGGAAGGATTAGATTATTATTAATAATATAATCCAGATTAATATCAATCTCTATTATAATCGAGATAAAATTCCCGTGAATGTTCGGAGATACTGATATACAGCTCGAATGACAGCCACACTGCAGACATAATACAGGACTGACGGGACATAACACTGACCACATCAGTCACATGACGATCACTTGCATATGCTAAAGCTGGTAGATACCACGATGTTGACCCTAGAAGTAAATGAATAGGAGCAAGCACCTCTTTGATCTTTAAATAATGCCAATCTTCGGAAGGTTTGGACAAAGATTAACCCTAGATAGGAATAATATAAATACTACGTACGGCTTTTATAGCAATCGTATATAGGATTAATATATATCAGGATTAATATTAATATTAATATTTAAGTAGGATTAATATTAATATTAATCAGATTAATATTAATCTTACATAAGATTAATATTAATCCTAATAGATTAAGGCACGGCTCAAACCTCAGTAATAGATTATAATAATCTATTACCGGATTATAATAATCTATTACTGGATTATAATAATCATTAAGATAAATATTAATGCGATTAATATTAATCCGAGTTGTCCTGTTTATTCAACCAAATTTAGCAATAGTTTTAGTGTGTAGGTGCAAAGTAGTTGATGACGTCATCGGGACACGCCCAACATGTAACGTGACCCAGAACAAAATACTGAGTTTTACGCAAGAAATTTACAGTTTTATCCATAGTTTGTAGTATCATGTCAACTTTTACGGTACATTTTAAGAATTATAAGCATGCGTTTTCCGTTAGCACGAAATATTGAAAAATAAGGACAAAAACTGTTCCCTGCTGACCACCTTTTGAACGCAATTACTACACATTTTTAGATTTTCATAAAACGCTTGCCTACGTTTCAAGAAAAATGTATTTTTTTTTTCGATTTAGGCTTTTTTCTTCCCGAGAAAAGTAGGAATTTTCGTCAGCACCTGAAGTAAAACTTAATGTTGACTAATCGGTTGAATGCATCGTAATTGGCATTGCTGCAGTAAGTTGGCTTCCTCATTGCTCACGTACGCTTCGATACATTTTTGGATGCGGCAAACTTTAATGGTCTTTAATTACATGTTGCTCGTTTTCGAACAGCTTAAACAACGTTTACTGTAAGTCACTATAAACTGCGTAAGATATTATCTTGGCTTTGTGTCTTACAGCAGTTTTCTTATGTCCTTTGTTCAGTTTAAGTATGCTTTAATTTTTGCTTATGGCTTTCATAGACTTCTGCAGTGAGCTGAAGGGGAAACCGCTCAAAACACGACCCGCTTGACTTTGAAAAACAGTTGTTAGAATGTTTTCTAATACATCGCCAAAAGATGCATAACTTGAAAGTTCTTAAAGTTTTGTTTCCTTGCTGAATTTAAAATTAGATG
This sequence comes from Meandrina meandrites, assembly GCA_963693305.1. Lineage (NCBI taxonomy): Eukaryota > Metazoa > Cnidaria > Anthozoa > Scleractinia > Meandrinidae > Meandrina > Meandrina meandrites. The sequence continues at coordinate 33,025,360 of OY855905.1, forward strand.
ATTACCCGGTATGTTGAAAAGTTGTTTCATTCGTCAATAGTTTTTGAGTTCAGAACAAACTGATTTCTCGCTGAAGGCGCATTGTAGCGCACCTAATATGGAAATGGTATGGTATTGTTCGAAAGACCAATCAAAATTGCCGTAAACTGGTGACGCTCACAAGAGAATATGAGAAGAACAGCTGAAAGGAAGCTAATGATTGGGATACTTCATTTGGATATTTTCGATGGATTAGATCGCAATTTTTGCATCTGGTATGCCGCACCAAATTTATACATTCCCTCTTTCTGGTTTTCTCTCCAGTCTGGCATTTCTCTGGCCAGTTTTTATCGCTAGAAGTTGCAAGAAATTAGAAAATCACTTGTATTAGTTCGCTGAAATGCGTTGCGTGTTCGCCGTCGTATCTGTTCGTTTTTGACACGGCGGAAAGTATCGGTCAAGTGTCGGTCATGTATCGGTCAAGTGTCGGTGAAGTGTCGGTCAAGTATCGGTGAAGTGTCGGTGAAGTGTCGGTCAAATATCGGTCAAGTATCGGTCAAGTATCGGTCATGTATCAGTCATGTATCGGTCGAGTATCGACTATCTCGGTCGACATATTTATCGGTCGACTATCGGCCGATATATCGGTGGACTATCGGTCGACTAACGGTCGACTGTCGACCGACTATCGATCGACTATCGACCGATACATCGGTCGACTATCGGTCGACTGTCGACCGATAGTCGACCGATGTATCGGTCGATATATCGACCGAGTGCACCTATAGTACACATGATCCACCCCACCGCCCAGTCTAGAATGACTCCCCTCAGCAAAATCCTGCAGGCACATGCTCTTAATTCTAATGTTGTCCTGGCAACTGTCAAAATTGTGGTGAACCGTGAAAACATAAATTTGCTTCTATTCTTCGAACCGCAGCAAATAGCAAATTCTTACACGTCTACTGAACACGGGACAATATGTGATCCCAAACATGAAGTACCTAGACCGCAGTTGAGCTAGACACAACTGCCCACAGAAGTTGTGGGCTCAAAATGCTCAGGACCGGTTTGTTATCGTTTGTTATAAAATATCTTTGTGATATTTCTTGTGATAGCTATACGTGTATTTTACCTTTCAGTTTCATCCAAACTGAACATTTAATTAGTCGTGGTCGAGGCCATTTACCAACATTATAAAATTATCTTAGTGTCCAGTTTCCCAATGTTTGACGGCTCCGACTAGTGACCAGACTACCAACGGTCTTGTTGCTCAACATGGCGACCGGCGAAATCTTCGAGGAACACTTCGACAGGGATTTTAAGCATGTTGTGAACTATTTGGAAGCCCAAATACAGCTAATGGATGCTCATATGGTGGACTTTTTCACCTCGAATCACTGGGAAACTCTCCTGCCTCGTCAAATTAGGGAAGATCTCGAATCACTCTCGGAGCAGCAACTCTTACGTTTGCCTACGGCTTGTCATAAATCCGAAGATTTCAAAAACTTCGGCGACAACCTGAAGAAGTTTCTCACTGAAGCTGCAGAAGCCCAGCTTACGAGCTTTGCTTGGGTTAAAGACCAACAGGAATTCGCTAGTGAGAGCAAAGTGGAATTTATTTCACATATTATGACACCAAAAAAATCCTACGAAGTGGATGTTATGTCAGATGTGATCAACAGATTGGCAAAGCGATTTCAAGTCACTAAGGTAAATGTTCTTGTTCCTGGATATAAACACATCGTAACTGTGTACTAACATTATTATCATAATTCCGAGATGAGGATCAATTTCAAACTGATGTGGCTTATTAACTTTAATATAATACAGTCGAACCCTTATTAAGCGGCCACCCCGTTTTAAGCGGCCACCCCCCATTAAGCGGCCAGTTACTAAAGTCCCGAAACCATTGTCAGTATAATACTGTAAATAAAACCCCTTCAAGCGGCCACCTCTACTAAGCGACTGCGGCCACCTTTCTGCCGTCCCGATGAATGTTCGTCTATTGTTTTAACCTCTATTTAGCGGCCAGTAAGAATGTAATATACGATGTTTGGATTTATTTTCAACAAGCTCGGACAGAGACGGCTGGTTAAAACATTCAAACATACCCCGTTATTCCTTTTCACGCTATTATGTATTATGTATTCGGTGTGAAAGTTGTTGTTACGGTCTTGAAATGTGTGATAAATAATCATACCATGTTTAATACCCAATTAGATCATGTTTCGGCATCACATGTTCACACTTAGATGCAAGTGACAGTATATGTAAATGTAAGCAGGCATATCCACTATATTACAATTACTTCTTTTTTTCAGATTTTGGATCTTGGAAGTGGTAAAGGCTACCTCAGTCAGTGTTTAGCATTACAATATGGATTAAATGTTGTAGGTGTTGATTCATCTGACAGTAATACACAAAATGCAGCAAGAAGAAATGAAAGGCTTTTGAAAGTATGGCAAGGATTAGTAAAAAAATCTCCAAAAGAAAAACTCAATTCTTCAAGTAATTTTGCTGAGAGGAATGTCACCTCTGGACATCTTGATTCACGGCCACAGGAAAGAACATTAGCTGCAGGAAACAGAAACAATCAAAATTTAGAATCATTATCAAATTGCTGTACATGTCCTAGTTGTATTGGTATCTCCCATGCTTGTAATCAAAGCGACAACAGTATAGGTTCCAGTGATCTGAATCAGGTTTGCCACATTGATGAACAGAAAGGCCCATGTGACATGTGCAATGTTAGGCAGAATGTAGTTGAAGCTGAAAACAAACTCCACACTGTCTCCAAAGCCGAAGGTAAGGAAGTGGACCATTCCAAAGCTACCTGTACGCTTGCAGCAGATTTTCAATCCTTTGTACCCTCATCTGAATATCACGATTTTGACAGTACATTACACTGTAACAGGACTTCTTACAGAAATGTGACACTCAGTACAACATGTAGATGTAGATGTTACAACAGCAAGACACCACAATCAGTACATGCTGCTAGTGCAATGATTCCAGTGTCACAAAGTGCAAACCCAACTTCATTTGTCCCAGTTACTGGATTTGTTGATCAGTCATTTCTAGCTAGTGGAGAGCTAACAAGACTTTTTGAAGAGCAAGGAACCTCTAATGGAGTCACTAATGGATGCAATGGCGGGATGTTCCTAGTTGGTTTGCATACGTGTGGTGACTTAGCTCCAATGGCCCTGCGAATCTTTGTAAGTGAACCCACTGTGAAGGTGGTTTGCATTGTGGGCTGCTGTTATCACCTTGTTTCACAAGAATTTGGAAGTAAGTACAAAAAATTAATGTGATTTAAAGAATTGTACACATACATGTAGCAGGTCTACAACTTTTGCTTTGAAAGTGAAATTAACTTGGCCATGCCACTATGATATTTTGCTCTGTCGGCATTTTATGATCTTTCGAATATAAAGGGCCAGGGAAAAAGTTGGCTTTTCTCTGAAGGAAAAAAAAAATTGGGATATTTGTGGGGGGGGGGGGGGGGGGGGGACATCATGTCAGCGCTTTCATTGATCTTGTTTTCTTAGGGGGGAAATTTTGACTTGCCTCGTCAATGATCTGAGGGGGGGGGGGGGGGAGTTGTGAATATAATATGGAATGACCCTCAGTAACACACAAACTCAGAAGTTGAGATCTCACCTACATGCATAAAGCATTGCCTTTCATGCTACTGTCAATTATCTATAAATAAAATGTAAGTAGTACTAGACATGTCAGGTAACAAAGACATTTTAAAAATTCACTGTACGTGTACATTATTTTGTACATGTAGGTCACATCCTGTAGATTGCAAATAGCAGATTTTGATCTTTTTTTTTCAGTTTCAGAATTTAATGTTGGTTTTGTCAATTGATAATAAGACAAAACCAACATCACAATTATTATAATTGTAATAAACAGAAGTGTACATTGCAATCATTATATATGTAGTTTGCATGTTATTGTAAGTTACAGTAAGTAGAATTTTTTATATGTCAATGATATGTGTTAATTTTATTGCTTAATAATATAAGATATTCCAATTAATATTGTAGGAACTGATGATACATGTACAACAGATGATCCAGGCTTTCCCATGAGCCAGTTCTTAAAGCCTTTCAGACTTCATATAAGCAGGAATGCCACAATGGTTGCACAGCAGGTAACAAAACACATATATTATACTGTAGTTCGTTTTTCACTAGAGGAATTGTGCAACTTTAGTCTAAATGAAAAATGATTACGGACTCAATACCTGGGGAAGGGGGTACAGTCAACTCTCTCTAAGGCGGACACCATCGGGACCGGCTCCAACTCTCCGTCTTAGAGAGGCATCCGTCTAGCAGGGAGTTTAGTTACAGTAAAATGACTGAAAAACGGCAGGACGGGACCAACACCAGGTGTCCGTTTTAAAGAGGTGTCCGTCTTATAAGGTGTCCATTATGAGAGAGTTGACTGTATTCTCCAAGCATTTGGGTGGGGGTGTCTGGCATGCTTCAAGAAACCCTTACCCTATATCAGACTAAACTATGCCATTTTTCCTACCGTATACCAGATCTGACCCCAAAATCAATACCTTATATCAGAGCAGTTTTCACCCAGGAGCTGCTTGATTCTGCCCAAAATTTGACAAGGGCCTAAAATTCCCAACATTTTTAAATCACACATCTTAAGGGGTGCAATCATAACAATGATTATTGATATAAATACTGTAGTTTCTTCCAAAAGTTGCTGACCAGACTCTCCAGGGTTTACAAACCATACGCTATTTCAGACCAGAATGGTCAAAATCTAATTTTATTTCAGACCAAAAGACTGAAATGCCTTGAAAACCACACCCTTTGGGGCCACACACCCCAATATCGCTTACATAAGGGAGTACCCTTGCCCCCACTCCTGGGGTCTCAACAGCACTTGCCTCATTAGCATGTACTTACTGATTAAGAACTTATAAATGTACTTAACTTTGCTTATTTCAATTTGTCTGCAGGCTGCGGACAGAATTGCTACGGAGTCAAAGGTAACATCTTCTTTCTTTATTTGTTATACCCTGGTGTATGGAAAGTGCAAACATGGGTTAGTATGAGCATGCATTAAAACCTCTCAATGCAATGGTTACGTGATTGTCTGTTTGAGAATTTTGCAATAACATACTGCAAAATCTAGACCATTGTCACACAGTATTGGTTAAAAGTAGTTCATGATAGTTCATTCTTATTATTTTACATTTTGTTTATACCCAAATCACTGTTGACATCAAAAAATCATGGCTCTATACCACACTTGAATATATTTATATTCAGATAAAGTTCTTGCTGATTTCAGTATTTTCTGCACTTTTAACAGGAAAAAAGTGACACTAACTTTGATAGCTGCATTGTATTGCTAACATACATTTCTCTAAACAGTAACTTATTTCAGTGGACTGCTTCTGTAATTACATTTAAAAGTTGTTTTAATTTTTCAGTGTCCACCTCCTAGTGTGCTATACAGAGCAATTTTACAGGTAAATTTAATAGTTTAATAATACATCACAAAACAACATTTTGCTGGTTATTTGAGTTGCTTGGGGTATCAAAAGTACATCTTACTATCACATCAAAAGGTGACTTATAAGTATAATATCTTTTTTAGGTAATTTTGAAAGAAAAGTTTGGCTTGAATGGCAGGTTGGTATAAAACTTTCCTGTTTAATAAGTGAGTTACACTGCACCTGAAAGGTATTGAGAAGCTGATCCAACCATTAACTGGTGCTCCGTGGAGTAGAGTGAGAGCACACAAGCTGGTCACGGATACTGTGCGAGAACTAAAACTTCATAAAAAATCCACACAGAGCAAATGATGTCTCTCTGTTCTGTAAAATCGTACCAGAAAAGAAAAACACGCTATAGTACAGATTGAAGCGTTGGACAGAAGTCCAAGTATCTAGCACATTAGTTTTGCTATATAATTTTAACTTTCCTTTAAGTAACCAATAACAAGGAATATCAGAAAAATCTTAGTGCTGGAAGACACGTGCAAATAAACTATTTAACGTTTGTTTACTGTCGACTTAGTGAGATAGGAACGAGCATTCAAACATAAATCTACGACCTCTGGATTGCTAGTCCGGCGCCCCAACCGTCTCCTCACGCTACCTCCACACATCCCGCTAGACTGGTACATGTGTGCCCTAGTTCTCATCTTTTCTTTCTTAATCTTTCTTCCTTTTTTTAATTTTCAGAGGAATGCATGTTGGTAAAGCTGGAGCAAAATGCAAGGATTTTAGAGAGTATGTCCACAAATGTCTGAATAAGCTGGGTTTGAAAGACCGAATAAGTGAGGTTTGTATATCATTTTGGTGTCTACAGCAGTCCATAAGGAATCAACTTTTAGACAAACATGTACGTCCCCATATTCTGCATGTATATGCAAGTAGGTGTTGCTTCACTACCATCTCAACCACTGCAGGGATTTGATGCCATACAAAGATGAATTATCATGACTGTCATAATTTCTTTTTACGATTCGTTCTGGGCTCTCAGACAGTGAATGCACCACCTGCAGTGGAATAAAACAGATATCCCAAAGGCTGTTTTGGGTTTCCTTAGTTAGAAAGTAAGCTTTTGTTGCTCATTTTAATTTGTAGTTGTCCGATGAAGAAGTGGAGTCATACCTGAAAAGATTTAAAACTAAAGAAAGACAGCTACACGCTTTTCATCAGGTGAGACCATGCTGTTTTGTTGTCGGTATCAATAGTTGTGTGAATATTAACGATCAGAATTTCATCCCCTAACTGTGCTCACGAGGGGTTTCTTTTTTGTTTCCGCGAGACCTCAGTTTTTCGGGGTCGACGTGTTGAGTCACGTGCAAGTCCACAAGTAGGAAGTTGTGCAGTTTTGTTTCCCTGGAGTTATATTCTAAGTCAAGTGATACGTTTTAGTGCAGACGAGAAAAGCCAACAGCTTTAATTTCATGTAATAACCTGAACTGTAGTCACGCGCTCCTATGATTAATCTGTGATCAGGCGTCCTTTTTTCCCACCGCGGCGGAATAGTCGGCAGAAGCCCCGCCCTTTTGTAGGTTATCTTGAAAAAGAGGTTGCGAAGATTATCCAGTTGACACGAGTTGCGATTTTATCGGTACTGTGCCTTGTAGATAAGATAAGATAAGATAAGATAAGATAAGATAAGATAAGATAAGATAAGATAAGATAAGATAAGATAAGATAAGATAAGATAAGATAAGATAAGATAAGATACTTTATTAACGTGCAATATACTTAGCTATTTAGCTAGTTTCCAGCTAGTTAGCTATATAGCTAGTTTCCAGTAGAGCTACTGATTTCTTTTCCTGTCAACAGCTGAGAGCGACGATTGCCCCCTGTATTGAGAGCGTGTTCCTCCTGGACAGATTAAGCTACTTATATGAACAGGTATTCTTAACTTGAAATTACAGTTGAACCTCTGTTAACGGACACTTCCTGCAGGCAGACATTTTGTCATAGACTGTGTAACAAGCGTTCCGCATTTGGGCGCAACACAGTCAATCAGTAAGCTGGCCTGCGAACGCAGACGTATTTCCGGCTGTCGCTTCAGTGTCTTCGCCTTAAAGTAACGTTTCGTCGGAGAGTGACAGCTGGAAACACGTCTGCGTTCGCAGTGTTAAAGCCACATAAAACCATCGCGCCAAACTGCGCAAGAGGACAAGCGAATCACGACATTTGCACCAGAATGACTTTTGTAGCTTTATTTATAACGGGTCCTGGTGTTTGAATAGAAACGACTGGGAAATGTAGTGGCACCTTCCTATTGCAAATACATTACCGTTTATGAAGAAGTGGAAGAAGGTTCTTCTTGTACACTATATGCTAATGCACTTTAAAGCGGATTTTTACTGGCAATAACTTCTAGCTTTAATCATCCTAACTTACATTTGTAGAAACTGTTCCTTACCCCTTTTCTATTGTTTTTTTTTTTTGTTATTTATTTTATTTTAACAGAACTACAAGTCTGCCTGTATCGTGAGGCTATTTGATCCGGTGAAGTCCCCGAGATGTTACGCGATCATTGCCTCGAAGACCTAAACTAAAATCGAGAGACATAAATTTAGCAGATATGTGTAGCCGAGACAATTGAATTGGAAAGGTTCTTCTAAATCCATCACTTACTCCCCGTTTCAACAGTTTTCGAGTATCAACTGCCGTTTACAGCAAATCTTAGTAGAATCATGAGCATTGCTAGGATACACCATGCCACTAACCCAGGAAAGAACTGCCAACAGCATACCAGTCTCGTCCCAGAGCCCGCTTTTATTGTGGTCAGCACCAAGAATGGGGACTCTGGCGAAGTCCAATGTGAAAGCCCGCGATTCACGGATTTCCGATCGCCTTCGCTCAAAGCAGATTGGATGAAGATCGCTAATAAGCAATCGGACCAGTCAAGAATCTGTGTTCTTGGTGTTAGCCAAAGATGCCAGGGCTCTGGGACGAGTGACCTAAGGACGGCAACCGGAAGTCAAACCTAAAACTTCCAGTTGTATTCGGAGTTTGTAGAACGACACGTCTGGTCTTAAGCTCCCTCTTGTCTTTTTCTGTATAGTAAACAGCCTTGTGGTATTGCTCTCGATGAACACACAACATCAACTACCATCATAATAAAAATTGCTTTTATTCAAACCTTGCATCCAGTATATTGAAATATCATTTCGAGTGGTTATGTTAAACGATATTGGACAAAAAGAAATTATTTAAAAGTAGTTTTCTGACAAACCATTTGTAAAAAATCAAAGGAAAATATTTATGTCGACACTACTACAACGTAGTTTTCAGAACCTCCAAATGCATAGAGGATTACAACAGATATTATCGTAGATAGCTTATTTTTCATACCCACTGTCATTTCCTGACGCAATTTACTGTGACTTTACTAACTGTTAGTACCTTATATGACCAAACTTGACTAAGCCGGTCAAGAATAAAAAAGGTCACAGAAACTTTTCCACTTAAAATCGCGTAAGAACATTGACGCCGACTTCAGTAGGAAACTTTAAGACGTAATCACGAAAAAAAAAGAGTTGATTTCTATGAAGCACGCAGTCTCTAGTTTTGTTTAACGCATGGAAAATATCGCAATCTTAATTAAATACATAATACCGTACTAGGTATACATGTTACTTGTCATTCACCCTTGACAGGGCACTTGCCAAGGTATATATTATTTAATTTTGCTAAACATCTTAGGAATTTTTACTCGAAGGACATTGAAATTGGCTCTTCGATATGAAGCCTGTTTTGATTATCAACATGAGACAAAACGCTTCCCTTATTGTATTGCTTATTGTGGTAGAGAGCGCAAAGAGAAACCTGGAACTGTGATTACCTATACGTTTTTGTGGAAAAATTCAAACACAGTCACATAAATATCTATTCTGCACCAGGTAGGCCGCAGCGTTAAAAAAGTGCTCATTTTAAATATAATTTGGATAGTAATTTCAGTATCAACCCCCCTCCCCCCCCCCCCCCCCCCCCGTCCATGCCCACAATGAGAGCGATCTTGTTTTATTTTTATTTTGTTCCTGTACAAGATCCTTTTCGTCACACAGCAACCTTTTTAGGGTCCAAAATCAATCTGAGCACATTGTTATCACCTAACATTACCCGGGAAATAATTACACGTATTATCGACGACAAGACGTATTACCCTTTACAACCAAAAGAAAAATAACAATCACTAGAACCTCCACGACACACGTTTAGACAGCGCTTGTTCCAGTTTGATAAACAGTCTCCAATTTAACTGGTCGAGTCACCGTTAGAATTCTCCACATTACTGCCAGAGTCCATTGCAGCCAAAATCTTGGAGACCTGAGCCCGTTTAGCTGCAGTCATTTGTTGAGTGATGTGCACAATGGAGTCCATCGCCACTTCAGGATTTTCTTGTACAAGTCTGCAGTGGATGAAACAGAACCTCTTACCTACCAAGAATCAATATCATTTACTAAGTGCAGCATGCATACGTCTGTTACAGATATTGCTGCTAAATCCTTACATGCAGGTGAGTACAGACTTCAATTATAGTGTGCTAAAAGAGAGTTTTTTACTTACCTTAAATACCCTCCGAACAGAGTGGCTTCGATGTTTCCTAAGATATGTCAAGAAAGAGGAAGGCGACTCTAGTCCATTCCTCTTCCCGATTTTTCAAGGAAGATCGAAGGGAACTCTGTTCGCAGGGTACTAATAAATAGCTTGGGTATAAATGCTTTGGTGACACCCAGCCAAAATAAAAAAAATAACAAAAAAAAAGGAGACAACCCAGAAAAATGTACACTGACAGAAATCAGTCAAAAAATAATCTATAAAATTAATCTGTAGAATAACCCAGTCTCGAATACACTACTTTAGAATGTATTGGTTCTAAACATAGCGCTCCGGGAGTCACGAGAATCGACTCCCAGTTAATCTCTCCAGCTGTAGCATGATCCACAGTGCTGCCATTGCGGTACCTTACGGGCTGTCAACAAAATTCCAAAGTACTTACGTCTTGATCTGTCTGAGAATCCAGTCTCTGCTGATCCACTTCACATTTTCATCAATAACCGAGTGATCAGTTTGATTTAACTCTTTTTCCAGCCACTCCACAACCGATTTGTTGTCGTTCCACAGATAGGACTGCAACATAAATCGAGAGGGATGGAGTTATACTAAGTGTGCTTTGGAGGATGGACAAAACTGTACATTGTTACAACCGTTTGTTTACCTTGGTGTTTCCATGTGCCTCCAGAAACAGCCTCTCCAGCATGGAGCACAGCTGGCGGCTTGAAATGTCACTAGAGAAACAGAAGACAATTATTATATCAATTTCTACCCCGAATGGTGTTGTGGTAAAGTTTTCGTGCTTACGGGTTAGCATTCCTGATCTTCTTCTTTGCATCTCTTGTCATCAGGATTCGCTTCAAACGCCAGTAGAAGAACTGACGAGACTCCTTCCACTTGAGTACCTCCTGAAATCCACACAAACACCAGTTACGTTTCACTGAAACTTGACATTATCAAGATCACATTTGTCCTTATACTAATTATCGAGTATTGAGCGATCCTACCAATTAGCCAGAGCCTACATATGCGTTGCGCACAACTGTTGAAAATAACAGGTGTTTCGAAAAAAAGGAAGAAGACCTGAAGAATGCGAAGCCTAACGTAACAAACAACGGGATTTCAACATTGGAGAATATGCTTGGTCTTTATTGGCTTTGATAATTCCCAAACTAGATTGAACTACGCTTCTTGGAGTTACAAATAAAATCACAAGGTATTAAAACTGCAAAACAAAAATACTAACGGAAATGACTCCCTTCTCTTGCATACGTCCTGGAGTGTCATGAAGATCTGCAAACTCCACGGAAACCTGTAAAAACGACATTTCAGCGGAATTTAGTGATAACCATGCATGCAAATGTAAGGACGTCTTCACTTCAGTCAAAACAATCATGAACTATATTCGCTGTTGTGGTTGAATACGACAACAAGCCAACATGTAATTCATGCCAAGCACGGAAGAATTACAGGAATTACCACGAGCCAAGTCACGACAGGTTTTGGCCAACGTATTTGACATATCTGATTGACAAGAGTACGTAACATGATTACCGCGAACGAAAACCAGTCTTTCACTGAAGCTAACGATTTCAACAACCGGCAGAATAGAAGTTGTACATATTTTCTCTCCCAACTTCAGTACCTGTTGATAGATGGGTAAAAGCTGTTCCTCTCGTTCCTTCTGCTGCCTTTCCAGTGTTTTGCGTTCTTTTACTGGTAAGTCTGAAATAAGCAAGTCATGCGAAATACACTGTTCATCAAATACCACAAACTGACAATTTTAAAACTAGGCAAATTGAACCGCTTTATGTGAGAGAAAAAGGTACTTATTTTCAAAAAAAAAATCAGTTTAAACAGCACTTAGAACGCTAATCAATGCATTATGCACACAAACCACACACGAGAAAATGAAGTTATTAAATAAAAGCAACCTTGTCTATTAGCCATGTTCTAAACGAGCAGGGGACTGGGTACGAGCATATTTTCTCTTCGGTACAAACATTCAATATCGATTGAATTGAAAAATGGGGCACGCCATCTGAAAGAGCATCCAAAAATTAGTAAATTCACCAAATTTGACGGTTATTGGTTTAAACCCAAAGGCATGGTACACTTAGTATGGATTGGAGGGACAGGCGTCCTCCAATCCATACTAAGCTCTCTTATTTTAAAAGTGTACCATGCCTTTGCATTTGAACCAATAACCATCAAATTTGGTGAATTTACTAATTTTTGGATGCTCTTTCAGATGACGTGCTCCATTTTCAATTCAATCGATATTGAATCTTTGCACCAAGAAAAAATATTTTCGTACCCAGTCCCCTGCTCGTTTAGAACATGGCCAATTACCTGCTGATGCGAGGGCCTGGGCGATTTCTTGACATTTGGTATCCAATCTGTGCATGGCTTTAACAAGATCCTTACGACGGAATTTGATTTCTACTGTACCAGCAGGTTCGAGCACTCCACCCCTGAAAAAAAAAATACATCAAAATAATTTGAAGGTTTCGGTCTCTATATATTTTGAAAGAAACTTTTTCCTCTGGTTTTGTTATTTCAAAATGTATAGCAAACGAGTTTCATTTGCGTCCAAAACATATAGACAGCTTGAAAGTTGAGAAGAAAAGCAATAATCGCCGTTGTAGCTGCGTTGGACCTGCAAGTGTTAGTGGACTCACAAATTGAAGGCCACTGACACGTTTGGTAAGCAGGGAAAAAGCTGCATGAGCAGGTACCTGACCAACCTATAATACACAGCAAGAGATCATCTCACCTGCTCTCCTGGTCAGCGTACATCTCCATCACCTCAGGGTTGATTGTCGGATCTACTACGACCCAGGCTCCACCCCGCAGCTCTCCATTGGGAGGAAGATAGATGAACACTGGCTGCTCGTATTCTCTTAGAGCATCGACAATGTAGGCGCCATACTTCAACACACTCTCGTACATGTCCTTCATTCCTGGCAAAACGAAAGAAATGGTTGTTAGCAACCGTTACTTCTAAGTGTACTAAGTAAGCTTGAAGGCGTTGTTTTGGTCTGTTCCTTTTAATTATGAGCAATCTACACAAAACAGATAATCTTGTGTAAAACAAAATTGGCGTACATTAGATTTATAGCAGCCCAACAAAAAATCAATTTTAGCGTGAAACAATCCGTTTTAACCTTGTCCAGTTTCCACTGACCATACTCGGCTTGGCCTCTTGACATTTTGTTTGCCTTTTTCGACAGATTAGAAAAATTATTTACTAGTTGTAGGTAGCTATAGATCTTTTCTAAGAGCAGTTTACAAATGTGTATACAGCCCATAAGTCAAAGAGATTCAGTGGGTACCTCGCGGACGTAGTTAAGCATAATCGAAACTGTGAAGTCAGTAATTGGCAAAACAGACTTTTCGTGACATGGGTGACCTTTGAGTGTCGATATTATTTTGATCCAGCTACGTATTCTCTTTACCTCCTGAGAAGCCCCTCCAGTTAGCAAAGATTATCAAGGGCAACTGCTCTTTGTTGAAGTCATGGATGGCTTGGGCAGTTTTGTAGGCCGAGTCTGGGTACCACACTTGGCCTGCTTGAGTAATGATCTGAAGAGAACAGAATTAAACATCAGGCTTCGAAGAAATTTAATCCCTTCACTGATCATTAAAACATAGGCACGCTAAGCGTGCAGGAGTTATTTTTTCAATTGATTGGGTGGCTTGGGGTAAGACTGGATGTTAGTCCTGTTGGGATGGTTGAGCTATTTGTGCATGGTGCATCACTAACTACATAGCCCCTTGCCACAACTAAGAGGCATTTTTTGAAAAAAAAAAAAAGTTGCAAAATTTTTACGTGCAATTTGTTACGTCAAAAATGTTTCGTTCTATAGTAAATTTTTGTCATTTAGAAAAAACAAGAACTAATTTAATTGTCAAAATGTCACGAAATGACTTATTCTGTTAGCGCTTATTTTGTTGCTAGCTTTTTTACAACCGTAACGCGATACTTTCGTTTGTTACAGGATGCTTTTGTGTTTTTGTCAAACACTGTAAAACGATACCTTTGTTTTTTTTAAAATGCATGTAACATGACACTTTGTTTTTCTTGAAAACACCATGTCTCCATTGAGTAATCGAAAAGTAATAAACGAAGTAATAAACGAATCAAATCAAAAACTATATTTTTAGGAAAGCTTTTAAAGTGTAGTACACCTGGAGCATTTGTTTCCAGTCGTAAAGTAAATTTTCATTCAACAAACAGGAACAAGAACTAAAGAATTCTACTAGTACACTAATGCAAATGCTGCAATGTGATTGGCTGAGCTATTGAACACTATCAGCCATTAGTGTGCAGTTGCCGAAGGTCGTCCACAAAATGCGACGTTTTTATCGTTTTTCCGAAGTTTTGGAAGGAAGTTTAAATGTAAATGGATAATAAAATTCCCGAGAAGACTAAAAGAAGGACATTAGCGGTTTCTTGACTTTAAAAGCTTGAAATTATTGAAAAACGGGTGCACGCGCGTAAACAACTGCAAATTTACCAAGGACAATTCAATGCGTGCGACTTTGTTAAAACGTTAAGTTTGATAATGCGTAAGAAAATAATTAGAAACCATTATTTGCGTTTATTTGAGTCAGAATTCTACTAAAACAATTAGATTATTCGCTCTCAATTTCTATGAGGTGATAGTTGATTCGGCCTGCGGCCTCATCAACTATCACCTCATAGAAATCTCGAGCTCATAATCTAATTGTTAATTTTAGTTATCAAACTGTCACGGAATGACATGCTCTTATTCTAGCCTGTTGCCGCTATCGATCGTAGTTAATTTTAAAAGTACAACCATTTTAAAGTCAATACCCATACCGGTTAATTAAATGTCTAAACGTGGTGTGGTATAAACATAAACGCTACTTGCCCGAGACTCAGCTAATCGCCGGAGCAAGACGCTAAAGAGACTAATTAAATTAATTGCGGTTTTCAGTTGGCGACACGGAGTCTCAAGCAGTATTAAATTTAAGAAGTTCCTTGTCACAAACTCTTAAAACAAGACGCCACAACACACTCTGAAGAAGATTCCTTGCCATTTTTATGACACAGTATTGACATCACAATGAGAACATTACTCTTCAAATCTGCTTTGTGCAAATGCTTTATGCAATTTCTACTACGGTCAGCGAAACTAGCACGTCCTAAAGGAACGCTTGAATGATAATTTAAGGCTGGTTCACACTACCGACGGAATCGGAAGCGGAGTCGGAATCGGAAGCGTAAGGAGCGTTCCGATCCAGTGTAAATCAAAAAATGGAATCGGAAGCGGAGTCGGAAGCTCGACGGAATCGGAGTCAGAAGGATCAGAAAAGTTTCTTTTACTTCCGATTCCGCTTCCGCTTCCGTCGCTTCCGATCCAGTGAGAACAAGGTGAACGGAATCGGAATCGGAATCGGAAGCAGAATTATCAGCCACTCAAAAAACTATGTAGAGGTGTGTGTTATATTTTATTTAATGCATCTGGGACGTCGAACAAGTTTGTAGAACTCTCGCAATCACTATGAAAACCAAAATACAAAACTGACAACATATCGAAAGTAGAGCTCTCTGTCTGACGTACGAAGTTCTTTCACAAGGTTTCCAAATTCGCCTTGACTTTTCCTTTTTAAAAATACTCCACGT
Source organism: Meandrina meandrites (assembly GCA_963693305.1). NCBI lineage: Eukaryota > Metazoa > Cnidaria > Anthozoa > Scleractinia > Meandrinidae > Meandrina > Meandrina meandrites. The sequence continues at coordinate 33,041,067 of OY855905.1, forward strand.
ACCCGCAACCTTCTCCTTCTCTGGTTCCGTTGCAGATGTGTACTTCGTCGTATGAGAAGAAAAAGCAAAAGCAAATTAAAAGCAGCAGTCTCCCTTGATCTCCCGGGTCCGCCATCTTGAATGTCTGCAAATGAAAGCGAGGCTTACGATTCCGCTTCCGTCGCGCCGATTCACACTGGATCAGAACTTTCTTCCGATTCCGACTCTGCTTACGACTCCGCTTCCGTCGCTAGTGTAAAGCAGGCTTTAGTGTTGGGTCTTTGCTGGCGGCGTGTGCGTTGTAAGCAGGCGGGCGTTTCGAATCCGGGGTTAATTCACAACTCACCGATTCCGCCTCCTACAAATCGAAAATCTTGGAATGAAATCGCTCGCTGACAACTGTGTCAAATTACTTCCCCTTTATAAACTGCAATTTCATTGGTTCTGATATAGTACCTCAAACCTGATTGGTGTGACAAACAAACATACTTCACTGACTTACTGACTGACTGACTGACTGACTGACTGACTGACTGACTGACTGACTGACTGACTTACTACAAGGTTCATCGCGCCGACTAAGAGTTATTTTTTTGAAAAAATAACTCAAAAATAGTTGCTGCCAAATCAGCGCTCAAAACTACTGTACCTAAATTATGAAAATGGACAGTTTTAAGTTTGTACCTTGGCATCAGAATCAGGATTGCCAGGATCAGCGGGAATCACAACTTCAACTGCTCTGGTTTCAACAGCAATTACTCCCATGGGAATACCACCCAGCCTACAAAAACAAACAAACAAACAAAAAAAGCACAGTAAGTCACACACCGCTTAATTAATAGCAAATACAACACTAGAAAATAGAAATGATCAGTTAAGTCAAAGAGGTCTCTACCTGGCTCTTCCACACACGACAGTCTTTGCCCATCCGTCCAAGGTTTCCACAAAAGAACCGCGGTCAAAGAACCCACTCAACCAAACATCTTTATTGTCTGAAAATCAAAGCAAATCGATACAATGCTGTGAACAATTCACCAAGATAGTAAAAAGTCTTTAATTGTTATCATAAAATACATGCTACATTTTTCACTGTGCACACACGTCTAAATGTATCTTTACCATGTGAAGCACGCTGCCGACCATGACAAGATTTGTTTGTAAATCATGGTTGGTCTCCATCATTTTCATGATGGAGATGAACACGGCTTTACCCTTATCTTGTCGACGCATTATGTGTTCTATTCAGTTTACGAAATATGAAAAATCTTTTAAATTATTAGGTCACAATTCATACCAGGATGTGGTGCTCCACAGATGAAGTGCCGAGGGTCATATGGAGCCTTTGGAGGAATGAACTCGATTTCCCTGTCAACAGGATCACTGGTCTTTATAATTGCCAGAGGGCCATTCTTGCACTACAGAAATGAAACAAGGTAAAATGTTCACTAAAGATATTAAATGAAGCAGCAAAGAGACAAGACACAGTGAATCACAGTAATTAAATAAAAGAAATATGACTAAATCAGTTACTTCATAACTCCCTGTACTTACTTTAGGAACATACGAAAGCCACTGCATGATGGCAAAAATTCCTCCAAAATCATCAGAGACCACCATGTGTGTTACACCTGGAGAGAATCGATTCAAAATAGTTTAAAATAAAATACAACGACAACTAAAAAGTGTAGTTCACTGCTAGTTATGTGGTACACTGAGCTGGCCATGAACTAAATATGGCTTTACAAATGAGGCCAACTTATGTTTACCAGCTGTTTTGTATAACATTACCTTAGCACTACCTCATTTAACAAATAATTAAATTATAAAATTATCTCTGAATACCATTGTTGTGCATGATCTGAGGTCCTCCCAACTGAAGGTTTGAGGTGTACACTTGGCGTCCAAGAACCTTTGGGGAAAAATTGGAAGAAACAAAACCTTAACGCAAACGGTAATTGAAAAACGTAACGTGAGAATTTGTCTAATCGATAATCAGACATGAACACACGGTTATGACGTCATTTACCTTATTCAGAGCCCCAGCTCCAGTAAGAATGAGATGAGCATTATCAACTTGAATAACCCTCTGACCGAGACGAACCAGGTACGAGCCGATACCAACTGCTCGACACGTGACCTGAAACGATAAATCACAAGACTTGTAACTGCAATCCTAACATCACGAGTTTCTAATGGGGTAGATGTGTACTTTAACCAAGTGTGTTACAGGCCACCAGCCATGTATGCCGTGTTTCTTATGCGACCACAACACTTCAATTACTCGACACTTATTTATTGCCACCACAAATTCAATTCAAGATCTGATTACACTGATCAGAATTCATCTGCGTGAACTATTCTGACCGTAACAGTATGAAAGGTTCCATATCAAGCAGAGTTCACTTGCCCATTAAGAACAAGCACTTATTACTACGGATGAGGTGCAGATTGCCAGGTCTACCTTTAACCTGAAAATCTCACAATTTCTTTTAATCTGACCTAATCTGAAAAATGCACTTTCTCACGAACACTTTTCTTTGCGGTGAACATACTTTTCAACAATAAAATCTACAACTACTTACCAGGCTCATTGTGACAATGTCGTCATATGCAGCGGACATCTCTCCAGCGATCATTCCAGAACCTTTTAAGTTTTCCACACCAATACCATCGTCACGACCTAACGAAATGTACGTTACTCATCATTATACAATCCAAAAGATAGCACAAGAGAGCACATACGAAATCCTTTTGCACAACACCACATTTGAATGGGCACTTGCCAGAAACAAGCAAGTTTTTTGTTGTAAGTACTTGCTTGGCAACCGGGCTCTACTGACTTTCGTTGTCTCCGCCAAACTTCATATTTTTTTGCTAGTCTGCAATACCAGATGTGTTCTTTACGCGTTTGCATTTTGTATCGAAGTCAAACCTTGCTGTCTGTGTAGGTCAACATTTAGGTGAGGCAACAAAGGCTTACCTATGATATCAGTGACTTTGTATCTAGACTCGCCATCATCTTCGATCAGTTCAGCGTGCATAGAGTTAGTGGCACTTAACTGAAAACAGGGAGAAAAAGGTCAAAATAAGTCCCTCTGGTTCACAATATCCAACAAGTGTGAAATGTCCATGCCATTCACCATCCCCGTTATTCGACGGTTTAAAACATATTTCTCACAAAAGAACATGGAGAATGAAGTTCATCGCAACTGTCTGCATAATTGTATTGGAATGAAAACAAAACAAAATAAAACAAAAACAGAGTAATCTTAACTTATCCTCCTTTTCAATAGAAAGTGAGAATAAGGCGCAGACTGATTCTGGCCATCTGATCAGTGATTTGGTGTTGGGACAGTGAATTACTGCAACCTACGAATGTAGTAACCGGAGCGCGAGCACTTAAAACATTCCAAATCCGCAAGGGCGATTCATCTACCTTTTATCAATTTCAATTTCAACTTAGTAGAAATTGAGTGAGTCCGCTAGATACAGAGGCGTGGCTTACATTTACTGAGGCAAATCATTGATAACTTCACAACACTCTTACCTTTTTGAAGTCACTTGGAGTGACATACAAATACTTGAAGCCCTGCAAAGACAAACACATGTCAAACCGGGCACAACACGACTGATTCGGATGAACGAGTTTTTGAATTAAAAATCATTTACTGTACAGTATGTGGCCCTTGGTCCGCGAGTAAAAGTTATAATCTTAAATATCTTACCTGAATTAAAGCCTGATGGGCTGAAATTTTCCCTTAAGATAGATTTAATGTCTCTCGCTATAATTGCAAAGTGACAACTCCTTAACTCAAACATTTTTCGTGTAATTCAAAAAACAGTGTCCGTGCTCGCGGGTCCTTGGTCCGCAAATGTGGTCCTTCATCCGCGAATCATGTAAACAGCCTGAAAATTACTGTAAATCTCGACAATTTCCAAAAAAGAAACATCATTTGATCTATTCTTTATTATTCTTGGCATTTTTAAGCTTCAGTCTTTTTGTTGGAAGTCGTTGTGAGGTGCGTGTATGAAATAAAACCGGAGTATAAAATAAAACCGGAATTTCTTCAGATTTCTTTCAGACGAGAGTCTCCCACACAAACACGCGTTTTTATTTCTTTTCTTTTACCTTTAAATATGAGTTTTGAAACACTGGATGCGAGAATAGATGCCGCAGCAACAATGTGCACACCCAGTGCTTATTATTTTACTAAATTATTATTGTTTAAAACAAATATTTTATCCAAAGTCCTAGGTCGCGGACCAAGGACCCATACAAGAAAATTGTTGATAATTGTCAATAGTCGCTAAATCAAAAATTTGAAACTCTGCAGCAAATCTCTTCGCAGCAGCTGAAATCAGGTCATCTATTTACTTGTTCTCCAAAAAAAACACATTTTCCCGTTGCGTTGTATCTGTGCACTAGCTCAGTAAACGCGACCATCTAATTCACGGAGCAGCGAAAAGTTGAAATTTCAAGAAAGGCAATTTGACCTGTCTGTCGACAAGCATGAATTCCTCACCGTAAACCGATAGTAAAAAAGCTGAAAAATTGCCATATTGAAGAAGAATAATCAATAAATCATTGGAAACATTCATTTCTTGCCGAATTTTAGTTATCACGGAAATATTAAATCATATTCGAAAAAGTCGCGGACCAAGGACCACATACTGTATTCGGTTGAAACATAATGTGTGACTATTTGTGGATGTTATTACAATATTATTAGTGGGCTAATATCTATAAAATGCAATGTGGTTTGGGCCCAGCTTACTTTGCGCTCAACAGACGGTAAGGTTTCAGCTGCTTACGAGCTGCTTACGAGCCAAGGGGCCCATCAGGCCGGAGCTTATCCCGGTTTCCGTAGCATGAAGCGACTAGGAGTATTTCTACTCCCCCCTGGATGGGATGCTAGTCCATCGCAGGGTTACCCCCAGCAGTAAATTCGCCGGTACCCATTTATACACCTGGGTGGAGAGAGGCACTATGAGAGTAAAGTGTCTTTCCCAAGAACACAACGCCGTGCGCCGGCCAGGACTCGAACCCGGACTGCCCGATCCGGAGTCCAGTGCACCAACCATTAGGCCACCGCGCCTCCCACAACAGACGGTAGTGAAACAAAAAAAAACATTGATTCACTGCCGTCTGTTACAAACATAGGCACGCTAAGCGTGCAGGAGTTATTTTTTCAATTGATTGGGTGGCTTGGGTTGTTGGTTCTGTTGGGATGGTTTAGTTCATGGGTTGTGCTATTTGTGCACGGTGCATCACTTACTACATAGTCCCTTCGACTAAGAGTTACTATTTTTACGTGCAATTTGTTACGTCAAAACTGTTTCGTTCAATAGTAAATTTTTATCATTTAAAAAAAACAAGAACTAATTTAATTGGCAAAATGTCACGAAATGGCTTATTCTGTTTGCGCTTATTTTGTTGCTAGCTTTTTTACAACCGTAACGCGATACTTTTGTTTGTTACAGGATACTTTTGTATTTTTGTCAAACACTGTAAAACAATACCTTTGTTTTTTTCAAAACGCATGTAACATGACACTTTTGTTTATCTCACTTTTGTAACATGATATTTTTGTTTTTCTTGAAAACACCATGTCTCCATTGAGTAATTGCAAAGTAATAAACGAAGTAATAATCGAATCAAATCAAAAACCATATTTTTAGGAAAGCTTTTAAAGCGTAGTACACCTGGAGTATTTGTTTCCTGTCGTAAATGTAAATTTTCATTCAACAAACAGGAACAAGAACTAATTAATTTTAGTTATCAAACTGTCACGGAATGACATGCTCTTATTCTAGCCTGTTGCCACTATCGATCGTAGTTAATTTTAAAAGCAAAACCATTTTAAAGTCAATACCCATACCGGTTAATTAAATGTCTAAACATGGTGTGTTTAAGGTATAAACATAAACGCTACTTGCCCGAGAGTCAGCGAATCGAGCAAGACGCTGAAGAGACTAATTAAATTAATTGCGGTTTTCAGTTGGCGATACGGAGTCTCAAGCAATATTAAATTTAGGAAGTTTCCTTGTCACAAACTCTTAAAACAAGAGGCCACAACACACTCTGAAGATTCCTTGCCATTTTTATGACTCTTTGTGAGCACAGTGTTAACATCACAATGAGAACATTAATCTTCAAATCTGCTTTGTGCAAATGCTTTATGTGATTATCATTTCTACTACGGTCAGTGAAACTAGCCCGTCCTAAACGAACGCTCGAATAACATTTTAGTGTTTGGTCTTTTGCAGGCGGCGTGTGCGTTGTAAGCAGGCGAACGTTAAGCAAAATACGTTTCAAATCCATGATAATTCACAACTCACCAATTAAACTCTCAACGAAAACAAACTGCGACACATAATTTTGTCAGATTACTTCGCCTTTAAAAACTGCAATTTGATTGGTTCTGATAGTACCTGAGACCTGATTGGTGTGAGATACAAACATACTCCACTGACTACACGGTCCATCGCGCCGACTAAGAGTTATTTTTTGAAAAAATAACTCAAAAAGTGTCTACGAAAAATGGTGATTGTCATACTGAGCCTGATTAAGAAATCCCAGCATTTGCCCTAGTATAGCTACGGAAAACGATTTCTTCCCTTTTTCGACTGAAAATATTTAGTTTGAACTAAGGTCAAAGTCGAAGTTAAAATTAACAGCAAAACATGCTTTGAAACACGTGAAATAAAAACCTTGAGTAACTATTAAGTAACTATCAATTCTGGATTAGCCTTGATCGCCTTAATCAGGTTCCCATCAAACAGGGCCACCTCTTCTTCTAGCATCATCTGTAACATATATTAACTGAAACACAACCCTTAAACACTAGGAACATTTAGGAACATTCTTCTGACCTTCTCAGGAGCAAGAGGGTCATTCCATGCCACCTTGAAATGATGCTTCACTTCCTCAGCTAGTCCAATACGAGCACCACTGTTGGCGGAGATGTACACAAATGGAATGCCTTGAGATCTTGCCATTTCAGAAGCTCTCTGAAAGTACAATAACGACAAAGAAAAGATTCAACCCTCACACCACGATTCACATATTTATCCACAATGGAAGCAATGGCTTATAATTTTCCCCACCATTTTTAACTAGCATCACCGTAAACTTCACTTTATCAACAAACGGACCCTCTACTGCAGCTGCAGCAGCGTTGAAAGAAATTAAGTTAAAAACACTATCGGCTTTGAATTGATTTCCAGGAAATGATAGATGCCCGTGGTAATGTTGTCACACATCAGATAATTGAATTCCCTGACTGTTCCCTAACCATTTAAAGAGTTTAATTTTTTAGTTTCCTGACGGAACCCGGGATCACCAGTGACGTTAACAATCTACCAACCCGTATACTCATTTTTACTGAAAAGGCTAACTGTTGCTACTGAGCCAGAGCAATTCTCTTTCTTTTCAATAACTATTACAATACCTTGAAAAGCATGTCCTCTGGGGGTGCAAAGGAGCCAATCATGACAGTAATGTCATTGGCTACAACAATTATCTACAAAGACAAGGCCAACAAAATAATCATGATTATATCAAGATATCACAAGCATTCAAACTGGTCACAATTAATGTAATATATTCCGATTAGGAGAGGGGGGGGGGGGGGGGGGGTAATTTCTCCCAAACCCTGGTTTTTAGTTGTATATGAGAGCACATACTTACCTCACGTCCTTCCGGACAATCGGGCGTCACACACTCCATTCTCCACGCTATCATGCCAATCTAAAAGTAGCACAGGACATTTCTCAACAATTTGCAATTTACTGTCTCCCAAGTGACCAAACAGAGCTGAATTCCAAACGTGATTATGACCGACAGTTCATGGTACTTACTGTGTTCTCTCCGTGCAGTCTGTTTATTGGCATAATTTGGTCATTCTCATCCAGAACATACTCTGTCACTTTCAGCTGGAAACAAAAAAAAAAAAAATGAGAAACAAAAAGTTATGATAAGATGAAGCTAAGGCATCCCTCAGGACAAAGAATGCTTTGTTACATGACACCAAACTACGTTATTGTACAAAACACAAAACTCTTGACATGTTTGGCTAGGTACAAAGCAGATTATAAAGACAATCAGCTATCAACATGCACATCTTTATAAAGATGAAATGTTCATTTGTCACGAGCGTGGGACAAAAAATCCCGAGTCCCAATCGGTAATCGAACCCATGGGCTCCCAGATACCGGTTGGGCACTCTAACCACTGAGCTACGAGAGATTCTTGGGGAGCTAGGCCATTTACTACACGCTCGAGACAAATGAACATTTCATCTTTATCATTTATTAGCCGAGCTTAAAATTGCCCATCTTTCATTATTTATGCCCATCTTTATCGACAAAGGTGTCTATGATTAATAGTTCAAAAGCATTTTAACATGGCTTTAAGTATAACCACGGTTGAACTTCTGCCTTTACTCCAACAAAATTGTTAACACATCTGACACAACAGATGCATGTATTTTGTCGCGAACGTAAGCAAGATAACTTTTAAAATAGTTAAGAAGTTGAGAGCTGTATGAGAGTAAACTTACAACATCGTTGGGAGTTTTATCCCCCGTGTGATCAGTGCACCACTGTTTCCATTGTCGCACAATGGCCTGATGAAGAAAAGCGACATTTAAAAAAACACGTATAAAAAAAACGTATTCCTGAATAGCAACTGACAGAAAACCTATGACATAACGAAGCTGACACCACTGACAAAAATGTTCCACACACTGCTGTTCTAGAAGAAACCCTTGAACATCTAGAGAGCACAATACCGTGACAGCAATGTTAACATTACATATTACATAGTAACAATGGTGGCCTGTGAGGTTTACATTACCTAAAGACAATCTATTCAAGATGACCAACTGTAAACTGTGTAAAGATCTATATTTCTAGAGCGATATTTTATCTAATCACCTGTTGGAAAAGCTCAGGGAAGTCATACACATATGTGGTTCCAAGAGACTGTGCATTAAAGCGTTTCAGCTGAAGACAGATAAAAAGTAGATTAGTTATCGACGTCAAGCACGCCTGTCAGAAACAAACTCTTTGTAAGGCCGAAATATCAACTGACAACGGCATTCCAGAAAGAAACAGAAAATATTTACATTATATAGTAAAAAATCTTTCACAATACGTCTTCAAAATACACCTTAATGCTCTCAGCATCTCAGTGGCGAAACAATAATTGTTAAGTATAATTAAGACTATAATAATATGTTGATGAAAGCACACATGAGCGATTGTGTGAAAAGTATGTCCACCATATTTACCTGTAAATGATCCTTGGTGACGTAAGGTGTGCTGACAGGAAGGCCATGGTGAGGGCCCTGTTTCTGATCATAGGACTCGAACACTATCTGTAAATCAAAGAATCCGGAGTCAGGTCGAACAAAATTAGATGAACAAAGTTATTAGTTTCTAAACAAATTGTTACGCTGCATCGGCGGGCAAGTGAGACATTTGGTTGATTCTACTATTAAACTACTTGCAAATTATTACCTGACCAGTCCTTGGATCCGTTACCTCCCGGTAAATATGAAAGCCCAAGTAGTACCCAGACTCGTTGGAGATGAATAACCGCAAGGGAATCTTTTTTCCAGTGGGCGTGAGCCTGAAAATGTTTCAAACAAATGGAATGAGCACAAAGATGTTAATTTACAGCACAGTGTGCAAAATATCGCCATGACTGACGTCAAATACCTGATTGTGACTTTCATTTCAGCTTGAAGAACACGCAGCTTCCAAAGTCGTCTGCCATACCTTGTGACAATGTGACGGATACTCTCTTCAATCTGTAAAAATAGCAAATTTCATAAGAAAAAATATCAGCACTCCCCTCCCCCTGACACTCTTTAACGCTTACAACACCCTCCCCTCTCGTCCACACACACAAAAAAGAACCTTCACCATCTCAAGGATATTAATGTACACAACATGCTGTGATTGGCGGTGACATTATGATAAAAGACCAAACATAAAGATACAGTACAGGTGAAATGTCAGTTGCCAGCAACTCAAAACTCGAATGATTCGATCCTACGAGTTGAATTCAGGTATATAGTCTGCCTTCGACTCGTCATAACACGGCTCAGGCTTTGAGAAGTGGATTTTCTCAACATTTCACTCCAGTAGACTATAACACCTTTAGGTACAGAACAAGCAGCTTACAACAAGTAGTAGTTTATCAGTCCAAACAAACCTACCCTATTGGGCTCTATGATGACGCATGGAACAAAGTGAAGGAAAATGTGATTACAATCTGTCCTCTTGACCTGCAACCACACAAAATTCAATGACAACAAGGGGCTAATTAAAAGCTTTATACAGACTGGAATGTGGCTTGCTTTTACCGTTTTGAAAAAATCTCAGGTTTAGAATTCAGTAGCCAATAAAACCCTTTTTTTAATTATCATCGGAGTGAGGTGAGACGAGCGAATTGGGCAAGATAATTAATTAAAAAACTATGGTATTTCATTCCTGTATGCAACGCATCCAACTATTTCAACAGAAAACGTGGCACAAATAGATAACAACGATATAACTTACACACTCCGAGAAACAAACTTCCAGGTGATCTAAAGCCTCGAGGAGCTGAATCTCGCTCTCCTTCTCCATATATTCAAATGATGCTTCCTAGCAAGTAAGAGACAACATATTTTAGAACACAACCAGGGTCAGAGGAACAACAAACACAAGGGCTCATCTGCACTTACTTTGGTAATGAAGTCAGAGTGCCTCACAATGCTCCTGATGAAAAACCTGTGGTCGGTGACTTCTGACTGAGCTGAAACCTAGCAGCAAATACAAACATTTTTAACAAGCATGTATTAGAGATTGTTGTTAAGAGTTTTCAAAGTTAACATGACAGAGATTCAAAGAGTGAACACCACACTTTGAAAAGATTTAAATACTAAAAATAAAAGGGTCCAAAATCAGATTAATGGCATGGACGTTTTTCATTTAAGTGTTTGTAGACCTGACAAAATACTCTCTTTGGAGATGATTGACAATTAAAACTGCAGTGAAGAGAAGAGGTCTCGCATGTTAAGCTTGTGCAGTGTCCTAAGTGCCCAGAAAGTCGAATAACAGTAGAAGAGGCATTACCTTCTTCGCTGAGCCCAGATACAAATGGATATTGTGATTTGTGGTTGGAATTGTCTCCAGGTCAAAGTTTCGTAGACGGTTAACCTCCAGCTGAAAAGCAAGTGCGGGCTCCAGATGACGGTAAATGGAATCCTCTACAAACTGAGAAGAAGCAATAGAAAATTCATCATTATCCAAGTGAAAGAAAGACGTGATAGCTTAAAGTATCAAGACTGTTTGTAATACTCACGTCGTCTCGAGCTCGGAAGGTAAAGAACCATGGTAGCATACCCTGCAGAATAAATCACGATAATTATTTTATTGATGACTTGAACATTAAATAATGTAGCATCACCTAGTATTACCATAAAACCCAGATTGTTTTGACTGGTAAATAAAGATAGCAACCCCTATCAGAAAAAAATAGGTCATTGCTAGCATTTTCCACAGCGGAAAGAAAAACAAAACCGCTCCGATCATCAGCAATAATTTTCGTTGACAACAGCGTGAATGATAATTTCTCATTCTTACTGTTGTCAAAAATCGTTTAATTAAGATTAAAACTAGGCTCTGCACTAATTGCCCATTGGACTTATTATAAGTGCTTTAGCGGTAATAGCAAGGGTGTCTTCTATTCCATAGTTCTACAATCCAGCAAAGCCAGTTTGAGGTCATGAAACGAGTGGTCTTGCACGGGAACATCTGACAGAATAGTCAATAGAGCTCGACGTTCACATTACCTTACAGTCACTTAGCAGGTAGGTGATTCTCCTAATTCCCTTGTCCTTAAGAATCTCTTTCTGAATATAACAAGAAAAGAAAGATTAAACTGAAAACCACCAAGTTTTCCCCAGAATAAATCAACTCATATTTATTATTTTCTTGCTCACTGTCTATCACAGTAGTGCATAGTTAATCCTCAAAACGCCTCAGTAAAAGATGTTTATACATTACACATGAAAGAACTCCTTGTTTACCATTTATGTCAAATAATTATAATGCATATTGTTATGACCAAAATGTACAATCTAAATCACCACCTTGGACTGGGTAAACTCATACACCATCTTGCGGCAAATTTCCACATCTTTGCAATTCTTTTCAATTTGCAAGGCAATGTTAATGATGTGAATAGGTTCTTCTTCCTTTCCAGCACCGGGCTAAAGAAAAGAAAAACACTTTGTATCAGATTACGTGAAAAATTGTTCAGTATTGTTTAATTGAACAAGTTACAGGAGAATCCTTGTTGATGCCATTGTTTACATTTCACCTCATTTGCATACAACTTTGCGTAGAGAAGGCATCACGCTCTATACGATTTGACTTTACAATCGGCGAAGTGGTTAGCTCTTTGCGTGTATTAAAGGAGATATTAGCTTTCAGGGCTTCAAACGTTCTGGACGGCAAAAGCACATCAATGTACGACGTTGCTGGGTGTCCTTCAGACATGTCAATCTGTACCTCTGTCCTGTTTTCAGTTTCCCACACTGGATCAAGGCTCATCCTTCTCGTCATGGGTGATGGAGACAGCTGCTCAGGGGTTGGTGGCTCAAAACGCTTCATGATGTCATCAAAATTTCTGTTAAATATAAGGATAAGGCTCATTTTTTTATTCTTTACTTTGGAAGGCCTTCTTTGGAAAGGTGATCTTGACATTTCTTTTTAAATAACAAGTCCACCAAAGGCTATACAAAAAAACAAATATCGTTAACCACCAAATGCTTCAGGTTTGGCCTGGCGTAAGCAGCGTGTAGTTTGGGAACAAGTTGAGAACGAAAAGAGTAGTTGAACACAACGCAAAGTTATCATGATTACTCGTTAAAAAAAGCTGGCGTTGAAAACGTAAAGAAGCTATAAATTAAGCCAGGAATGAGTATGATCATACGAAGTTTTCCTTACAAGACACAAACTTGGTTAATTATGGATTATGATCATTGGTTAATTATGGACTGTGGTTAATTCAATAGTGTACCTTTCAAATTCAAGCATGGACTGAAATGCTGCCATGACACCGGTTGAGAGGCTTTTTTTGGCAAGGTGAAAAGGATCTTCATGTTCCTTTCTAAAGAGCAAGTTCATAAAAGGCCATACATAAAGGAAATATCGTAAAACCACCAAACGCCACAGTTTGTAGTTTCGGAACAAGTTGTGAACGAAAAGACTAGTTCAACACATCGCAAAGTTATTGTGATTACTTATGACAAAAAGCAGGCTGGTGCAAGGATGATGCGAGGGAAATTGGCATTGTTATACATGATCTGTAGAAAAGGTACGGGGAATCGCTCTGCACTGGGACAAGCCAAAACCAGGCTCAGTAGATTGCCAGGTAGATGGCGGAGACTTCAAACCGGCTTCCTCGCAGGGAGGGTGAGCGGGTGTTACACGCTCGATGTCGTGGACTAAAGAAGACTGCACAAAGAATAGCATGTGTTTCTCATCCGCCAAGGCATTTATTAACAATTTAAATTGACTTTCAATAGCACTCCTCTTTAATGCATCAGGTCCTGCAAGTTATCCATCAGAACACAGCTGTTTTTGCCGCTACAAGCATACAAGCCTTATGGCTTAATCTAACAAACATTTCCCTTTCTGCCTCAATCAATTACTCTCAGCCTTGCAAACGCCAATCTTATTGCCGTAACAGATAATTATCTCAGCTTCATAGGTTCTCATCTCTTTGCTACAGCACGAGGATTTGATCACAGTTACACAGGCTCGTATCTCTTTCCTCAACAGGGAACATATCTCTGATCTCAGCAGCAACAGGTAATTTGTCTTAACCACACAGGCAATTTGTCTCAGCCACGCATGAGTGTTAATCTCAGCCAAAAAGGCGCAGCCACACAGGCAATCTAATTCAGCAACACAGGCAACTCATCTCAGCCACACAATCAATTTATCTCAGCCACACAGGCGATTTACGTCAGCAACACAGACAACTAACTCATGTCAGCCACACAGTCAATTTATCTCAGCACCACAGGCAATTTACCTCAGCCACACAGGCGATTTATCTCAGCAACACAGGCAATTTATCTCAGCCACAGAGCTCACACAGGCAACTCATCTCAACAAAACCAGCCTAAAATAAGGCACCTAAATATACGAACGCAACACTACCATTTGCATTAACAACAACAACATGCAGATTGTATATGCATTGTTAATTAGCTTAAACACGTTATATGCAAACAAAATAATTTGCAACATTTAACATGTGTAAAGCAGAAGGCATAACGGACCAACAGTTGGAAGACCAGAAAACTTTAAAAGGAATCCCTGAATTTAAAACGTAAATATAACAGCAACACAAAGCGTAGTCCTGAGCAAACTAAAGCCGTGCTAAACGCCACAATAAGTAGGAAAATGCTCGACGATAGAGACAGAATGTAACTATAAATTGAAAAAAAAAAAAAACGAGTAAACAAACGCCTACAACATGAACCGAGCTGAAACCTCAATTGCCTTCGCTGGCATGTCCACTCAACAAGGTTTAGCCTGGCCGGGTTTCAACTACTCTCCGTAGCCGATAAACTTCAGGGTTGCAATTATCCACAGCTTGTGGAACACAGGAATTGATGCTGGAGTGGCTCAGGAACACGAAATATCTGTTCAGCCGAGGGCGATATTTCTTACAAGGCGAGGAAGATGGGTTGAAGTCCTTCCAAAGAGCCAACCGTTCGATGTCGCGGACTAGAAACGAGTGCACTTAAGGATAGCACATGTTTCTCTTTTAATTCATCCCGGGGCATTTATTAACAATCCAAATTGCCTGTGAATATGATGATCATGGGTAAATTCCCTGTACAAGACACAAACTTGGTTAATTACGGGCATAAACAGTGTACCTTTCAAATTCAAGCATGGACTGAAATGCCGCCATGACACCGGTTCTTTGACATGGCTTCAAAGGCTGCTGGTTTATGAGATCAAACATATCCTCACTTAGACTGCGAACCTAAAAAAATAAAATGAAAGACAATTTGCACTCAAACACAACGGCAACTACTATTAACTGGGACACACTTAATGTCTGAAAACATCAGATTCCAGAATCAGATTCCCACACAGAAAGAAACAAACAAGAGCTAAAAAAACTCAGTAAATCGAACATGTATTGCAATAGAACTTGGAATTTGGGAGCCATTTATATTCTTCGCTTATTTATTTTTCTACATACCCTTGGCATAGCAAGAACAGTTTTACTAGAGGGAACTCTCTGTTGCGACCTAAAAACAACAAGAATGCAGCAAAGGAGCTGCTTAGTAAAGAATATTGCATAAAGTTCTATCAATGAATAGCTTTATGCTTGGTTATAGATTGTACCAGAAACTCACATGAGTTTCTGATTATACTTAATTTCGTTATTACAAACGCAACGACTAAAAAATCTCACTAACATCGTTAGGTTGGGGTTAATGTCTCTTATTTGATACGGAAACGATAGTTGAAGGTATATGTTGTGGTTTAAATTTATCTTTGGTTTAAAATTTTTCAAACCAGTTTGGTTTTTAGTTTTCAAGGTTTCATATTCATTATCATAATGTTCAACAAACTGAAGAGAAATAAAATCAAACTGGTTTGAAAAAATTTAAACCACAACATATTCACAGCACAATTTTATAGAGGCTTTTGGAAAAATTACTGATAGGTAATACCGTAAAATTCCGGTTATAAGCCCTGGACTTATACAACTTCGTAAGGGGTATTTGGGTGGGCTTATAAGCGGAGGGGCTTATATCCGGGGGAGCTTATAAGCGGAATAAAAAAATCGTTTCGAAACGAGTCACGACAGTGTTGATCGAAATACGTTTTTAAGTTAAAAAGTCAATACTGTAAATACTGTCATCCAGCGGAGGGGGGGTTATAACCGGATGTATTTTATTGTTTCCAGGTAGATGGGCCTATAACCGGGGGAGCTTATAAGCGGGGGGGGGGCTTATAACCGGAATTTTACGGTATAACTTGTCCACACACGTATGTCCTTGAGTAGGAGTTGAATTCATGTTAGTACCAAACATACCTGTTTGGATGTGCGTTGGGTAGAATAAACTGGAACTGCACAACCAAGACATTCTCCTCAACCTTAGAACAGATGAATAAAGGGAAAAGTTAGCAAAGGATTGTCAGCGATACTGTATCTTCTGGTACATTTTACAGTGAATGATACCACTCCTACATTCATCGTCATGGCAACAGAATGCACAAATTAAAAGGACTTACGAACAGTTATGTTCTTTCAAATAATTCCAGAAACCTACACCAACAGACACCTGTAACACAGGCATTGTAATTTGAAACAATCATCTGCGGCGATGAAGTAGCAAATGAAGCTATATAAACAGGGAGGCATTGATAGTTAAAATGAAATCATTTCTCCGTTTACTCTTTAGTTTTTGTTTCGAGTAAGAAGTTATATCAAATACTCGAGACAGTGTTTCTTCGGCTATCCAAACACCTCGAATTTCGTCAAAAAAAAAAAAAAAAAAAAAAATCCGCTGCGCGTCGTATTTTCAGCTCTCTTCTCGGTGTTTGGATATCCCGATGAAACACTGTCTCTTCTGTTTATATAGTACTTGAAAATGAATTCCTGCCACATCTCAAAAACCTTCGTACATCTATGAATTAACAGATGGTTTGTTTTATAACCTGGTTACTATAGGAGAACGGGAAATGTCAGTAAAAAAACAAAGTCTACCTTTTCATGGTATAGCGTGGTGAGTTCATAAGCTTGGTAACTGCGCCTGATGTAAACCTGCGAGAAAATGTCAAGTGTCACGACTCGCCTTTACCAACTAATGAAACTTGTTCTAGCTCTGCATTAGTTATAAAGAGTCAAAACCAACCTCTAGAGCTGCCCTTCTCACTGCTTCATTGGAATGGTAGAAGAAGCTTGGAAGCATGTCAAATATAGCAGTCTCCGACAGTATCAGTTTCTGAAATTAACAAATTGATAATTATGTTTAAAAAAAAATTGGAAATTTTCCATGCTGATTAAAACATTTCAAGTGTAGCCGAAAAAAGATTTCAAACCCCGATTAAGTTCATTATTCTAGAAACCATTTCAGTTATTGTAAACTCATAATACAGGTATATTACCTTTACTACTAGAGCGGTTTTCACTTAATGAGTATAGAAAATAATTCGCGTTTGCTTTGGTTTTGCATTACTATGCTCAGTGATTGGCTTAAAAAACTTGCGCCACTTTCTCACCCAATCAGAAGTAACAACAAAGCCAATAACGACTTCCTCGCGCACGTTTTCCCGCGCTTTGTGCCGGCTACATGTATTGGTTCACTGGATTGCCCGTGTCCTTAGTGATTGGCCAGAGTGATTACTTTGGTTTTGGTTTTACGACACTCATTTGAAAACTGCTTTAATTGAAAATTCATTTCACGCCACCAACATTAATCATTACCTGGAAGCTGTCTGAAGCCAACTGATTGCCATACATGTCAATGGCTGAGAGAAAGAGTGATTCAATCTGGTTGTGACGAAGTTCATAGGACGGCTGCTGAGAAGCTAACAAGGCCTGCAAAATATAAAAGTTGTTCAAGACACTGAACTCTTAAAAACGTTGCCATATCCCATTGAGATAGATTTTTATGTAGTTTTATAGTAGTCTTTTAGAAAAATTTTTATGTAACAAATAACGTTTTTTTAAACACTTGAAAAGCATCTTTTTATAAGATAACTGGTTGGCACGAGCTCATTGCTGATCAATTGGCCGATTAGCCAGCATAATGTTGGTGTAAATGTGTGAAAATTCTGCAGCAGCTGCACTTTACAATTTATCAGCTACTCTATGAGTGCAACACAGTGCAAATGCAATCCCAAAAAAATGACAAAGAAGCCATTATTGCAATTGAAAGCTATACATGTAACTTCATGCACTCAAATACCATAAAATCCCGTAAATAAGTCCTGGGCTTACATTTGCTCAACGTCCCTTGCACATGGGCTTATTTTCGGCGAGGGCTTTTATGCGGGAGGGGAGGGAAGGAGCTTCTGTTAGCGTTGCAAAACATCTTTGGGTTTCTATTTGGACGGGATACTGACATTGACAGTGGTGGTGCATGTACATAGTAAAACTCTCTAAACATAACGATATGAAAACCAAAAACTAAGGTCCTTTAGTCGCTATAATAATAGCTACAACTAAATATACGCCCACGGATCTATATTTGGGAGGGCTTATTTTCAGAAAAAATTTTACATCTGAGGTTTAGGGGGGGGGGGGGGGGGGTGGGGGCTACAACAGACAAAAGCTAAACATTCACAATAAATCATTGTCAAACCTGTCTTGCTCTAAGTGCCACCTTGGCATTGTCATGTCTGTTCAGTGTGGTAAGCTCTTGTAGAATATGATTAAGTTCATCCGATAAACCACTTTGGCGTCCACACAGTTGGTCCTACACAAAATATAGTCATTCAAACAATTAAGCATCCACCTTTAATAAACAACATTCAGAAAGCAATTTCATTAAAAAAAGACCCTCAAATGTTAACACAAATAGATTGATGTTTAATTGCAGGAAATATTGTATAATCTAAAAAGTTGTTAATCTGGAATAATTTCGATAAGTACTTTGAAAGGGACATTGTCTAAAACAGCCATAGAACCATGAATTATTGCCCCATGGAATGCCATTTTGGGCCGTGTATGCCAAACAATTGTCCTTGTTATCAGAAAACAATTTACAGCTGTTTTGTCGTGTAACAAAAGGTGCAAACCAAACTGGAAGCTGATTTTTCGTTAACACGACACTTTTTTTCGCTTTCAGAAATTTTTGAATGTACTTACTATAAGCGTTATTGTCAGTTGATTTTTCTTGGCCACTGAAGCATGAGAAAATATGCTTTGCACAACAGGTGCAAGATCCTTGGACTTGTTCTTGTCACGCAACAGTGTCACACACTTTTCAAAGTTTCCTGTGGAGATGAATAATTTCTGTGCGTTATTTAATGAGCTACTTTTACTGACAATAAGAAGTTAAGAAGTGTCTGATAACTGTCAACAAAATGCAACGAGAAAAGGTACACAAACTGTAACTGTCGATGTCTGATCAGGCACAATTATAAATATTTTATCTATAGTTAAGAACACTCCAACACAATTACAATGGCGACATCTGAATGGTGCAGCTGAAATAGATGGGTGTCAAAATAAAACATAATTTGGCATGAACATCTGTACCCATATGCCGAAGCCAAGAAAATGATAAACAAACAATACCTTCATTAAAAAGTACTTCGTGCTGCAAGTATTGTCGTAACAGACTCAAGACAACTGCCTTCATATGTCCACGAATTCCATTGCGATATCTATTGTAAGAATGGGCACAGTTAGTGTTGCAAATAAAGTATGCTGAGCATGGCCTTGCTTTAGTGACCTATTCGTAAAAACAGCCAGATAAAATAAAGAAAGACAAATCCTTAATCTGTCCTGCCACTTCTAGCCTCACCATCCCTTCCTTCCTTCTCTGTCAACTCGTATTTCCTGTTAGCAGTGACTATATTTTAGGAGTGTTTGCAACATCTAGCTGCATGGCAAGGGCGACGGGGATTGAATACTCAAAGTTTTTACAACCAACAGGGCAAAATGAAGAACCTAATGTTCAAATGTATGTGTATGTTTTTTGTGAAACTGTTCAGAAACGTGTGTTACACCAATCTTCATAACCCACCTCCATTGAAAAGGAAAGATAAAAACACTTACCTCTGAACAAGTTGCACAATACTTTGAGTGTTCAAAAAGAAGGCATCACGTTCAGTTCTTTTGGTCAGAGTTGCAGCATGAGCATCAACAACATTTGCAATCTGTAAAACACGCCATTCATGATTATTTAAACCAACACTGGATGAATGCATTTTACAATTAAAATAATGCACTTTCCAAAGTAAAAAGTTGATGATAGAAAGAATGAAAATGAGACTTTTATTTGTATATATGTTCCTGTTAGAAAATGTTTGACAAAATCTGTCGTCTCTATATATACTAGTACCACAGCTTGAGAGCTGTATAGTTTGATTGCCTGTGCAGTATGTCCCAAACATCTGTGTCTAGCTTGGACTGCTATCTCATTTTAATGATTGTGGGTCTAGTAGATTTACGAGTTACAAATCAGACTGGTTACAACAGATCCAGACTAATAGATGTCTATCCATCCTTTCATACGCATGTATCATTACGTTACATGCTGGTAGAGGATTTATAAATTAAATGGCCTGTGACTAGTGATTAAGGCTAAACAATTTCTATCCCTGCCATCAGCAGCATATGTAACAGTGATAACAATTCACCTGTTGACTAGGAAACTGACTCAGTACTGATGTGATGTTACTAGCATAGTTTGAAAGATGCCTCTTTATGGTTTCTACAACGCTTACTGGAATACGCCCTGAAATGGATGAGATCATTTCCTGCAAGGAAATAGCAAGGATAAAGATAGGTTTGCCAATCAAATGTATCCTGCACATACCCTTTTTTCATAAATCCAGCAATGATCAAGCGGTACCTTACCTGTAATTCCAACAAAGGCAACGCAGGATCTCTCAAAGCCTTTATAAGAGTGTTTACATTTTCCTCTAGCCTCTGTGAAAAATGGGGTTCGCCAATACAGTACCCATCCATGATATTTTGAAGATTCTCACGGGCAACTTGAAAAACCTGACACACAATTTCAGTAACATTTAAGACAGTGCTACTTAAACACTGAGAAATTCACACTGATTTTCTAGTAGCCAGTTAATGAAGGAGCTGGCGCTTAATACTAAATTTCCACACATATAGTGAAAATGATTATATAGCTGTCAGGAAATCCTATATTGCCGACCAACTATTATCTTGTAATTTCTGAGAGCTGTCCAATTAAGGATAAATTTGGCTAGTTCCACATAGGGCTTATGCACAAGCTGTCCAATGTTAAGAAAAATAGGACAGTTTCTCTCAGCCAATCAAATGCAAGACATGTGATAGAGATTAGCCAATCAGCACAAAGCGTAGCGTCAGCTCTGTAAACTGTAAGTAGTTGACAATGGCGGAATTTTATCAGGGAGATTTGATGAAATTTCAATTTCTCTTGATCGTTTCAGCAGTAGTAACTAAAATGAGAAATTCCTACGTTGTCAGAAGAGAAGAGTGCTAAACTAAAAAGCAAAAAGCAAAACCAAAACACCTCCAAGACAAGGAAACTTGGCTGAACGTAAGTGCAGCGTAGCGAAGCGAGTAAGTTGGAAGGTAATTTTTCCTCGCCATGAGCTACGTAGAAGCGATTATTTGTCGTTTTTCCTGAAATGTGACGAATACGAACCCGATAGTGGAAAGTAGGATGTCAGATTCAAGAAGTTATAAAGCTCGTTCGGACAATTACAAAGTGTCACTTTGTTTACGACTTTCATCGAGCGATGCTGTATTTTCATCCCATAGCAAGCTTCACAAACTCAGGTGAATAAAATTGCACTGTTTTATTAAGTTTTATTTGTGAAGTCAATGCTTTCAC
Source organism: Meandrina meandrites (assembly GCA_963693305.1). Classification (NCBI taxonomy): domain Eukaryota; kingdom Metazoa; phylum Cnidaria; class Anthozoa; order Scleractinia; family Meandrinidae; genus Meandrina; species Meandrina meandrites. Next base: position 33,062,654 of record OY855905.1, read on the forward strand.
TGAGTTGCAGAGGCTATGCTATTCTTGCTATTACTGTAGGCTTTTTCCGTTCTGGACATAAGTGTTTACGCTGGATTGACTGACTAGCTATATAATTAATAGGTAACAGGACTACATGCTTGTCCAATTTGGAAATGATTAGATTCAAAAAATTCCTCTGAAAGCCAAATTGGACTCGGCCGTCCTCGGAATTTTTTTTCATCCAATTATTTCCAAATTGGACAGCATGTAGTCCTATTGCATATACGAAATGGAAACCATGGAAATAATTAAAATAACGAAATAAGTACTAGTGCATGTATCCATTTTCATCGTTACACAATGTGGATTTAACTTGGATTATCACCTGATGCAATTTGCTTCCTTTCAGCTTAGGTCCACAAGTTTGAGGAAACTGACCAGTATAAAGCTGAGCCTGGAAAAACAGTAAAAACACACCAAGGAAATGAATGAGACTAACTTCAGCAAATACATGTAAGTGCCACACATCTTTTCAGTGAAAAGAAGGAAAAGTTTCACGTTTCTGTGTAGATTATAGAAAGTTCAATGAGGTAGCCATCAAATAAAGTTATCACGACTCATTGTGGTGGGGATGGACATCATGTGACAAAACTGCACCACTTTTATCAAGCAATGTTTCTGCACTGTGTTTAACTTTTAAGGTTTGTAACAGTTTAGAGATGAGCTCACATTTTCATTGTTTTGTTTATGTTAAAAAAAAAACATTCAGTTTTAATGCAAAAATTATGTTTTTACCTGAGTGACTTTACTAGGATCATCAAGCTCCAACTTGGCCACAACTGAGCCAGGTTCCAACACTGCCCCAGGGTTCTTTACATAGTGTACACTGTTTAAAAATCAATGCTTGATAAGATTACTCATACCTATCAGTTATTGTTAGCAGGATACTATTTGTGGGTCTCAGTAATCAAAATAGCAATATTTGGTATTATATACAATAACTTAATAAAAAAAACATTTTGCTTACCAGCCACTTTCACTGACTGTTAAAGGCATAACCATCTTCATTACCTAAAAGTGTATAAAACAAAAAAGGCACTGTTGTTACATACTTCTAACCAATACTAATATTAGATTGAAGATTGAAGTACATTAGCATGCTTGCATTAGACAAACTGTTAAAACGCATGTCGATTGAATGTATGAATACTCACTTCAATCTCAGCATAAGACTCTCCCTGAAAGACGTGTCCTCCATCATCGACAACAAATTGAATGAGCTTGCCAGCAGAAGGTGACCTGATGGTTAGATACATAATATAAAGTAACAATAGTCCCTACAAATGTTGCACCATCTATAATAATATATTAAGATTTATATAGATAGAGTAATTAAGAGATATAACTTTGCAATTACATGTACATATTAAATTTATTATGTGATCTGTTGAAGATGTCTCTTTACCTCAGAACTGTAGGATCATTTTCTTTCTGAAAGATGCAAGTCTTCCCACTGATTGTCAGTCTATAACTGTTATAAAAACATAAATGAACGGTTAGTCAAGGATACTTCTCGTTACTTACACCTCATTATATCTTTTTTTTTTAGTTTATCTCGACACTTCTTTCAACAACCAACCTGTCTACTTCCTCCTTCATGTAGGTGGTGTGACTGCTGTCATTCCATGACAAAAGTAGTCCACCATCACTCATCCTATAAAGTGAAACAAAACATTGAACCAAATGACCATGAACTGTCTTCTCTTTAGAAATTAGACAACAAGCAGTCTCTACATGAAATTACACTCATAGAGGAAGGAGGCTACTAAATGGAATTTTTCTATCATAGAAAGCATCCTCTAACATTATGATCAAAATACCTGTGAGCTTCCACCTCTGTCCAAGAATTGTTCATATCAAGGAAAAATGTGTTTGGTCCTGACTTACACACCTTTAAAGTTAAGAGGGAATGGATAATATTTACAGGAAGCACATTGTCATGGAAACAATAGCTAAATAAATAGCTTAAAATTTACCATATTCATTATTTATTACACATACTCTATGATGCTTTCAACATTGCTGATCCCAGCAGTATGCAGGACACATGTCACACACGAACCTAGTAAATGGCCTAGCTCACCATGCAAGAGCCTTCTGTAGCACTGCCTCAGTGGTTAGAGCACCCAACCAGTATCTGGGAGGCCATGCATTTGATTCCCATCGGGTACTCAGATTTTTTTCTTTGTCCCATGCTCATGACAAAATAATGAACTTATTATCACCACAATAAATGCTGTAACAATGTCAGCACACACATCATGAATATGGACTGTTTCAATTGACAGCTATGGTGTTGTGTGTTCTTTAATGTTTTCTTTAAAATACTTGTCAAATGTAACCTGATCAGGGCTCGAAATTGCGACCAATACGGTCGCCAATGCGACCAACATTTCATCCTTGATTTTTTTAATTTCGAGCCCTTCTGATGATAATATAATAATATATTCTGGTGAAAACTATCTATTCTAGCAAAGCAATATACATCTCCAAACTACACATTAAATGACACTCACCCTTAAGCAATATTTAAAACCATCATTAATTAGTTCAACATCTTCATTGTTTGCTAAGCAATCTGTTGGAAGGATCTGACCCCTGAAAGTAAAGGGAAAATGTTACAGAAGACCATGTAACTTACGTGTAGTTCCAAGCGAGAATTAAAACATCAAGCAGTACTCGAACTTAAGTGCATTACTGTACCTCTCTAGAGCAGACTTGAAGTTGACATATCTCTTGCTGATTCCTGCCTCTGCCACATGGACAGCTCCACAGATAACACCAAGGATTGCATCAGGACGTTCAGTCTGCAGAGTAATAAAAAAATTGTAAGCTACACATATGTCTGCAATAATTAATTCCATGCATCAAGTAAATTGAGAATTTACAATTACTCAGCCAGAAAGATTTCTCAGTTTGCTGATTAATTTGTTATAATTATATATTCAGAAGGGGTTGGATATCCAGTGGATGCTCACTCTTCAGGGAATATGAGACTTGATCAGCAGTTACAAGCTTCATGCTGGTCTTGGAGGTTACTAACCTGAACCTGCTTGGAAATAAGAAAATCCAACCACCCAGTGTCAATGATGTTCTTTGAAAAGTATTCATGTTCCAACAACTTCACCAGGTACTCCACTGTGGTACGGAAATCACCACGTATAGAGATTTCCTTCAATGCCAAGACCATGTTCCTGAGTTGAGATTATAGGAAACATGAAAAGTCTTGTAAGTAATGTGGATGCAAAAAAAAATGTTTATGACAGTAAACTTTCACATGGCATTATTTGAAAGTAAAATGAATATCTAGTAATTAGTTGACAGTGTAATGATTGACAAACAAGCACTATGTATTTTATTGTTAATTGTCTCACCTCCTTGCTGCTTCTCTGTCCTCTCCCCAGGCAAAGCAGTGGCCAAACTGAGAATCAGCAAATTCATGAAGGCCACCATCAGCTCCAACACTGAAGTATCCCCATACATTTTTCATGCTGCGAAATGTCAACTCTTTCACTGTACCACTACTGGGTTTGAAGCCCTGAAACAAGAAAAGAAAAATACTTCACTGACCCTGAGGTTATCAAATTGTCATTGACACTGTTTATAATGTACAATGTTATCATAATCCTAATCATCATCGTTGCTGTAGTTGTTATTAATAACTAGTACTACGTTTGTATATCTTACCTCATCTGGATTCTCTGAAGTAATACGAGTTGCAATGACATGGCCCCTTGGCTTAGGCAGGTTCATAGGGCTACAAATAAACATCATTGATAATTCAGTTACTGATACAACTATAGCTTTGTGTAAAGTTTCAGTAATAATTACCCACTTAATGCTGTTAATAAGTAGAAAAAAATAAATCAAAATTTAATTTAAATCAAAAAGCACACTAACTTACAGTCATTACTTATAATTACTTGGCTGGGCAAGTGCTTTTGTTCTGGCCCTCCCAATCCTGGAGACATGCAATATATAGATATTCACGCCATACATGTAAATAATTTAACAACATCTAAATGCTTTCTTTTCAATCTCGATTTTCGATCACTCACTTGTCGAAATCTATAGGATCCTTTCCAAATGGATCTAGACCATACATTGTTCTCACATCCTTGATGTTGTATAATGGAATTCCCATAGCAATCTGAAAAAAAAAACAGAGACATGCAAATTAAGATATACTTGCATGTGTTCAGAAACTGCTTGCAAATTGTACCCATCAGTAAACTTTGTCTAATAGTATTATCAAGGATTGTGAGAAGGGAAAGGCAAACAATAAAACACAACAGGACATAGGCCAAAGAAAACTATTTTCAGCCAGGTACGTGCACTCCTGTAGCAGATGGTAAGTAGGGATGGTAGAGGGAGTTCAGAGACATTGTGGGAGGGGAGGTGTTTTAATTTAATTTTCTACTTACTAGCCTAGTATAAAAAAATAACCTAGGTTTAAAAAAATGACCTAATGCTAATTTTGACCTGTAACATACATAAAATTATGTTACAGGTCAAATTTAAATTCAGGTTAAACTATTTTTAACCTAGGTTATTTTTTTCAACCTAGGTAAAATTTAGGATTATTATTAGGATTAGGGTTAGGGTAGGGTTAGCAGATGGTAGGGAAGGATAAGTAAGATGGTGGAGGGGGTTCAGAGACATCAAGGGAGGGGAGATATTTTAATTTAATTTTCTACTTATTAACCTAGCAAAAAAGCAAAAATAACCTAGGTTGAAAAAATGACCTATTTAAAGCTAATTTTGACCTGTAACACATACATATAGACAGGTTAATAAGGCACTTAAATGACAATTATTAAATGGCAAGCCAAGGTCAAGTTGAACCTTTTATTTCTTCTGTATAACGCCAAAATCAGTTATGAAATGTTTATGTGTGAAATTTCCAACCAGGTGGTTTGTGTAAATGGTAAGCACCCCCGGTTTCCACAGCATGAAGAAACTTTAATATGACGATTGCTACTCCCCTCCCAAGAATCAATTGGAAAGCATTCAGTTGTCAAGATCATGCACATTCAGTACCTGAAGTTGAGCTGCAGGAAGGTTTATGTCAGAGACCATCTCAGTACAAGGATGTTCAACCTGGAATAAAGAGGAAATTGTTAGCAAACACTAGGAGTTGTAAATGTACTTGTTGGACTCTGTTAACCCAGGAATCTAAAAAAAAAATAGGCAGAAGGCAGAAAAAAAAACTGCCGGAGGACTTGACTTTCCGGCTGAAGGACCATGATATAATCGTCTGATTAACTCTGATTTTCTCTTTTATTAAAGTGACCCAAATTTTCTGCCTGTGATCAACAGAAGTTTTGCCTGTTGGGAATTTTAGCCATGTACATCCCTGTAACTGGCATTAAGTACTTGTAAGATGACAAACAACAAATATTTAGGGCCTCGAGAAGGAGGGACCCATCTAAAATGTGTTGGTACAAAAAATATCCATACCCCTCCCTTGGAAGGTATTTTTGGTTTTAATCCCCCACCCCTCTGGAAATTCCAATTAAGCCCCATACTTTCCTTTTAAAAATTTAGCTTTTCAGACCCCTCCCCCCACCCCCTCAGAATTTCCTTTGACCTTTCACGGGGTGGGTATATGGGGATATTTTCTGGAGTTGAACAATATCTAAACAAAGCCTTTAGCTTGACTGTGTACCTGCAGCCTTGGATTGAGTTCAAGAAAGTGAAAAGTGTGATCTTCAGCATGATAGAGATATTCCACAGTTCCTGCACTAACATATCCCACAAGACGACCAAGCTTCACCGCATCCTGAGCACGACAAGTCAAAGGCAAAGTGGTATTTCAAGAAGTTATAAAATTAAATTAATTTGGTCCTAGTATTACAGTAGCGAAGGCAACTTTAGGCTAGTTACTGGGTTCTAGCTTGTATAAGAGTTCACAAAGCTCACAACCCTTCCTAAATTTTTTTTTTAACTTCAGCTTCCTGGAGTATTAGGACTATTATGCAATTATGGTAATGGTTACTTATTTTCTTAATACTATTTAATTATCTTATATATCACAGAGAAGTGGTAGCATGAAGTTTAAGCAAATCAATTCTAGAAAAAAAGTATTTTTTGTAGGAAATCCAAAGTCAAGTCTTTAGAAGCCTTCTGAACATTAACTGATGAAACAGAAAATACTTCAAGCCTTACCAACAATTTTAGAATTAATATCATGCACTATGTCCTCTAAAGTCTTTTGACATATGAATGATTAGTCAGCTGCTATTTGTTGACAGGTATTTGTTCAAACACTAAGTTTTTCCGATAATTTTGTTTGACAACAAGAACATGTTCCTTGTTTCATTCCTAGCTGTAGTAACCAGGGATTTGATTGGGCATTGAGAATATGGAAACAAAAAAAATATGGCACCCTTTTTCAAAAAATTAATGTTCTCACAGATACCCTGCACCCCTGATTTCAAATGACGATTTTTTTTTTAAAGGGGCAGCTTACTCTGAGAGTGTTTACACCTAATATTTTTCCCTTTTTGAATTTGCTGTATGTTACAGTAAGATGCATGATCATTGCAACAGTGAACTTTGTCATTAATTCATGTGGTTTAGCTCAGTACCTCTTCCATCTTTCTGAAGACATCAGGTTTAGCAATGGCAGCTGGAGCTTCTTCTATGATCTTCTGATGTCTACGCTGCACTGAACAATCTCTTCCAAAAATGGACATTGCATTGCCATGCTCATCAGCCAAGAGCTGAACTTCTAAATGCCTTGCACTAGAGAAAATATAAATAGCAACAATTTCATTAAATACATTGACATTAACTGGGTTATTTAAATGAGAAATACAAAAAATAAAAATATTATAATAGTACAAGTATGAAAAAAAAAAATTTTTAATACAAAAAAAATAATTAATAATTATATGTAATAAAAATATTTATTGAAAATAAAATAACAACAATAAGGAAAAAATCAACAATAAAGTAATCAAGAACATACTTTTTTGCGAGTTTCATTACAAACACAGGAGAACCAGGAACCTCAGTCTGGACCTACAGAAGAAATATTATTTATAGTATTAATATTGTTAACTTTAATATTGTTTAAAATGTTTCATGTTTATTAACATTTAATTAACTATTGAATAGCAAATTGATTTATGTTCCCTTCAAATACAGTACTTTATATTAATTGCATGGTACTGTACATTGTGTGGGAGGCGCAGTGGCCTAATGGTTAGCGCGCTGGACTCCGGATCGGGCGGTCCGGGTTCGAGCCCTGGCCGGGGCACTGCGTTGTGTTCTTGGGCAAGACACTTTAATTACTCTCATAGTGCCTCTCTCCACCCAGGTGTATAAATGGGTACCGGCAAATTTACTGCTGGGGGTAACCCTGCGATGGACTAGCATCCCATCCAGGGGGGAGTAGAAATACTCCTAGTCGCTTCATGCTACGGAAACCGGGATAAGCTCCGGCCTGATGGGCCACTAGGCTCGTATACAGACTTTACCTATACCTACCTTACTGTACATTGTACATCGTCATCATCATCATTTCTCCCCCTGCCAGTAGGTTTACACTGTACATGCTTAAACCTGTTATTTAAATTTATGAAGGTACATGTATGTATACATTGCAAATTATACTATTAATAACAATGAGAGTCAGGTAGAGTAGATCTTGAAACAAGCGACTAGCAGAATGATGTGTGCCACTGGATGGGTACAGTCTGTAAATGAGCAATGCATACAACCATGGATGTACGTACCTGTCTAAAGAAGTTTGTAAACTCATCATCACTTGATGCTTTACGGATTCCTTTTCCACCACCGCCTTCAGAAGCTTTGATCATCACAGGGTAGCCAATATCTCTGGCAGCCTGACAGGAAAATGCTTCAGTAAGACATTGCTTCAGTTTATTAACCTTCTATAATAATAACATTATAATAATAACATTTATAATGTGCAAATTTCACAAAATGTTCAAATGCGCATGACAAGATTAAAAACGGAATATTTAATAAAAAAAGCAAGCTAAAAGCTAAAATTACAGTTAAGAGTAAACTTACAATGAATTTAAAAAGCTAAAATTACAATTAAAGGTAAACTTAATGATTTTAGAAAGCTAAAATTACAATTATTAAAAGTAGAATATAATTTAAAAATAACTATGATAAAAATGCATGGCGGAAAAGGTGAGCTTTTAGCTATAGCTTTTAAAATATTAACAGTGCTGGCACTTCTTATGTCAAATGGTAGCGCATTCCAAAGTTTCAGTGCAGCACAGGTAAAAGAACGGTCACCTAGTGTGGCTTTTGATTTAAAACGCGGATAACTAGCTCTAACTCTAACTAACTAACTCTTGGCCTTCTATCATAATAAGTCGATCATTAAAAGTATTTAGTTCTCTTGGCCTTGTAACCAAGACATGTATCACTGCTGATCAATAAGACCTGGCACCTGCCAGAGCTCTGGAGGGTAGTCTGTCATGAATCACCAGCTAAAATTTAAGTTCCCCATAAAGGGCTATTAGGAGAGGTGATTATTAAGCTTCTTACATTGGCCCTGATGAGGGCTGCATATGGGTAGCCCCCTACTTAACAATCTTATTGAAAGCCCTGCATGTATCAATTTTCCCTGCTAGTTGATGAATTATTTCTCATTCCTGGCCAGACTTTGTACTGGCTTTTGCAGTTTGAATGGATTATTTCTCCTCCTTTTCCCCTCCTCTTGTCACCCCACCCACCTCCCTGGAATAGGGTATCACAGTGTAGTCTATACCCACAGCATTGAATCTGTCCAAAACAGACCCATACACCAGGGTAGAGAGTAAGCCACTAAGAGTAAAGAGCCCAAGAACTCAACAGGTTTCATCTAATTAAGGCACCTCCGGCCCACTAAGACATTTTGTTTTTTATTAGATGAAGGCCACACTTGTAAATTCAGGGGTTGAATACTTTGCCTGTACAATATCTCACCTTGATTCCTTCACTAACATCCTGTACACACCCTTTCATGTACAGATCAGATGAGACTCCAACAACTTTCCCATCAACAAAGTCATTAGATGACTTATCAAGAGTAAGACCTAAAACCAACATGCATGGAAACCAAATGCAGATTAATAGTAATAGTAAGAACAGTTGATCTTGGAAAAAGAAGTAATTTGCTTCTTTAGTGCATTGCATGTAATGGATTCAACAGACAGTAACAAAATATAAACACATATTAAACTATGATTTCCCACCATGGACACACTATTCAGAAAGCTTACCTGATCCACTCCAGGGGAGGGTGGGTACACCAACAGTCTGAGCAACAATAGTTGATGCAATTTTGTCACCTAAAGCCCACATGGCTGATGCAGGAGGACCTGGACAAACATAGTTAGAAAGTTTTATTTATTATTTACTACAGAGGAAAATCCAGAAAATTCAAAATCGGGAGTTAGAAAAAATTATCAAAAGCAGAACCTCGCCCCATACCCACAACTCATGATCAGCCCTTATTGCACAGTACTGTTCGAAAGTCGGTTGGTTACATTAAAAAACAACAAAAAAAAGCAAATGACGGTGACAAGGTTAATACTACATATAACAACATACAGGTGTATATGGCTGCCATGTCGTGTAATGTCGTCATCGTCGTCGCCGGAGGGTGCCCTCAAACCAATTGCCACTGACCATGATGACCATGAAATGCATGGTTCTCCTATTTCTATATATAGGGGTATAGAATGGTCCTTGAAAAATCAAATTTTAGGTGAGACTCGAGATTTCGGCGTCGCAAGTCTTGGAATCTCGAGCTCACAACAAAATAAAGCTGCATGGTCTCAGAATCTTGAATTTTTAAATTTTGAGTCTTGGAGTCTTGCAACTACACCAAAATGAAGACTGGATGCCTAAAAGTTAATAACTAATAAGCTAAAAAACAGAGAGCTACAAAGCGTTCCGCAACAGTCTTGTGCTTGGATATATAAATTGCAGCATTTCAGGCTCGGATCTGATAGAAATGCTAAAGTCTTGAAACAATTAAGGGACTTGTGGTCTCGCAAAGTCTAGCTGAAGTCATGAAGTTACCACTCTATACCCCTTTCTATGGATGCATGATTGTCCTTTTCCTTGGTTAATATGGGGCTATGCTTTTCAGGCTGCTGGAGCTCCACTAAATGTAATATGCAGTGTACAGTAAGTGCATGCCTACTGCAGCATCAAAATTGAAATACCCTGTTGTCGATGATGCAGTTCAATTTTTTCCTTGGTACAGCCTGGTATTTTTGTTGTTGTTTTGTATTCATTATCACATATTACCATTAATTATACACCAGAACAAAGGAAAATATCAAAGTGACTACAAAGGGTAAAATTGAACCACAGCATCAACATGCATACATGTACTGTATAAATTCTCCAAGCAGTGCATGTGGTAATCTTGACTAATAAATTAACAAATAATTTATTGACATTTGGAGTTTGTTTGACTGTATAAAACAAATTTACCAGTTCTAGTGTCTTGTAAACAAACTCTTACCAATGAAAGTGATGCCATGCTTTGAAAGGAGGTCAGGAAGTTTTGGATTCTCAGATGCATGACCCCATCCAGCCCAAACAGCCTTGGAAAATAATGACACATGAGTCATGATCGATCAGCATAAGTGATGGGTTATTCACTTATAATTATTATAAACGAAATTAAGAAAGTTTATCAGTATTATAATAATATTTAAATTATATTAAAATTATTTTTATTTTGTCTCCCCTGAATTTTAGCTCCAAAATTGATATGAAATGTTATTACAAAATTAAAATAAATATTTTCCCAATCTGACTAATTACTGCAAGCTGTACAATTTACTTTACTTTTATAAAATTTGTCCACTATAGACCTAAGAAACAAATCAAGCCAATCTCCTGTCTTTACAAAAGCTTCTAAAAAATGCAAAACAAAATAGAAATGGAAGATTCCGTACTCTCTTACTCTATAAACCTTCATTTCTTATTTTTACAAATGATTGATTTTTATGGATAGAAATAGAAAGTACAAACCTGTACAGGAATTCTCTTTGCGATATCCAGAATCAGTTCAACATTGGCATAATTATGATTGTTTGTTCCACCAGGCACTGGTACATACTGATCAGCCATCTTGATATACTCTGCATTGGCCTGTGAATCACGCATTTTCATGAAAATGGGGTTTTGATATCACACTAAATTCAAGTCTATAACGAAATAACAATAATTTTTTTATAATCATAGCAATATAAATTATTGTTCTTTTTCTCATTACTATAATTTCAATTCTACAAATTTTAAAATAGCAATACATATTCTGGCTTGAAATAAGTATTATTACTGTATTTCCCCCCCAGCATTTATTTCAAACTATGCCTGGTGGACCCGGCGTTTATTTGACTCAGGACTGCAGTTCATTCGAGCCCGTTTTCATAAAGGAATGGTTTTTATTCAGTATTTTTGACAAAAATTGTATTTTGCTAATATACCAGTTCAGTTTATACCAGTTCAGTTTATAGGCCGAGGGGCCTACTTTCAACTCCATCTTGGAGACCCGGCATTTAATTGATACGTACCCGGCGTTTAATCGAGAAAATATGGTATGAAAACAAATGAGAACTTAAACTTGTTCTATCATTTCAAATGTACAGCTGTAGCTCTTATTGCACAATTAGATTTGAAGTGACAGGGAATTTCAAAATTTCAACTCCCCGCCCGACAAAAAAAAAATCCCCCTCACTTTGAATTCGACGTAATTTTGGGGGGTTAATTTTTGGCCCAGGGATTTTTTGGGGTCTTGAATTTTGCCCGCATTCAATCATCCCCATCACTTGAAATCCCAAATACCCCTCCCCTCCTCCCCCCCTCCTCCCCTCCTCCCCCCCTCCTCCCCCCCCCCCCCCCCCCGGGCTATACAGATGAATAAAAATAATTATTGAATAATATAAAATTAAATAATGTCTTCTCACCCGAAGGTCCTCTGGGGTGACCATTGCGACAAACCGTATAGCTTTCTCATTACCAAACAATTCATATGCCCAGCGTCTAACAGATCTCATGCATTTCACAGCTGCAATACCATTATTTGCTATCAAGACTTTCTCTATAACTCGTGAGCCACCAAATCTCTTGACAAATTCAGCTGGTGTGGCAATCTGTACAGATAAAAAAAAAAACAGAGTTTGCATGGTTCTTCTAACAACTAATACAGTTGATCAGCTGTCCCAAACTCTCCAGCAAAAATGAAAACTTGTTCAAGAAAGCAGTGAGTTTGAGATAGCTGATGGAAAATGACTGAAATGGGAAATCCAAGGGACATAGCTAGATTTGAGTTTGAGATAGCAAGACATTCGTTTGAGATAGCGAGGTTTAATTTTACAGCACTGTAATTGAGATTGTACTATGTACACTAGTACTAATATAAGGCATATAATTCATGCAATACCCTAACATGAATATATATGCCAAACTTTAGTTCCACGAGGATGTTACAAGCATTACCGTTTTGCCATATGCCAAGAACATGTGTACACATTACATCAAACTGCAAATATGTACATTTATTTTTTTCACCTTAATAGTAACATATACATGTATAGACAAGCATGCACAATTGAGTTGTCAGGTACAAGGCCAAGGATTGGAAGAGACATGCGTCCTGCAGGACGCGTGTCACACATCACGAGTCTCTCATAGCTCAGTTGGTTAGAGCGCCCAACCGGTATCTGGGAGGCCATGGGTTCGATTCCTGTTGGGGACTCAGAATTTTTCTTTGTCCCACAGTCTAAGCTGTCTCATCTTACATAGCGTAAGAAAATATTTTATTAAATTAATATTAAAATCTGATCAGGGGTGGACATATAAAGAACAAACACACTTTTGCTTTACACAAATTTTATCAAAGTGTTGTCTCTGACTGTTTTGAACATGAAGAATATTTGCTGCCACTGCATAGATCTCTTTGGCTTTGCAAAACTTATTATCCATTCCAAGTCAAATGATGTATTTAGGAGAATATTATTGTTCCTTTTGACTGCAAACAATAATGTATGGGATACTAGTACTCTGATGCGATTAAAAATTATGTGAAAGAAACAACATCACATGAATTGACATGGACTGAAAAAAAAATGTCATCCTGAAAACCTGAAACTCATTTCTATCAAACATTAGCTTTGTTTTGGGTAACAGGTCATTAAAAGATAAAATATTCATTTGCAATCAATAACATTTCGTAATAATCCAGTAATACATGTGATCAGGTCCCAATAGAAAATGTAAAAAGCACAGGCGTACACGACGGGAAAAAATTGACTACAAAATAAAAGCATTTGAACATTTGTTTTACAAAAATACACCGAAATATTGGGCGTCCGTACGATCCATATTGCACAATAGCACTCCCAGCCCCCCAACACACCCCCAAGCACTGTCTAGACGTACAAACCAACAAAAAACGCTTTTTGCCCCATCGCTAGATTTTATTTCAAGAATGATTGAACCTGACCTTACGTAATCTTCGCGTGTAAAAGGTTCGATTGGAGTTCAACGTTCGTAAAAACCTCACTGAGCCGTCCTTCCGCGATTGATTAAGCTACATGTAGCTATCATTGTGAACGTTTACCGGTTTTCCAGCCGCGATACAGTTTATTCGTGTTCCAGACAAGCTTTAGAAACTCTTGTAACATCTTCAAATGAAAGCAACAAAGAGAACAACTTTTATCATGAAACGAACAAGGGATAAGTTTTAATTCCTCGTTCCGTTGTTCGAGAACATCCTTGTTGTTGTTAGCTTAACTTAGTGAGGGCTAGCTAAATTAGCTTGCATTATAAATCACTTACATTGCAGTCTTTGGAACCTTTGGAGTCAATTTTCAACGAAATCCCGTCCTCGCTGACATCTGAATCATTATCAGAGGTAGACATTATTGAGCTATGGAAGAAAGCAAAGAAAAACGTTTAGAGGTGATTAAAACAACACTCCATTTGTCACTGGATTGTTGTTGCAAATACAAACCGTTTAGCGTCCAAACCACGGACTTGCAAGTATTTAGTCGCTCCCTGATGAATTAAAAACTGTTTTTAACTGATCACCTCGTGAATTATTTTGTACTGAACGAGACTGGGGCTGGTTCCTTTCACTTCCCCCAACCAGCTTTACAGACAAATTGCCAAAATCCACTCGTTTGTATGTGAAAACAATCGCCTGATCGCCTGCCAATGGCTACTGAGCATGTCACAGCGTGACAAGCACGTGGGAAGCACTCGTCACAGGCAGAAGTGTCACGCAATAAGTCGGTTAAAAAATATCGGTCAAATTTTTATTTTCTATCTACAGTATTATTCTGGCCTCTCCAGTTAGCATTATGCTTTTCCAGGACTGATGATGCTCTGCGTGTATAGCAGATGGTTCATGATATACATATAGACCCCGGACTCGTTTGCAGCAGTAATCTTGTTGCGTTGCGTGACAACCCAAATCGCATTTAGCGTGACGGGAAGGACATTTTTATATGATTTGAATAGGTTTAAAATCTTACCTAGAATTTCCTGGACAATGCGATTCAGGCAGGTTATATTTTTTGGAGGTTAAGTTAAAGCTGAATACTGTTTTTGCACGATTTTCATCATTCGCAACTTCAGATATGCTACTTACATGTACACGTTCCTGTCTATACGCTTGCGGCAGCTTATTTTTGTTACTATTTTACAATTGGCTTTCTCTATTTTTTGAATGCTATTAAGCGTGGTATTATAGAAAGCGCCAGAATAGTTTGCGAATATTACTTGGCCATGAATATTATATATCTTTATTATATAAACTACAGTGTGTTATAGGGATTTTGGCCACTGAGAAATGTCGTATCAGAACACATGTGTTCTGATATCGTATCAAACACATGTGTCCTGATATGACCTTTGGAATATTCACCTTTGGAAAGAATTGAGCTAAATTTATGTAATAAATAGAATAATACATGGGAGCTTGGAGATATGAAATCGATCTTCTCGTGTTCAATCTCGATATCTCACTCGTTCGCTGCGCTCACTCGTGAGATATCGAGTTGAACACTCGAAGATAAATTTCATATCTCCGCGCGCCCATGTTTTATTCTCTATGTCTTCTCATTGGCTTCTCTTTGGAATTATATAATCATTTTGAACTATGGTATTTTCAAAAATCGGTCCATTTGGAAGCCAAATACTAACTGATTTTTCATTGACCTATTTTCAGCAGAAAATCAACAGGGAATGGGGAATCGGGGAATGGGGAATGGGCTGGGGAATCTCTAAAATGAGGAATCTTTAAAAGCGGGAATCTCTAAAATGGGGAATCTTTAAGAGCGGGAATATCTAAAACGTGGAATCTTTAAAAGCGGGAATCTCTAAAATGGGGAATCTTTAAAAGCGGGAATCTCTAAAACGGGCAATCTTTAAAAGCGGGAATCTCTAAAACGGGGAATCTTTAAAAGCGGGAATCTCTAAAACGGGGAATCTTTAAAAGCGGGAATCTCTAAAGTGGGGAATCTTTCAGCCCATTCCCCCTTCCTCGATTTCCCATTCCCTATTTTAGAGATAGCCGCAAATCAACTGCAAATTTCCAGACATGACAACTCCATTTACCTACTCCCTTTGACATTTGGACCCCGGAAACATTTGGAAATAGACAGAGGAAGGCTCCGCGGGGGAAGTCAAGATCATATATGCTCAGCCTTCCTAATATAGTGCCTGAAACCTAGTTGACCCTAGTTCCACACTCCCATTATCTAACTATGGCGCCTTCACTTCAGTGGTCTCAGTGGAGACTGCTGTTCTTACCTCATTATCTCCTGAAAGATCTTCACGTATCTTTGAGTTCTGCTTGCTCTTTCATGATACACTTTTACTCTGCGACTGAATAAACCTCGCCATGGAAGCAACAGAAACAGAACTACAGTGACGAAAACAAGGACTGCCACTACTGTCATAGGTACCACTAGGAGGTCCGTTATTACAACGCCAGCATTCAGCATGTCGTCATGTATACATGAAGGTATAAAGAGCTCTAGGAGATCCGTTATGCCAGCGTAAAACATGTCGTTAGGTATACATGTTGGTATAAATGTCTCTAGAACCTCTAGGAGGTCCGTTATGCCAGTATTCATCATTTTGTTATGTCGCGACGTGCAATGTTCGTGTATTTCCGACCAGGCAACAATGACACCGTGATTCCAGGCAACACTTGTTTATGGTGTTATCTTGCAGCGAAAGACAGACCAGGCAACTACACCTTATGTATGAGAAGAAAAAGAAAAGAAAAATATGTTGCCTTCATACTTCCTTCGGCGCGTGTAAAAGCCGTCTGGCAGACATTCTGACATTATCCTGTCCCGTCCTGGAACAGGAAAAAAACATTTAGAATCCGTCAATGCGACCTCTTTCATTATGACGTCACTCGCGTGAAGATTTAATGAGACCGCATTGATCGCGAGGGACTGGTTAAACAACTTGCCTGTCGGTTTGAAATGTTAGCCTGTCGGATCGCCGACTGCTTTTTCGATGGGGGAAGTCCTGCTAAGAATTTTTTCTTTATTTTTTCTTTGATCTTGTTCAAATGTTATTTCTTTTATTTTGAAGTTACTACAAATGTAATTTACGTTTGAAAAATTCATTCGCTTCATTCCTTGCACGCGCGATCCTAAAATTTTAGAATCTTTGCGCGCTTGACGTCATATTGAAAACAGTCTTATTCATCAACATTAGACCATATTGTATTTTGAAGCACAAAGGCTACTTATATAAGATTACATTTTTTACTTTATATTTTCGATGTATTTTTTATATATTTTAGATGTTTGAATTTATTTTAATTTTAATTCTAACTTTAATTCCAGTTTTGGCTGCAGAGACTCCCTGAAATCACCCTGGTTGGCAGAGCCGGCTACTAAAATATCATCATCATCATGATATTACGATCCTTGCTATCCCACACCGTTTACTTTATTTCTATTAGTTCCTAATCAAAAGAAGTCCACTATATTTTTAAATGATTTTTGCCATCAGGTTCTCATAGAACCCGATCGCAACTTACCTTTCAGCCTTTCCATCTTCAGTAATTAATTTAGCGGCGAAGAAAAGTTGAGGAGGAAAAGAAAACTTTCCTTTTCCGGTTCTGTTTCTTCCTTTTTCAATTGCCCAACGCGCTCGATTAAACAAATGATCGATGTCGATAAAGCCGATGAAACCCAAGAACTGGATGCGTTTAAAAGTGGCTCCGAAGGGTTATCATTTATGCATGTTGTGACGCGCGCTAGTGTTTTATTTTTAACGACGGTGTTCTCGTTAGGTTTCACTCTCAGGTTATGTCGATAGAGACTTCAAGCGCTTCGAAACCAATACCCTTCTCCGGAGTTCCGGATCGGGGTAATCCCAGTTTTGCGCGCGTTTCGGGCGCGCTTAGCGATGTTAGAGAATCAAACCTTGCAACTCAGTTCCCAACAGTTCTAAAGCGCTTTTTTTTTCGAAGATCGAGAATGGGAGCAATCGTTTGCATCG
The DNA here is from genome assembly GCA_963693305.1 of Meandrina meandrites. Classification (NCBI taxonomy): domain Eukaryota; kingdom Metazoa; phylum Cnidaria; class Anthozoa; order Scleractinia; family Meandrinidae; genus Meandrina; species Meandrina meandrites. Next base: position 33,080,198 of record OY855905.1, read on the forward strand.
GGAAGGAACTCTCGCAAGCTCACGCCTGAACGGTTCGCTAGCCTTCCATCGAGGCAACAATAGAACAAACAAAAGGAACAATGCCCCTTGCCCGCAAAAGAATAGTAACTGCGATACTGGAGGACTAGTAGTATTACAAGCTCATGAGACCTGCTACACTACTTAATCGTTTGCGAGCGTTAAGGACACGTTTCGCGACGTCAGCAATCATCCCGATGTCGACAATGCGTGCCAACACTCAACTACCCCCCCCCCCCCCAAAAAAAAGGCGTTGTGCTTGCAATCGCTACAAAAAATTTAAATGCGCGTTTTATCGAAGGCCCAGATGGGACGTGTACCAGGACTACCAGCACCCTCCCCCTGAAAATGGGGTTGTGCACTCCAATCCGGGAGTGTGCAATCCAATCGGGGATCCTCTAATCCCCATTCTTAACTCAATCCGAACATTTAGCTAACATTTGTGCCCGGGCAGTAAGTGTGAAAACAGCCTTTTTACCTTGACAAATAAAGCTCCCTGACAGCTTAAAAGCTGTCATTCGTCTTTACTTTTTAAAAAATAAAAATGTAGTGCAAAAAGCCAAACAACCTTATTTTGGTAAAAAGGCAATTACTGAGCGAATCTGAAAAACATAAACTTTGATTTGACTTGTGCCGCAACCAATCAGATGGTAAATTATAGATTAAACTGCAGGAAAAAATCCCGTAGAAGTCTGTGGTCTTTGATTCAAAGTTTACTTCCAAGTATGCATATAAAATTTAAAGTAATCGAGATTATGTTGTGACAAAAAAAATCGATCGATTTAATATAACAAACAGCGACTTTGTCAAGACGTACAAACTAGAAAGGGCTTAGACAATATTTGCTCAGTGCAATAGTCAATAGATAAAAAGACAATACATAAGCGGATCTTGACAAGAAAACAGCTGTTAAGAGATATCACTCGCCGGTATACGTGGTCGAAATTAAAGTTAAATATTTTATCGTAGAACACAATTCTTGAGTCCAGCACTTGAAGAAACGATAGCAAACGGTGACTTTCTACTGAGCTAAGGTAAGGTAAGTAAGATTTTTCTTCTGTATATTTTAAAAGTGTGGTAATGTCGCCGGCCGGCACATCAATATTGCTGGAGCAATTATCTCCTGTCTCGAGATCGAGATCTTCCCTTTCATATCGGTATGAATCTTGTGAGGAATGTGTGTTCCACCTTGGAAAGCTTTGAGAGAAAAAATACCATTTTTTTTTTCAAATTCAAGAGTAGTGTGGATGGCTCGGTAAACTATAACGCACTTTCACGGTAAAGAAATTTTATGCGACAGACGTACTTCGTGAATGATTAATGATTCGCTTTGAAAAGTTGTCGTTTCTCTCTATTTTAAATCCATTTTAACATTTTGAAAGGGCCATCCCAAAATAAGAATATTAAATAATTGTGCATCATTCTATTTCTTTGCCAGGTAACAAGAAATAGATAGGCTTACTTCGCTACAACACATCGTGTAAGAACCCTGTAAGTGAGTAACGGTTGCTCAGCATACTCACATTCTCTTAGAATAAAGAATAATATCAATCTGAATCTACGATAATTTTGAATAGGAAAACTATATGCCAATAGTGCGGATAAGAAACAGTAAAATTTCTTCCTTCCATACTCATTATGCTTTACATTGGACAACGTGCAATCTGAACAAGCTGAACAAGCCCCGGCATATTCTTGATTTTGTAACGGACTGGCGTTCTGGCCACAGTGAAAATATCCACGGTGTCCCCAGGCTCAAGAGCCAAGCATGCTAGCTACAAATTGTCATTGTTGTACGGAAGAGAGTATTTGATTTAAAGTGCATATGCCGCGAATTGTTTTCTTCAGTTTCTTATGGCTAAACTCAGTTTTAAACAACTTCTGGCTTTAACGGTGCTGGAGATTTATAAAAAGGCATTTTTTTCGCCTTTGAAATACGCGCTTCTGAAGTCGTTCAAATGTGTCCTGGTGATCGCGCGGCCAAAACGTCACGTGATATCGCTGTTTGACGCCACATTGTGTACCAACATGTAGCAACATGGCGGAGGAGAGAATAGAGACTATAAAGACAAAATTAGGTTTTAAATCTTTTCCCGCCCGCGAGACAACAGTTTATACCTTCAAAAGCAGGAAATATGAATGTAGTCAATGGGCACTGAAAATTCGTCGTAAAGTGCGCTTGTTAACTTTGTTAATATCCAGCCGCATGATATTATTTTGCTTCTATTACTTAAATAGGCAAGATGCGTAGACTGTCAACTCACGCTGTCCAATCGCACTGTCCAATTGCATTTTTACATTGTAAAAAAAACATATAATGCAAAATCAGAACCAAACCCAAAACCCAAGACCCAAAGAGACGATCTCTGTCTTTCTTTTGATATACACCTGATATTTTTTAGAATTCCTTAAAGGATGCCTGATAAAGTTAAAAAAGGCGGTAGGGTAGCTCTCCTGGATTTCAGGACGTACAAGAAGAGTAGATATAACATCAAGAAAACAGGTGATTATCCAGCTAATGGAAATAATAAATATACTATGGTTATATAAGAAAAGAGATTATTATTATTATTATTATTATTATTATTATTAATTATGATTATTATAAGTAAAAAATTATTATAAATATAATAACAAACTTTATTGAGTACTTTATACATCCTCCTCCTCCTCCCCCTCCTTCTTCTTCTTTTTATTCTTCTACTTATTATTATTATTGTTGTTGTTGTTGTTATTGTTATTCTTCTTCTTCTTCTTCTTCTTCTTCTTCTTCTTCTTATTATTATTATTATTATTATTATTATTATTGTTATTGTTATTGTTATTGTAACTTATTGTTATTATTATTATTTGAACATCACTATCTTACACCATTTAGTTTATATGTGAACAGCCCAAATGCAAACATCATGAAATCAGCTTTTTGTCTCAGGCGATGAAGATGTATGTGGAATTGAGCTCGGGATGGAACAGCAAGATATCATCACGGAAGGTTTGTTACGCCTTTAAGCTTTCCGGTTTCTGATTCTGTTTTCGGTCATGCAGGACTTGGATGTCTTGATGTAGCAAGAACAAACCTGTGCTTCCCATTATTCCACGGTTTTCTATTACATTTTGGGCACAATGACAAACGTGTCGATTGGTCATTAAGGGGTGTAACTACGGAACAGAATAGCTGGACACATTAGACAAAAAAAAAAGTATATCAAGGTTTACTTTTTTATAACCCAAAGTAATTTTAATCGCTCTTTCTATTCGCAAATTTGGCACTGAGCTGAATGTTGATTCTTATCTTCAGGGGAAAAGGCGCTACAGAAATTAATAGAAAGCGATAACGGTCCCACAGGCGAACACTGGAATGTTGATAACATCAAAAATATTGTCACTGCCAAACATTTGTGCTCTTGCAGAGATCCCATAACGATGGCTTTTGAGGTAATAGCCAAAGTAATTACAATCAGTGATAGGGTAATGATCAAAAAAGCGTATTTGTTACAAATATTGACGGTTCAATGGCTCAGTGTCTACCGAGCACTAAGGTCCTAAAGAGGAATAGGATTCAGGAACTCCAGCCTAAAGTCTAAGGGCTTTTGTGCTCCAAAACTTGGAAACAAGTTTCCGTATACCAGTTTTGCGCCGGGCTCCAAGGAAAATTTTTCGCCTCCGACCTTAACCCAAATAGTACACGTCAGGCCACTAGAAGGGCGTTCCCAAACACTCACCTCTAAACTACGTTTTTTATAATTTTAACAATTTATCAAAGGTTAACGGCACGCTGCGAAGGTTAGCTGATACTTACACAGAGAACACTGAGCTCCTAAACAAGCTTGCAGATCAGACTGAAGACTTTGCTGTGCACCTCATTGATCAAGTTACTGCTAGCGAGCAGTTGGTTATAAAAGACCAGCCTGAGAATGTTGATCGCTGCGCTTCAATGCTGAGTGGAATTACTGACGATGCAATTATTCATTCACAAAAGAAAGTAGGTTTCTTTTTAAAAGACACATTTATGTCGATTTGTTTCTCTTGCGCCTTCTAATAAGACTAATGCAATTTGCACTCACGATAATGTTTCAAACATATATGCTATGTTTCCTTATCAACGAGTCTGAAACATGTACTAGGTAGCTTAACACACCACTCAGACTCCCATATTTTTCTCTTTTCCTGCAGTTTATTGCGCATCCATTATTGTACAAGAGGCTCAAAATGAGATGGAATCTTGGGTTGCCTGAAGCTTTAAAGCCTCATGGAAAGTTTCGTGGCCTTCTGTTTTTGCTGACTCTGATAGACACGATCTTGACTCCATTTCTACTTCCGATCATTGGATATGCTTTCTACAAGGACCAAAACAAGGTACATTATGGATGTCATGAACCTGATTTCCTTTTTGTACACTAGATTATTCCTATGTTTGTGTTTTGTTTGTCTTTTCAGAGACATCTGCGGTCGGCTAATAATCAAGAGCAAACCCAGAAAATCTTCCAGAGTGGGCAAAGATCACGGCTGGATATCTTAGGTATAAATCAAATTTGAAAGAATGACAAGCTGGCTAGTCAAGGCAGGAATGCAAGGAGCCCAAAAGTGTGACTGCTTTTAATTAATTCCTATTTTTTGTGTGTGCAGTCGTTATCCAAGCAGAAACGAAATGAAGTTTCTAGATGACTTCTAATGGAATAACTCTTGCTATCTACATCGTGATCGTCTTCCTGCGAGTAGCGACCATAGTCCGTGGTAATGATCCTTACCAGAATCGTTTGCTGGAAATTGTGAACTACCTTTATGGCGTCAGCACCATGTTTCTGGTCTTGCGTTTCTCCAGCATTTTTGCGCTCAGTTCAGTTGTCGGTCCATTGCAACTGGCATTGTTTCGGATGTTTGTTGATTTGCTCATCATTCTCATGCAGTTTGGGTTCGTCATTGGCGCATTCTCGTTGGCCATTACAAAGATTTACACAGCCGAGATGTCATACCTGATTCCAACTAACAATCATACAGGAGATGGTACAAAACATAATCCGTGAGTGTTTGATCTTTTTTTGCCTTATGTAAGGTAAACTTTCAGTTTGTACAGATTACGACAAACTTGCTGCTAAATAAATAATTTCTTTCGCTGGAAATTTATTAAACACATGAAGCTTTTAAATTTTTAGAAATTGCTTGGAAACTATTGGACAACCTCTTGGAAATCCTCGACTTATCTCCCTAACAGCAGTACTTTGAGACGTTTGGTCTTATCAACAACTATGCCACTTAGATGGCAAACCTCATTTACAGCTAGCATTAATCTCACTTGCTCGTGATAGTTCGTTGTTACAATGGACTCCTGCCCTCGGACCACTTGACTTTCAGAAGCTCGGGTCGGTATTCCCCAGTGTTCACTTCTCTCTTGGCTAATAAGAAGTTGCTACAACAGCTCTCCCTTTGTGCAGAGTAATGCTTTTGTTTAATAATAACACATTTGCTGTCATTTCGTTTTCAATAAGGTATTGTGAACATGGAGCATTCAAGTGGTACGTAAAAAAATAATATCAGAACATAAATATTATTTCATATTTAGTCAACTGAACAGGGGGATAAGTAACAGTTGATGGCGTCTTCCCGAGTTCAAATATTGACTGCGATAGTGTTCCCGACATTGCCGCGACGTGTCCTTACTGTGCCATGTTGGCGTTAGTAGCCACCTTGTACTCATGTCAGCTCGAGCGAGTTTCTAATTGGATAATAACGATAATGATGATGATGGTGATGATAATAGAAAACTCTTGAAGTGCGCCTAGAAACAACACTTATTCCTTCAACTGTATTGTAACGACAACAGAACGACAGAGTGATTAAACAAGAAGAAAGGCTTGTTATCTGTATTCTTTACACTCATCTACCTCAGTGAATATAGGACCGATGTAATTTGTCATTCACGCCCTTGCACACCATTGTTCGTATTGAAATACGTTTGACACGTAGGGAATGTCAAAGCCATGTCATTTTAAACTACAAATTTAGTCTCAAGGACATTCATGAAAAGTAAATCAAAGTTAACATTGTCCTCTTTTGTTTGTATGGGACACATAGCTTGTTCAAGACATCCATGCATCTCATCTGGTCCGTGTTTGGTCTAACGGATTTGGACAAGATGCACTCTAGTACCAGCTCGGCTTCTCATGCCGCTTTGGTTTTATACTTGGCATTTCTCATTTTGTCTGTCATCATGCTGGTCAACATGCTCGTGGCTTTACTGTCAAACACTTACGACAATGTCAAGGTGAGATAAATTCGATGGATTTTGCACTCAAACACCGGCGAAGCAATACGAACATAAATAGCGCAGTGGGCCCATCAAATGGAATATGCACGACCAGGTAAAGTCCTGAACTCTCGGAATATCATTCAACTACTTCCACAAAGACCAAATGGCATCCGGTTTCAGTAAAAGCAGAACTCTTTGATAACTCAAATCCTTTAATTGATTAGGTGGATAACGCAAGTTAATGTTCGAAGGAATTAAGGTGGCTCTCGCGTCTGCAGCACGCAGAAGAAAAATATTTTAACATTTCCACCATTTTCAAATTCTAGGCATTGTGATGTCTCCGGGCAATTTTCTTAAAGCAAAAAACACTAACATTGTTGTCTTAAATATGATGATCATAATTTGTTCATCATTGAACGGCAATAAGCTTGATACGGGCGCGGTGGTCTAATGGTAAGCGCGCTGGGCTCCAGATCGCCAGTCCGGGTTTGTGCCCTGACCTGGGTTACTGAGCCGTGTTTTTGGGGGGCTATCCTCATGCCAGGCTTATCAATGAGTAAAGGCGAACATAATACTGGGGGTAGCCGTGCGATGGACTAGCATCCCATTCAGGGGGGAGTAGAAATACTCCTAGTCTATCGTTTTATGCTAGTGAAAACCTGATGAACTTCGACCTGATGGGGCCACTAGGCCCGAACGCAGACTATATACCTACCTGTACCCATATTTACTAACTATGCTATAACTTTATCTTTAACTGATGTAGGGCCGTAGTACGATGACCCCACCAAAGCGCGAGGGCAGTAACAGTACACTGTTCGAACAGCTAGCTATGAGTGAAAAAATAAACTCAAGGGCCTCGAGATAATAGTTATATTCAGAGCTAATTAACGATTACGCAGCAATTCAAGAAAATCAGGTAAAATAATTTTGGCCCCTTTACTCTTTCCTAGACCAATTCAGAAGTCGAGTGGAAATTTGCACGTGCTGTGGTTGAAAATCAGTACAGGAATCTACACTCCATCGTTGTACCGTTCAACCTGCTGTCCGTTCCGCTGGCATTGTGTTTCTTCAAAGTCAAGGGTAATCCTCGGGAACAGGTAAACATAGAGATACTTGTGAAGTAGGAATTTATATGTTTTGTTAGTGCCAAACAATATATGTATGATAAACCATTCAACATAATACAGTATATGTTACCTCCATTTTGATGGCCTACAACTGTCAGTTGCATGTGATGTGGATAAACTACTGGCTATTGTTTTTGCCCGTGCACTTCAATCCGCAACATTAATGGGAAAAGTTTGAAAACAGTGTTATGAATTGATTTTCAAAATATAAGAGTTTAAGCTGTGGTGAAACAAACAACAAAGGCCGAGGCAGTTAGTTAAAGAACCTTAACCACGATTGTTGCTAATTATGTTCAGCAAGTGCAAGACTAATAAGTGGTAAGATTAAAAACTAACAAGTTCGCAACTTCTTAATTTATCAGCATTTGAATTTTTCACGATTGCAGGACGCAGCCAATCGTCGCAAACAGTACAAGAATTTTTACCGCGATCGTCTGTTTCCGTTGCTTACTGAACGCTATATGAAGAAATATGGTGGATCATTTCCTATGTCAGGTAGGCCGTTCCCTGCTGACAGCTTTTCAGCTCTTTTCGTCGTGTAGAAAGACAAAACATGCTGGTCAAAACATGTATGTGAAAATGACCCTCTCCATCTCAGAGTCTCAGAGGGTTATAGAAGTTGTTTGCACTTGCACTCCCCTTGTTCAGCGAAGAACCTCCTCCTGCCGAGAAGTGCAAATGAAAGGTGCGATATTTTTCTCCTGTTTTCGAAAATATATTGATTTCAAAACAGTCTGAGAACGATGTCAAGGTTTCCCCGAACACGATCATACTATCCTATTTACGAAACGTGAAAAGCCCTAAAACCTTGAGTGCAATTTTTGAAAGAAAAAAAATGCATACAGGTATCATTTTTAATTTTGTTATTTTATCTAGTGTCTATGATGTTTAATTTCAAATTTAGTGGACGTATTAACAAAAAATGTTATGCTTTAGTCGAGGAAAAAATCGACTTGATAATGGGCAAGTTGAAGATCTCGCATTCGGCTGATGAGAGTACCTCAGTCGTACAGGTCAGTGCAGTCAATTAACCATGTTGTAGTTCTTTTAATAGTGTTATCTAACTTTTAAGGCAAATTAAAGTTGGATTTCCTATAGCAATTATCAGTCACTTGAACCTAACATGTTACCCGATAAGACCAGCCTAAAGTTTGTTTCGGTTTACTTTGTTTGAAATGATGGCCTTCTATTGAGCCTTTTCTTGTAGTGTCATCTGTATTGCTAAATTTCTGTAGCATTTGGTGAGAATGTGAAATATCGAAAAAAATAAATTCTCTTGAACTAAACCATCCAATTTTTTCTTTCTCGGCGGATTTAATACAGGATCGGATGAGTACCAGTTGAAGACCCAGTGAAGACCCAAGCGTTCAAGTCGATTATCATTTATCAAGAATGAACGAGATCGAGAGATCATCTGCAGAATTCCCCTGATAGACTTCCGTCAGTTGCTTATCAACGGGAGATTACTTCTAAGCATAATGCATTACATTTGTTATTTTACGAAGTAAGCTACAGTTTTTAGAGGATGTTGGATATTATTGTGTTATAATAAAATATTATGCTGAAAACGCCCACTGATGAACATCATGTCAAAGGAGCTACGTCACGGGGATTTCAGATATGTCCAGGATTGAACGTTAATGAGATTCACATTCTTTATCAGTGATAGGCGTAGCATGCAAAGTGTCCTCTTTAATAAAAGTTCACCAAAACACACCTAATTCTGTCAAATATGAAGTAATATGGAAATGCCAAATGACCCAGTCAGACATGAAGTACTTATTAAACAATACTTGCGTTCAATCCTGGACGTAAGTGGGGGATTTTGCGGATTTTTAGTCTGAAGTATTCCAAAATTAGTGGTAGATAACCTTACCCATGAAATGTGTTATCTTTGAACATCTAAAGGAAGGTATAACCTTAATTTGCGGAGAGAATTTAAACCATGGCTATATATATCGACTTTTTGTAGACGTACGGAAACAACTTGAAAACTTTAGCCTCAATGTTTCATGCTGGAATGATTTTCCATCCTAGCCATCCGCAGCCAAAGATGCTTGTTAACAGTTTCATGACAAATATATATTTTGGCAATTCAAATATCTGTTAAAATCTGTGACAAAGCCCCTCGTACCCCAATTTTCATCCAACTTTCACGTGCCGTCGATCAGTCAACAGCGGAAATGTTTTACTATTTGAATTGGCCTAAGGAGTTAGCTAAGGTTAGTTCTTGAACAAAAAACTTGCTTACCAGTTACAGCATGTCTCTTTAGTGCAGTTAGTAAGTTAAAGGGCCACCGTCAACAATAATGCTTTGCGTAATTTCTATAATACAAAAATTACAGATCTTTTGTAGAAGGGACAACTTTCATCAAACTGCATGTTGTGTTTTTAGCGCCCAATATCTGCAGAACTCAGCTGATTTAAATGTCTCATTTTTGATGTGATTTGGCTGATATGTTGATGCAACATCAAAACAACAACAACAGAGGCTCGCAAAGGACACTGGTTGACGGTGTCCCTTTAAGGTGGCTCATAATGGTTACGCTTTCCTGTCTTCGGCATTCTATCGCTGCTACACCAATAATGCTGAGGAAGATCATTTAGTACAAATGCTTGTAAGCTTGACCAATACCAAAGTTGAGGTTACTTTGACCTCAAAATCCATTGCCATGGCAATGTCGAAGGAGGTCGAAGGTACCCCATTTTACCTTTTTGAAGCTAACAACTATTAAAGTACTTGGTGAAAATGTTTTGTTGTTAATATAATTATATATTTTTTCTAATCATCATAAGAGAATGTTTGCACATTTTTTTGAAATAAATCTGTCGATGAGGTTCAGAGTAATGTCATTTTTACAGCGAATTAAGGTGGCTAGGAACCCTACCGACAGATTTTTTCCAAAGTTTTCAAAACTGATTTTTGTCAATTAAACAAAAATACACTAGAAATGAACACTGTCAATGAGTTGGTTTAAAGTTATTAGTCTTGACAGTCAAACATGGTTATTTTTGTCTTTTTTCTAGGCTGTCATGGCAATGTATTTTGATGTCATTTTAACCGGTCTTTGTTAATTGATAAACGTTTTACTGGTTTACAGTAAATCTGTTTTAGCCGCTTCATCGAGGTATCTGTAATAGAATGCCAAAAACAGGATGGTCTAGGCCATTGTGAGCACCGTAAATTAGTAGATCTTTTTTTTTTTTTACATAATTTGCAATAATCGCACACTTTACTACAACCGCTTTTAACCGTAAGGTGAAACAGTATCTACTCAATTAATAGAAACACAAAACGTAGAAAATATCGGCTCTACTGACGAGGTCGCTTTTTCAGCTCGTCACAGAATCTTTCCTCTGTAACGTTAAGGAGGATTGCGTGAAGACTGGAAATTGATTTGACTGTCACTTTGGACTAACAGGTGGGCGAATGGGGAGGACAGTTGTTTTAAGTTTTTTCCCTTGACTTCGTCTTCGTCTTCGACTTCGTCTTCGACTTCGCCTTCGTCTTCGACTTCGTCTTCGACTTCGCCTTCGTCTTCGACTTCGTCTTCGTCGTCTTCTTCGCTGATATCATTATTATTATGCAGTTTTTACAGCAATTTATGTCCGTTATCTCACTAAAATTTCCTAACCCATGCAAAATACTTAAAAGAAAAGAAACCTCGCCAAAGCCTTTACTTCTATTTTGCATGGTCGTACAAAGCAGCGTTTTACTACTGGGAATTATTTCGAAAACCTAATAACCTTTTTTACTACAAAAAAAATTGTATATAAAAGTACAACAAATTGAAGAGAATACAAATGCATAGGATATATTTGGCGTCGCAATCTACTTTTGCTATCTGGCTGGGATAGCTAGAGATTGATAAAAGATTGAAAATTATCAACAAGGACCACATTTTCAAAGGGTTTCATTAACTGCCATTCATGAACAAGCTGAGTTATATTAAGCTTAATAAAGAGAATATTTATTGTTTAGGTTAGTTCGGCAGATCAGAAGAGAAGCGGATTGCGAAGTAGTTTAAAACAACAGAGTGAAAGTCAACTTAAAATATTTCCTTTATTTTATTTCTAGAACACAGTGTCGGGTTTATGTTCAAGATTGTTTTTCGATTTTTTCATTAGTCTATTCATGAACGAAGAAACCTGAAGCTTTTTATTTATTCATTGTATTTTAAATACTCGTGCATTTTAAATAACTATGTAATTGGTTGTCTTTGAAATACAATATATTAACTACAGGTGTATGTAGAATAAATAGAGCATTTATCATTTGTTCTAAAGAAAAGTGAACTGAAAAGTGGCACTGTCAAGCTGGTTTATATATAGAGAGATTATTATAAGACTGAAAGTTATAGAAAAAACTAAGCACATTAAAACATTTAGTTTTGTGACATCCAAATTTCAAGTTGTATGAGTGTAGGTCGAATATTAACAACAAATGTTTAATTATGGTTATAAGCTAAATTCGGTGTACGTGACAAAATTCAAGGTCTGCAATATAGAACTATTAAGATGCTTAACTCTTTAGCTGCTCGAAATATCATCTTAAATTTAGTTCAATATATAGCCTACATAAAGCAATAAGAATAAAAAACCTAGAAGTGGAAAAAGCAATATAAGAGACATGTAAAAACTTAAAGTAATCGAGATCACGTTGCAATTAACATATATGAAGCCGCAGTGTAAACAGCAAGTCCAAGAAACAGTATTTACAAATGCAGAAAAAAAAAACAAACATACGTCAAGTTTGACAAAACAACTTCAAATTAGAAAGGGCTTAGAAGATATTTCTTCAGTACAACAGAAAGAAGCAAAAACGAGTAAGACAAGCTAATAAAGGCGGAAATTTAAGTGAAACATTACATGTAATTTTTACAATCTTTAAAAACAACTCAGCCAGAACATTTCTTAAAAAATTATTAAGCTTATCACTTGCGAGCATGTGGTAAATTAAAGGCAAATTGTGTTCTCTTACGATTGGTGGAAAGCCAAACGGGTGTCAAGAACTCGCGACACGCTTGTTAATAAGTTTCTGCTTATTGAGGCACAAATTGGTGAATTTCGCAGAACATATCAATTCCTGCTTCCAGCGCTTAAAGAAACAAAAATAAAAAACTCAACTTGCAAACAATGTTAATTCTAAAGCGTTTCTTAGCATAATACCTGTTTGCCGCTGAGCAAATTAATGACGAGATGCGAATTGAAACACAACCATTTATAATCTAAAAGAAACTTATGAAGCACATTTTCGTATGAAAATAAAAGGAAACTAGGAAATGGCCTATTATGTTCCTGTTTATTTGGTCACTAAACTGAGGTAATTATAATCTCAAACTTATCGAGATCTCGCCTACGCGGATCAGATATAAACTACAGAGGAAAACGGCAAGCTAGATAAACAAAGTACAACAGACTACAGTACGATAGACGATAGTAAAACAAGAAGCTATAAAAACAACTTAAGACAAATTAAAACATGCAAAAAAAACCAGGTGAAAATGAGTCAGCCGAAAATTTTCAAAAACAGCTATTATGACTTACGGGCATGTGGTAATTAAAAGCAAATCTGCATGTTTAATAGTTGGTGAAAACCTAAACTTCATGCTATATTACGTGCCTGCCGAGAACTACTTAAATGATGTATAATTTAGGAACTTCCTGCTTCGCTTGCAAGCCAAACTTGGTCAATATCGTGTGACATATCAATTCCTGGCTCTAGTACTCAAAGAAGCAATAGCAGAATACAACTTTTCATTGAGCTGAGGTAAGAAATATGTTTTATACTTTAAAATTATGGCACTAGCACACATCAACTGTTCCGGCGGCAAGCCCCTTTCTCACGCTGTGAGCGTAAAATGCTTGTTCTCCTCGAAGCAAATTAAAGAGGAGATACGGGTAAAAGATCTTAACTACCTGCCTGTTAATGCTATATTATTTAACAATTGGTTCATGCTTTTAGCTGTGCACTATCGAGTTATGGCACACTTGGGAAGTTTGGAGAGCACTCAAGAAGCTAGAGTTCCTAGAGCAACTCTTACGCTTCCTTCATGCCCTACAAACTTCCCAAGTGTGCCATTAATCGATAGTGCTCACCTCAAAGCATGAACCAATTGTTTTATAACACTGCCGGTGGAAATGCGCATCAAAACTCGGGCGAGAAAAAAAAAATATTTCAAAGCGATTCGCCCACGCTTTCAGCGTGCGCTATTGGATTTTGTGCACGCTTACGTAAACTGAATTTGGTTGTGTGGCTCGATCTGCTATGTTAAAAATTACATTAAAGCATAGCTAGCAAAGCCGCGCAATCAAATTCAGTATACGTAACGCTGACAGCGCAAGCAAATCGCTTCGCCAGAATTTTTCCCCAGAATTTTTTTCTCCCGCGCGTGGGGTTTTGATGTACATTTCAGTGGAAGCCAGAGCAACAGATCGCCTCGAGCAACTCTTACGCTTCTTTCGTACTCTCCAAAACTTCCCATAACTCGATAGCACACTCTAAGGCATGAACCAGCTGTTAAATAAACAGAATAATAAAGCGATCTTACAAACGTTTTTCGGCAGAAACATATTTCGTATGTCAGACTTGCTCCGAAAACTTGTCTGTTTTTGTTAAATTTAACGTAGATCAACTAAAGATTATTACTGTAGGTCAAAAGTAAAATTTAGGTATCTTAAGTTTTGGTATTTTATTTACACAGATGCAATGTGACGTGTTTTTGGACAGATTTTTAAGAACTGCCTCTGTTTGGTTTCAGTAATTCTTTTACTATACATACTTTGAACATCCAGCGAGTTATTTCAATGCAGGTGTAGTGGGTGAATGCTAATTAACTGTGTAAAATAAACACCGCGTATTTTATTTTTATGAATATGCAAATGGTTTAAAACTATTCATTTTTATCATAAAAAAACATAACATACACCTAAGGCCAACAGAAAAACAAAATAGAAAAAAGCGTTTTAGAAAAGTGATGGCTATACAAAACCAAAATGTTAAACAATACCATCCAACTTTGCAGTGTGATTCAAAAAGCCACAACAATATTGGTATGAATTACAAATACGAAAGCACTAAGGAGATATTACTTATTACAACAGTCAATGGTAAAAAATGACAATTAAAACAAATTTAGACAAGCTAAAGAAAGGTTGTCATTTAAACAAGATAATAATTATCCACTCAACTCAGCAGGAAATTGTCTTTAAGAGCTATCAATATCATCATTTGGGAGTATATGGAAAATTAAAGGCAAATTTTGTGTTTTGCGATTGGTGAAAAGCCAAACTTGATGGCTTATATTATATTGAAATGTCGAACTGCTGACACCGGGCAATGCTGTTAATTACGTTTCTGTTGACTGCGAGCAAATTGCAAATTTCGTGGAACTTATTAAGTCTTTCTCCCAGTGCTTAAACAAACAAGAAAAAAAAAAAGGAGAGACGAGTTTCTACTTTTCCACTGAACTGAGGTTACTTAGGTAAGCAATATTTTTTATAAAATATTTAATTATTAAATAACGTAACTTCTAAGGGATGTAATTTTCAAAGGCGTTCTTAAAATAATGTCTGTATTCCGCTGAGCATATAGAAGACGAGAATACGGATGGAAGATGTAACCATTTAAGTGAAACTTATTAAGCCATTTTTTGCAGTTGATACATATTTTGTATAATTATGATTTCTATCCGAAAAATGCCGTTCTTTGTTATAATTATGGACGTCAAGATGATAGTGGATATAAACATTTCAGTAAAAAAACTTGGCGTGATATTTGTTTCTTAATTAGAATACAGTGAAAGATTTCACCTTGCATGTTTCACATCGAAGTAAATTGTATTCGTCTATATGTTATTAAACGTTGCGGTCTGCAAGAAGTTGGCGTTGAAGTTGAGTATTGTTGGTCCTAGACACTTATCTCACTTGAATATAACTAGCGTACAGCTGTCGATTGGGTTATTAAACAGTTTACATACCAAACACTTTTACAAAACTTTGCGGACGAACTGCATGTGAATTACTCATGGCTATTTTAAATCTAAAAAATTGAAAGTAGTGGAGCCAATTCTCGATTTTTTTTTACATAGATTTGACAGATTTTCTTTTTCGGGATGAAAATAACAAGCTATACTACTAATGAGTAATGGTCAGGTGGTACAGCAAAATCGCCTTGAGTTAAAAAAAAAAAACGCAGAAAGCTAAAAAACGTTGATCCCGGTTGTTTCTTTAAAAGTCAGCTTAAGCTACTTGAGAATTAAACCCACAGGTTTCTTTGCCAGAACTGAGAAGACTTTCTTTTTCATAGGCTATGCACTCTTTAAATTGTACATGTTCACCTCGTGGGCAGTTCAATTTTATTTGGTGCTTTCCAACTATTAATGAACTACACGGACTATACGCAGTAGGGATCATGCGATTTCCCATACTAATCAAGATCATATAAGAACTGCTAAGTAATATATAATTTTCGTGTTAGACAAAAATAAGATTGATCGGCGAGAAGTAAGAAATATTTACTACCAGTTCACAACATTGAAAACAGATTTTATGGAAAACATTTTTTAAAAAGCACTGTGTGACTTGAACGCGGACGAAGTTGCGCCGATTTTCGACGCAACTTTAAACAGCTGTTGAGTACAAATTTAATGCATATTCCAGTTTTTATATAAGACAGAAAGTTTGTTGAAAAGCTGTTTTTTAGCATTGTCAATATTTGTCGTTCTTAATAATTTATCGTGGGCATTTAGAAACAATGATCTAGCAGTCCACTCGCAGCGAAACATGGGCGATTCCTCAAAGTTGATTAAACCGCAATCCAATCAAAATATATTTTTTTCCTTTCTTAGAAAACATCATCCTTTTTTCAGAACTCATCAAGAATGCGTAGAGTAGGGAAAGTGAGCTTCGGAAAGGCAGCCGCGTTCCTGGATTTTCGGATGTATAAGAAGAGTGCAAATAAAGTAAAGGAGACAGGTAATTATTCCTCCGATGAAAAGTATAAATATAGTTACAATTTGAACCAACCAGACCGGTCGGGGGAACAAGTGCCAGTTTTGGCAAATCTTCGTTGAAGCACTCGAAGAGTTTCCGAATTATTTCATCCAATCAAAAACTAGCGCCCGTGTTAAGCTCCGTTCTGATATGCCACTTGGCCCAGAAGCGGACTACATATGTTAACTTACGGCCACCTTTGTGTACCGGCCCCCTCTCTACAACGACCTGACTACTCCCGATCCATGACTCATATTGAAGCCTCTCTTCAACTGTCGTTTCTTTACAACAGCTAAAGCAACTCTACTCTGTTCAACGTGGCCGTCGATCGGGGTACGTGGAGATTGGGATTTGGGACGGAATCATGTGCTAAATTCAACGCTGTCAGAGTTGGTGAACTATATTTGCGTACAGTTTGTGACGTGGTGATTAGCCTGTTCCAGGCGTTCGGTAAGAGTAGAGGAGCAGTGGAAAAGCGTGAGTTCAAAACAAGAAGAGGGGTGTGGAGGGAAAGGCCCCAAGACCCTCGCTGTCTTGAACAGGCTACACTGCAATCGTTGTCATCCTGCTTAGTTTTAGTGAAGGAAACTCTAATGTAAACATAACACTTTAACCTTTGTTACCAGGTGATGGCGATATAGAGGAAATTGAGCTCGGGACAAGTGAGGAAGATATCAAAGAAGGTTTGTTACACCTGTAAGCTCTCAGCGGTGTTTAAAGCAGGCGTGTTTTCTGTAAAGAGAAAATGAGGGGACAGAGAGGGACGCGCCCAGTCCAGGCTAAAAGATATGTCAATTCCGCTTAAGTTATTTTAAGACGCTGTCCAGTTTCCCTTGACGTCCGCACACGTCATTCAAGGCGTTAGAAATCTGAACAACAAAGGTGGACAGTTGAAATGCAAAGACGCGTATCAAGGAAGTTGCAATAAATTAATGTCGTCAGGGATACTATCTTGGAATTTAGGTTCCTCGCCAGCCAATTATATTTTGATCGCGTTTGATAGTCGCAAGTTTGACAGCAGTGTTTGTTTCTTCTGTTCAGGTGAAAAGGCGCTACAGAACCTAATAGATAGCGACAAGAGTCCCACAGGCGAACACTCAAATGTCGATAACATCAAAAATATTGTCACTGCCAAAAATTTGTGTTCTTGCAGAGATCCGATATCGATGGCTTTTGATGTAAGTGCTTTTAATTAATTTAACAGTTTTTCTTGAATCTTTTCTGACTGGGCAATAAAAGGGTATAAACAGGATTTACTATTCGACGCCTCAGGCCAAAAAATAAATGTAGGTCTGCAGTGCTTCTAGACGGGAAAATAGGACTCCAGGAGTAATTTCATTGCATTACCACAGGGGAAACATATTTAAAAAGTTTTCTTAAACTTTAGTTTTTAAGCGGGTTGTTGAAGACCATAATCAGAGGAGTTTAAAACTGAAAATCATAACTCGCTATGACTAACACATCCTGAGTTATAGCATTTTGAAAATTTCATAACAAAGCTTAGATTCCCCCCTGAACACTCAAATCACTTAGAAAAAACCTCTTGAACTGTTATTGCAGGAGGCTCTAGTTTTGCATGGGGTAGTATACACCTTGGTTTTTCCCAAACTCATTAAACTTCGCTCTCTCTCTCTCTCTCTCTCTCTCTCTCTCTCTCTCTCTCTCTCTCTCTCTCTCTCTCTCTCTCTCTCTCTCTCTCTCTCTCTCTCTCTCTCTCTCTCTCTCTCTCTCTCTTGAGTAATTCGCATAGCATGTTCACCTTGGTTTTGTAGGCGCATCTCATGACCACAAATGCATCAAAATCCCCGTGATAGCGTGATAGTGCGCTTTTAAAAACTTCCCCCTGTTTTTTTTTGGTGTTAACTTTAATTGCATTTTTCTTAAACAAAGGTTAACTGCACGCTACGGACTTTAGCTGATACTTTCACAGAGAACACTGAGTTCCTAAACAAGCTTGCAGTCCAGACTGAAGACTTCGCAGTGCAGCTCATTGATCAAGTTACTGGTAGCGAGCAGTTGGTTATAAGCGACGTACCTGAAAATGAAGATCGATGCGCTCCAATGTTGAGTGAAATTACAGATGATGCAATTGTTCATTCACAAAAGAAAGTAAGTATTTTTTATGAAAGAGACCTTTAGGTAGACAGGGCCAGCAAAACAAAAAGAGATGCCTAATATATGTTTGTTTTCTATTGCAGTTTGTTGCACATCCATTATTGTACAAGAGGCTCAAACTGAGATGGAATCTTGGCTTGCCTGAAGCTTTAAAGCCTCGAGGAAAGTTTCGTGGCCTTCTATTTTTGCTGCTTCTGATAGAAATGATCTTGACTCCAGTTTTACTTCCGATCATCGGATATGCTTTCTACAAGGATCAAAACAAGGTACTGTTTATTATCATGACTGTCATCTAAAGTTCTCTTTTTATGTAAATTTTGAACTTGTGTTTTGTTTATTTTGTCAGAGACGTCTGCATCTGCGTTCTGTCGCTAAAATTCAACAGCGAACTCAAACAAACCTTCCGACTAAGAAAAGGCCACTGCTGGACATCCTACTGGGTATGAAGATTAAATCGTTTGCTGAATGACTGGCTAGCTAGTTGGTTAACTTGCTGGCTGACTAATTGGTTGACCGGGTCGCTGGGTGACTTCTTAACTGGCTGGTGGGCTGGCTGGCGGGCTAGCTGGTTGGCCGATCAGCTGGCAGGTCGGCTGACATTGGTTGATTAGCTGAATGAATGAATGAATGAATGAATGAATGAATGAATGAATGAATGAATGAATGAATGAATGAATGAATGAATGAATGAATGAATGAATGAATGAATGAATGGATGATATGTAGTACTGACTGACTTTCTAAATGACCCAAGGACCTACGGATGGACTGATTCATACATTTCACGATGGAAATTTTTGCTTTCAACAGACCCTTACTTGGATTACCTGACTACTCCTTTCGTGATATTTGTAAAAGACAAACTCAGTCAATTGGTCTTCATTGCACTCCACTGCCGTGTTTGCATCTTGGCTTCTTCTGTTCACCCAACGATCGAAGAATACTTGATATTCATTTTCTTCTGTGGCTTGGTCCTTAGCGAGTATCAGCAATATAGTGGTTCACCATTTAAATACTTCAAGTAAGCTGCACTTAGTGCCGACTATTGAATTTCAAATTTCTTTTTCTTATATTTTAGTTGAGTAATACGTTCTGTTGTTGTAAATATTTCCTACATTAATACGTTTCGATTGGTTGACAGCAAGTGGACATTTGTGTTTGCAAATTGAATTTCTGACCATTTATTGGTGACAGAACTATACATTTTGGGGAGATCTAAATTTACCTCCATTCGAAAATATAGAAATGCAATTGAGAACACATAGCATATGGTGAAATTTACGTGAGCTTGTAAACGTAGTTTGTGTGCAAATTTCCAATCATTTGATTGCCAGAGCAAAGAATAAGGTCACGTTCATATGCTTCCTACGTCGAATGATTAATTGTAATTGACCCTCTTTTGCAGGGATATGTGGAATTACGTGGACGTCCTAACTCTTATTATTTACATCGTGATCATCTTCATGCGAATAGTGACGATCGCCCGTGGTGGTGACCCTTACCAGAATGGTTTGCTAGAAGTTACCAACCACCTTTATGGCGTCAACACCATGTTTTTGGTCCTGCGCTTCTCCAGCATCTTAGCGATTAGTTCAGTTGTCGGTCCATTGCAGCTGGCATTGTTTCGGATGTTTGTTGACTTGCTCATCATTCTCCTGCAGTTTGGCTTCGTCATCGGCGCATTCTCATTGGCCATTACAAAGATTTACACAGCAGAGATGTCATACTTGTCCCCACCTCACAACCATACAGGAGACGGAACAAATTATCATTCGTAAGTGTTTGATTGTTCGACTTTATGCCTTATCGAAGCAAAGCTGTTCCACAGATCACGGCGCACAGTATGATCCTTAAGTGACGCTGGTATCAAGAATATCACTCAAAAAATCTTTTTTTCTTTATTTTTACACTATGCTAGAGTTCATAACACCTATTGAGGTCGACAGATGGCAAATAGAGAATCGTACGTTGGACCGCTAAGGTGAACAAAATTTGCCTTGCTACGGTCAAAGAGTAGGCCTTTTTTTGTAAAGGCCCGAGAAAATAAACCATCGAGTCGTTAAAGATATAGGCCTCAATACTATTAAGTCGTTGCTCGTATATATCTCTCAGTGTGCCGTTTTCACTCCTTTTATTTGGGAGTCATAGGGCGTCCACTGTGGCTCTTCACCTAACTCTATTTTGGGCATCCGTCTTGGTCTTTCGTGGCTCCTATATGGGTATTGGCTAATATTTGCAGCGTTCATAACGCTCGTTCTGATTGGCTTATCATGACAGGAATTTCAACTAATTTCCCCGGCAGGAATAACTTCCGATATCCAACACCAGGGAAATCAGTTAGGCTTCCACCTAGCTGCTTTTACTGACAATGAATCTACAATACGGGATATAGAATTTCGCAATTTGTTTCGACGGACCTTATGGGAGTCTTGGACCGCGATTTTCCGTTTATCGGATTTTATTGGAGAACATCGGGACATCTATACACTTCGGACTTATTCTAAGGTTGCTTGAAATACTAATTTTTCTTGTACGTGATCGTTAAAGGGTACACTCCCTGGCGATCTTGATGTTGTGCCGATAACCCTAACCACACCCATTTTTGTGGTCATTTTGTCTTTATTTAGGTATTGTGAAGATGGGGCATTTAAGTGGTAAGTACAAAATACTATGACATACATTTCTATAATAATCCACTCAAGGAAAGAAGTACCAGTTAATAGTGAAATCTCATCTCCGAGACTTTTCGCGTATTCGTCATCGAATTCATGATGCAACTTTACGTCATGTTGGAGTGACTCAGGGTCACTGCTTCCCAGAATCCTTGAGGGTGCTCACGTTGCTTTCTCATTGAATAAAATAAAACAATTGAATAATAAAGAACGACAACTCTCCGCACTTGTTCTCTATAATGCATTACACAGGGAAAGTAAAGGAAGGCGTGACCAAACGAAAACGTAGGCTTATCATCGGTGGCGCAAAATCCCAAAATTCTGCATTTCAAAACCCATTTCTAAATGACTTTTTGAATAGGTTTAAGTGTTCACTGTTTGCTAGCGTCTACCTGTTCGCATGATTGACATATTATGTAAATCGTCACCCACCACTGTTCTTGTTGAAAATAATTGACCATCAAGGAATGAAACAGCCATGACGTCTTGGCACATTACTGGGCTGATGATCTAGCAGTAGGACCTACATATCTAACATCCTGTTCTTTTTTTGTGTGACACTTAGCTTGTTCAAGACATCCATGCACCTCATTTGGTCTGTGTTTGGTCTAACGAGTTTGGATGAGATGAACTCTAGCACCAGTTCTGCCTCCAATGTTGCTTTGGTTTTATTCTTAGCATTTCTCATTTTGTCTGTCATCATGCTGGTCAACATGCTCGTGGCCTTACTGTCAAACACTTACAACAATGTCACGGTGAGATAAACAATTCTACAATGTCGCTATAATTTAATGGTATTTAAGTGTCTTTGCTTCTACAACTAAAACACGGGAAAACCAGAACAATAAACAGCACGAGCCGTTGCAAGTGCGGAAAAAAAGTCGTAGAAGCCTCGGACATCATCCACTTTTTCCGTCATGTTTGAAAAAAAAAGAAACGTCATCCGAAAACACGCGTAGCTGCAACAACATTTAAACCGATAAGGTGGTCAAATGAAGGTGCCTCTGAACCTCTTTCACGGAGTAATTATAATTATAATTATAATTATAATTTCATCATTATTTTTTAGTGTTGAAAAATGCTAAAAAGTAAGGAGCCATCGAGGACGCTTTTTACATTTAAGCGTTTTTAGAGAGTTTACGCTGTTGTTATAATACAAATGATCATAACTTGTTCTTCAATGACTAGGCATTACCTTGATTCCATAATTTTATCATCAACAAATTTGAAAATGGGACAATAAGAGAGGACGTTGTTACTGCTTCAGCTTTTGAAAAGCTGTAATTGAACATCACGCACCAGAAACTGAACAGCATTACGCAAAATAATTTTATCCACTTATTTTCTTCTAGACCAATGCAGAAGTCGAGTGGAAATTTGCACGTGCTGTGGTTGAAAATCAGTACAGGAATCTACACTCTATCGTTGTACCGTTCAACCTGCTGTCCGTTCCAGTGGCATTGTGTTACAGCAAGTTCAAGGGTAATCCTCGGGAAAAGGTACTTGTTTGGAATAGCAAATCAACGCGTGTATTAAAATATTTGATATTTTAAGTTGATTATTAAGACGGAATCCGCCAGGACTTCGAGTAGTTGTTGGACAAAATTATGTACCAAAATTATTTACACCTTATTGCAAGCTTTTGTGTTACTGCTTCAAATATCTTATCAAAAGAAATCTTTTGTAACAACACCAAACATCGAAAACCAATCTCGAAGTTCCGCTGAATTCCACTAAATCGCTTAAAAGACGCGAGCTTTTGCCTATAGCTTGTGAACATTAAATTTCATTTTCTCAGGCTCTTATAAGAAATTGTTGTACCAAAATTATTTACACCTTATTGCAAACTTTTGTGTTCCTGCTTCAAATATCTTATCAAAAGAACTCTTTTCTAACAACACCAAACACCGAAAACAAATTTTGAAATTTCACTGAATTCCACTGAATCGCTTAAAGACGATTTTACAAAATGGCTGCACGTGAGAATTTCGCTATAGCTTGTGAACTTTGAAATTCATTTTCTAAGACTCTGATAAGAAATTGTTGTTGGTGTTATCAGTGATAATTACTTACATCTTTACCTTTTATTTAGGGTAGAAAATAACGCAATAGGATTTAAATTATTCTGGTACTCGATTTTTGTCCAACTTAAATAAATATTTACTCGACTTCCTGGTGGATTCCGTCTTAAACATTTTCCATGATGTTTCAAGTTTGATAGTTTATGTGGGTAACCCAGCTACCGGGTAATATTTTTGCTCCTGCACATCCAGCCGCAAAGTTAGGGCCAAGAAATCTCCCTTAAAAACCTTAGTAGACTTGTAAGACAGCCATGTGTTAATTTGTGGTGTTGGCCGTAAGTCAAGAAGATGCGTAAATTTTCATACTCGTGCATCTCAGTTGATTGATGGTTTTGCACTGTTTGGGAGTCTAGCATTAAAACAAAATTGCACGACTACTAAAATGTTACAGTAAAAGAAATAAACTTCATGAATGGCAATCTTTCGAAAATAATAAATTATAAGCCTAAATTTCACTGCTTTCTAATTTAGTATCTTTGATTTTTTTTTTACGATGGCAGGACGCAGAAACCCGTCGTGACCAGTACAAGGATTTTTACCGCGAACGCTTGTTTCCGTTGCTTACTGAACGCTATCTCAAGAAATACGCTGGATCATTTCCTTTGTCAGGTAGGCCCTCCTTGCTGTCAGCTCTTTTACAATGACGATGGGCCAGTGTCGTTCGGCAATCCATGTTGGCACACAAGTAATTGGGCTGTGGTCAAAAAACTAAAATATGTGACAATTCCAATATTTTCTTTACAATTAAAAGCAACATGTCCAGTAAATGCCGTTGGATATAATGTTTTTTTTTTGTTTATTTTGTTTATCTTTTTATTCTTATATAACACCTTTTTAACATAAAAACGCTTTGTGCTATTTTAAGCCTACAAACTTGATTTATATTAAGGAAAAGCGACAAACCACAACTTTTATACATTTACTTCAAATTCTATTTCTTCTAATAGCTTGTAACTTTATCAAACGAGGATTCGTTTTTTATGCATTTATTGATAGCATATGTTGTGTTTCAGTTGAGGAAAAGATCGACTTGATAATGGACAAGTTGAACATCACGTACTGCGATGAAGACATTACACCTTCACAGGTCAGTGCTTCATATCATGTTGTATATTTTTTCACAGCTACAGCAGATTTTTTCTGCAGTCCTGGCAAATAGTCTTGGGGCGCTTCATCTTTTTCCCTTCAAATAATCTTTGTAAAGACTAAGAGGCGTTTATGTTTATCCCGCGCGCCAACAATTTTCTTTCTGATTGTTGCTGCGTTTAATTTTCCTTCATGAATCTTTATGACAAGCCGTGGAGGAAAAACAAATATTTCAAATTTGTTTTAGTGTCTTTAACATTAACGTTATTTCGAAATGGGGGTAAATCTCTTTTAATGTTCATTGTAGGTAACTGAACATCTGCACTTAAACAGTAATTTCACTCGATAGATACAATTGTTACTTGGTTTGGCATAGAGTAGAATTATTATTAATATTATTATTATTATTATTATTATTATTATTATTATTATTGTGCTTATATTTGGTACAGTAAATACTTAAGCGTTGTTTCTTGTCTAATAAAGGATGGATACAAGCAGGAAGCCTTTGAAGATACAACCAACGATAGCCCTTCGGTCGTTTTTCATTTGCCAGGGAACAGTGAAAGATCGGATACCAAGTTTTCCTTAGAAATTTAGTTCTATGGCTTGGCCGTTTCAAAGGCAGATTGCATGTGTCTGCTATTGATATATTTTACTTTTAAGAAATTAGCTAACTGTATCATCATTTCAAGCGAAATTTAAATAGAAAAATCTAATGATTGCGCCATAACAAGTTAAGTTCTAAAACTTCGCTGAATCATTTGAAACTGGCTCCTCCCGCACGATTTAAACGTGTCGTTTGCAAAAATGAAAGAGCTGATTATTATATACACTGTATGGGGATTCCAGTTCACCCGTATGCGGGAAGAAATTTCCGATACTTATCTATCTTCTGATCGAAGTTGTAATGTATTTAGTATAAGCTTCGCTTTTCAGCAGTAAGCTATTCTAAATATGGTGAACTAGAGAATAAGAAGCAAGTCTAAAACCTTACAAGACTGTTTAAGCGTGATGTAATGTGATGTAATGAGCCCGTTTAGCCGATTGTTCTATGTTATTTCTTTTACATAAAACGTTTAGTTTCATTATTGTTGTTGTTGCAGCAGATGCTGTTCTTCGTTTATACAATTGTTTCCATATTTCGTAATTAATAACAGGGCAAGTACTTAGTCAATTTCAGGAATGAAAGGAATACAACCGTGATTGCTTAAATTTCAGTTTAGCTTCTTTTCTATTTGAGACATGTAACCATATATATACTATATATGCGGCTTCGTACTATGTTTTATCTAAGACATCAAAGTTCAACTGTTTCCACATAGTTTCGGTACTGTTCTTACTCTAAGGTTTGTAGAATAGTTGTCTTATATATTGTGTAGTTGTGTAATCGAGTTAGAAAGCACTATTAAGTCATTAGTAATCTAGAGTATAGAAATATAAATAAATAAATAAATAAATAAATAAATAAATAAGTAAAATAAATAAACAAATATTTAAAACTAAACAAGTACAATTTATGTACTGTAGTCAGTCAACAGCACAATAGCGACTTTATGTGAAATGTTGCATTGGTCTTAAATAAAGTTTACAAATGTAGTTATAGGCCTTGAACAATAAAGTTATCTACCACTCAGCATGTCTCGTTTGTTATTATTGTGTATTTTGATTGCTTTGTATAAATGCAGTCAAGTGAATATATACATGACTCTTACTAGTCTCAGAGATCCTGCTTTGAGCTTCGGTCGAGTCATTTTACTGTGTTCTTCGGGATAATGTTGTTTTTTTTCAACTAGGAGTAATATGTGACAAAATAGCACACCAGTTCTAGCGGTTTAAGCTCTTTTTTATGCAGGTTATGTTACCTGGTGCCCAACTCATAATACCTAAATATGTTTGCTGTATTAGTTATAACGAAAAACAATGTAAAATGCGAGGGGTCACTAATCACTATAAACACATCGATTTACAGTAAACGGGCCGAAAATCATTGATCGTACATTTGAACATGGCGCCGTGGGAAAAGAAAAAAAAATGTAAGAAACAAAAGGCAAAAGCGGAAACCGTATTTATATATGACATTGTTCAACTCTAAAGCTTGTGAGCAAAAACGAAATCAGCGTTTTCATGGAGCTTGTTTCGCAATCGAAGAAAGCGATAAACCGCACTGTTGCCACGCAACGAGCGCTTGTTTAACACCCACTTCAAAATGACACAGAAAGAAGGAGAGCATTCAAAATTTAAACTGTTGGGAGCTGCTTGGTCTGCTTCACTGGGTAAAGTTTTCTGCAACTTATGTGGCGCAAAAACTGCTAGTCAAGTTGCACGCAGTGTGTCAGAAGTTAAACTGCGCATTTTGAATTAGCGGAAATTTGACTATCAAGTTATCAGAATCCTCAATACACAATCTGCCTTTCTTACCTAGACGTGCACTTTCCCCATGTCCAAAAGCCATTTACATATACAGATAAGCACGTATGCTGATTTCTAGAAGAACGTTTTTCCTGCTCGACGTTTTTTATTGAAATTAAATTACAGTTCGCGGGGTCTTTTGAATTTCCGTTAACTTTCGTTATTATAAAATTTACCGCCAACTGAATTGTCAGTAGATTTACGAGACGGTTAATCAGTTCAAGCGCCTTGACAAATCACAGAATTTTATAAACTGTTGCAAGGAAAAATGACCATGTAATCAGATTGATTTTTATATATGAACTTTTGGCTAGTAAAGTTTGTTTAAAGGAACATCGAGAGGTATTGATACTTTATGCCAAATAAAAAAAATTTTATCAGCAAAGATCGATCGATTGAAATCAGTCGACAAACGCTTCAGGTAAAGTTGTTACTTTATAATTTGAAAATGGAATAACAAATTCACCAAGCAGGTGTCCCATTTTAAGCATGTATAAATAAGCAAATGGTTGCTTATTACAAATTCGCGTACCAAAGCCTTTTTAAAGTATTGAATTGTCTAAATCGAAATATTCTGCCCAACTTGGCTCAAAAAGTTTTCCGCCATCGATGGCAGTTTCGTCTACATCACAACATCATGATTATAATTTTCAGGTCTGTATATGAGGCTTATGTAACGTAGTTTATTTTCAGTAGAGTCGAATCTCCCACATGCAGGCGACCACTTTGTGTAATGCCAAGCTGGTCAAGTTGGCCGCATTTGGTGGCGCTCAGGAGAGGTTTCAGTATTTTTATATTTATAGGATTTTGATTGAAAGTCGGGAAAATTTTTATTTTTCTTTCGCCCGGAGAGGCCTGACATGTTTTATCGAGGTCCTTCCCACCCATTTCTCGACATTTCGTACTAGCGTAAGTGCCAGAAGTAAACATTATGGCGTACGTGTCAATCCGCGGTGTCTTCAGTCTTGGATAGACGAAATTTCAATTATCATTTCGAACCAAAGTTAAAGCTGGAACTTACACGTTGAAATAGCATTTAGACAAGACGGTCATATGTTTAAGAAGAGCCGAAGCGATTCTGAGTGATAGAAACACTCTAGATGTTCGCGAATTTATTATTTTATCAAATTAAGCGATGTCAGTGCTATTCGATCTGACGAAGAGACATTTACAGAAATATGACTTGGTTCCAACGGCCGCAAGATCTTAAGCTTTATTTTGTTTTCCTTGACCTCAGATCGAAAAAAAAGAAAAAAAAAAACATTAAGAATAGTCCTCTTCAGTTTACCCTTCAATTTTTTAATTTAACTTGTTTCTCCTTTCTATTCCAAAACTGAAGAGGAAAAGAAAAGAAAGACCAATATTCGAATTTTTATCGCTCAGTTAGGAGGACTCAGTTGCACGATGAGTGTTTTTTTCTTAATATTATAGATTTGAGCGAAAGACACCATAAAGAAGAGATAAAAGATATCCAACCGGGAAAAAACGCCTGTGAGGTAGAAAGACGAAACGAAAAGACTGTGAAAGAAGAACAAGTGCATTCGAATAGCACGAGACAGCTATCAACTAACTATTAAAACAAGTGTTTTCTGACACGAACATGAACAATTCAAACTTGTCGCTGGAAGTTTCACAGGTTTTCCCTGAGCCAGAAGTTGGTATAACTTCTTTTACACGTGTAACGTATTCCGTTCTAGCATCCACTGCTTTTTTCGGCAACATGCTGGTCATACTCGTCATTGCTCGAGAAAAAAGATTGTCGAAGAAGTCTTACAATGTGTTAATTTTATCCCTGGCTGTAGCCGATATTTTGACCGCTGTTAATCTGATAACCAGCCCGGCGTTCGTTCTTGGAAAGGCTTTCCCTTATCCGACTAGTCATGCTCTTGGTGAAGTGTTTTGTCGGGTTATCTTGAGTCGCGTGTTTCTCTTTCAGTTGGTGGTTTTCTCTGTCTACATCTGCTTGGCTCTGGTGACGGAGCGTTGGTACGCAGTGATAGCACCGCACAAGTACAGTGAGACCTTCAGCAGGAAACGTACTCTCATCTACATATTGCTGGTATGGCTGTGGTCATTACTGCTCTGCTGCACCAATCTTGTTGAAGTCGGCTATGATTCTTCCTTTCCTCCATCACAACGTTGCAAATGGCAACTTATCTGGGGTAAGAATTCCATCCGTACGATTGTTGTCATCGTCCAAGTCTCTCTAAAGATGGCATTTCCAACCCTTACTATGCTCTTTTTGTACGCACATATGATATACAAGACTAGCCACTCAACAGTCACCTCGGCAGCAAGCAAGGCTAAAATGCGCGGGAAAATGTCACGGATGGTCGGGGCAGCCTGCGTCATGCTGGTAATCTGTTTCGCACCAAATCAAATCAACTACGCTATGGCAATGGCAGGAAAAACGCGGCTTGATACAAAGTTACACCACTCGTTGGGGGTGTTGGTTTTTGTAAGTAGCTGTTTGAATCCTTTCATTTATGGGATGAGCAACAAAAACTACCGCCGCGGTTACCGAAAACTTTTTTCGACTGTTTGCCCAAGAGTCTTTCAAGCATCAAACAGAGTCACTCACTTGAGCGGCAAAACCGACAGCGAGTCTTTCCAGAATACCGGAGATGGAGGGAGGAAACCAATTTTTGTCCAGGAAATTTAGTGGCTTTACGTGAAGAATAAGAATAAGAATAAGAATAAGTCCACGTTTTAGCTTTTGTGCTATTAATAGGTGAAATAGAAACTAGATTAAAGCCTGAAAAACTTTCAATTGCCTCTTGCATCGTTCGGAAAAGAAGTGACTAAGTATTGGTTTTATCAAAGACAGATTAAAAGGAGAGATTGTTGCAGGTAAAAAGGTGCTTTTTGAAAGGATTGATTCAAATTTTACAGAGTTACAGGACACTTTGCACTATGATCGGGTTTTGTTATCAGTCACGAGGAACCTTAAAAAATCACACCAGAGTCTAGAGCAGTTTCGACTGGCTGCTATCCTTGGAGTGAAGTTTTCAATGCGCTTTTAGCTATGATATTTGACTGACTTGGCTCCAGTGGCGTTAAAAATCCCTCTAAAATCCATAAAAATCACAATACACTCATTTAATTTTATTACCACACTTCGTTTGTTTTATCCTAAACTAATACAGCAGCAAGACTAGGTGTTACGATAACTTTGGATTCAGTTAGTGTCGAGTTAAATATTTCATAAGCGTTTGAGCGAGAAAAAGGTGACAGAACCTTAAAATGACAACACTAGTGTTACGTACAAAACTGATTATACTTGTGCTAAATAACCAATCCACAACATAAATGCTTCTAATTCAGAAACAATTACAAGAACAACAATTTTTAGCCAAGAAAAAACGGGCATACATCTACACAAAACTATACCCTTTGAAGTCGGGTTACTTAATGAATAGCCTCTAGACATTTTTGGGGTCTAGTCTCATTTCCTGGTAAGGAGTGAATCTGGGCTATTCTGTTAAACTTCCAATTTTTGGCGTCAAAAGGAATCCATTCACTTTTAAAGTACACCATTGTGATCTCTTTAACTTTCAAAAGTCTCAACCTGCCAAAAAGTTGGCTACTGTCATTTCATTGCTATTGTAAAGGACCTTTAGTGAACGGAAACTGAGACAAGGAGACTCTAGATATTATACTTCAGCATATTTTCTCTACTAAGAATAATACCAAACAAAAATGTAAGAAAATGATATGTACCTTTTTAGCCGGAACTGGAGAAACAAAAACTAAAGAAGCATCGCACAATTCCGAAAAAGGTATATATAACAATTGGATATTTCGACCTGTTCCACTTATAACAAGTTGTCCAAGCTCACTAATATATTTAATTTCAGTAATCAATCAACTTCCCTCAATCAACTAAAAAATACCATTAGAATTTTTTCCTATGCACGAGCGTAGAGAAATGTTTGGCTTCACTACATCATCATGCATTCGGCGTTCGTGATTGGTTTAAATCGCTTGGAAACACTAACAATAAAATAAGGTGATGTCGGTTGCCGTATCGTCCCCTTGGCCGGGTTGTCCACACCACGATTTAACGAATCCAGGGTTAGCGTGAAGTTTGATTTCAGTTCTTTAACTTTTCAGTGAAGTTTTCTGTTCATATTTTCTGTCCTCCGGTTTCTACATCGACCAATTCTTGACTCCACAAAACATAAGCAATAAAAACACTTTTGTGCGAGAGAAATAAAACCCTTGATCAACTTTCCATCCTGGTTTAATGTCAATCAGCTTTCGAACAACCCGGCCAAGACATATATACTTATTTCATGGAATAAAACATTCGTTTATAGACATGTTAACAGGCAGCTGGAATATTGGAGGATATATTATGCCCGAGATTGAAAAATTGATCAAAAAATCAACAGTGGGTGGAGAAGCGAAGGTTCGAGGGAAACTGGGAAATTAATTTATCTGATTAATTTCTACAACGCGCTTCATCGCGTGTAAATAGAAAACAACCTACAGTGATAATCAGGCGTAAATGTGCTTGAAATTAATACTGTGATTTCATTAAAAAGTAAGACCTGAAAAGGTGACTTTGTTTTGAACTTGTTTATAAATCGGGCGACACATAACAAACAAACGGAGCATATTTTTTGTTATAATACAAAAATACCTTTCTCGCGCGATTGGACTAAACTCGTCACGTAATGAGCCAAAACTGGGGGATGTCAGATGATATTCACCAAGTGATATTTCCCAGTTTTCGAACTTTGCGATTTACGTTCGCACGTTTAGTTTTCATCCCGAGTAAGTAAAATGATAAGAACTAAACATTTTGAAAATACCAAAAATAGTTTGAGCGCCGACAGACCGTGAGAATTACTTTAAGAAAAGGTCTTCCAAAATGCGGCCTTGAGTAAAAATATTTGCAATTGAAGGATAATAAACACAATAGCCTCCATTTGGCTCAAAAAAATGAAAGGATACTTGTGGTTGGACGTTATCTCTTCCTCGAAGTTCACAGTTTTCCACGAGTTTGCTCTCGGAAAACTGTTCGCTTTTCGGAACAGATAATGTCCGCGTACAAATATACAAATATCCGTGCATGTTTTCGCGCCAAATGGAGACTATTATTTATATCGCCGTCTTAATTCCGATTTTGTACCACGCGATGCGTTTTGTCCAAGGAGCGCGCGCGAAAATTAATTGCTGGGTTATAAATGTCGCTAGTTTTAAAGTGGTATTTTTAATTCCTCGGAGTCCCTGATCTAGACAATGGACGATATCTGGATCTGACTGGCAGTCAAGGAGGACTTCAAATCCGCTGTATTCGATTGATTGTCGTTCCTTTGCAAATGAACAACGACAGAAGTGCTATCATTTATCAGATCTTGAGAGCCACCCAGGTTATATTCATCCTGCAATAGACGAGAAAATATTTCTTATTACATGTCGAGAGCCAGAAATCGTGTTTCTTAACCAGCTGCTATTTAATGATACCATATTGCAAACGAGCGAGTCTTCGACGGAGTTCTTGAGTGCTCTTATTGAAACTTGACAGCCTTGAAAAATTTTCCCTCTACAAGCATAGCTCTTGACTATCGAGAGCAAAAACGAGCAATTGACTAAGAAATCGACCTTCGAAAGTAATATAATCTTCAAATATTGTGCCGTGGGTGCAATTTTATATGGCTTTGCTTAGAATGCTGAAGAAAATACTTTCACCGTATAGGACGAATTTTAAAGAACTTTGAAAAACAAACTACTTAAATATTTCTTTATGTCTAAAAAATAGGGAGAAGGAGAAAGTAAAGTTATTTCCTCAAGATCGATACTTACCTGCTTTCCTGAGGCACTTTCATTAGAGCTTGAGATTTCCAACTTCTCCATAATCAAGTCAATCTTTTCTTCAACTAAAACATAATTTATGGTTTATATCATCAATAAATGCATTTAGTATTATTTCAGAGGTGAATATAAGAAAACGGACATTCTAATTGGTCGAGAAGCTCAGCTTAAGTCGTTTTAATCACCCCGTGAGAGGTGATTATAGCATTTTTAGGCTTGGTTTCCAAGCCACACCACCTTTCTCCTACACGCAAGTAAACATGGCGGACATTTGTTGAATGAAATTTCCATTCATTCAGAAGAAATCACTCCAATATTCCGGTATCAAGAACACTGGGAAAACACCGGAGCTACTTATTTCAAGATGATAAGCACAATTGTCCATAGGTTACCAACGGTCAAACAAAGGTACCAGGTGATTTTCATTTTCATAGCGCTTCTTTTGCTCCGTTTTATTGCTTAACTTGTGTGTGAATTGAATTGATGCATAAAAAAGGTCAACATGTATGCACGCCAACACTTATGTTTGCTTTGCCGTGTTTTCTTTCGTTATTTTGCAGTTCTTGTTATTCACCTCATAAAAGTATACTAAAACAATGTTGTTAAATAATATTTTTAAGCTAAGGTTTTGAACAGTTGAACATAGTCCTCAAAACTCGATCAAAACACCTGTCGGATCAGTACATATATTTCTTAAAATATGGAGGCACCCTTTAACTCCTCTTAGAAGTTTCCTTTCCAGTTAGCTTGTTGTTCTAGTAATAAACGCTGGCCTCAATTTATCAAAGTCAAAATGGCTTACCGGACAATGGAAACGATCCACCATTTTTCTCACTGTACCGTCTGGTAATTGTCGGAAACAGACGATTGGAGTAATAGATCTTGTAGTCCTCCTGGCGTTTTTGTGCGTCCTAAAATCGTGCGATTCAAAACGTAGTAAATCTTGGGAATGTATTTTTTTAAGGTTACCTCTATGAGCTTAAATTTGATACAGGGGTTTAGCTATCTACGGTTTAATACTATATCGTTTGAACGTGAGACATCCCCGAAGGTATGAGGTAACCTTGATGTGCTATGATCAAATTCACACCATTCCTTTCTTAGCCGTTTTGAAACGAGAACAAATAGTCTGTATAAGACGAAAAATGCCGTTGACTTTTTTCAAATATCTCTTTTCTTTGCAGAGATATTCAAGTTTTTAAAATATGCAAATTAGCAAGATGAAGACGTCATAAGCTCAACCAAATTTTGACCAAATATAAGTGAGAATTTGTATCAGAAATGTTTGACTCTTTTTAGTAATACTTTACTACTTGTATTCCACAGTATAAGCTTAACAATTTTGTTACCATGGCAACATTCTGGGTTCAAGACCCCCCCCCCCCCCCCCCCCTAATGTGCTAATGATGTCTCAGAAGCATAATCTGGCAAACATACAAATAGGTTTGGTTCATGTGTTGGCCTGGTTTCATTTTTCCGAGCTGAAAATAGATTGAAAATAGATTGGTGGGGACTGGAAATAGTGAATTGCCATGGTAAAATAATTGAATTTACCTGAATTTAAGTGTATCACCTGAAGAACTATTAGTCTGCCACTCTGCGTTAAATTGCCCAAGATAACTCTATTTTTGCACATGATTTATTGAATTGAGTTGAGTAAATGACGTCATTCAATTCCCTAATTTGCATATTTTACACATTTTTAAAGCTTAAATATCTCCGGAACTAATACAAGGAAATTTTAAAACGGAAATTGGCATTTTAAATCTTTCGCGGAATTCTCTATGGGGAGTCGGTATACGAGCCTAGTGGCCCATCAGGTTCCCATCCCGGTTTCCGTAGCATGAAGGGACTAGGAGTATTTCTACTTCCCCCCGGATGGGATGCTAGCCCATCGCAGGGTTACCCCCCAGCAGTTATTTCGACCGTACCCATTTATACAGCTGGGTGGGGAGAGGCACTACGAGAGTAAAGTGTCTTGCTCAAGAACACAACGCAGTGCCCCGTCAGGGATCGAACCCAACCGCCCGATCCGGAGTCCAGCGCACTGGATGAGAATTGACAAGAGTTCAAACTCTCGCTCTCGTTTGGCCTGAAACTCTTATGCACTCTCTTCGACTCTCAAGCCAAGCCAAGCCAAGCCAAGCCAGTGACTCAGTGACTAAGCAAGCAATAAAGGAAGGAAAGAAGTGAAGTGAAGTGAAGTGAAGTAACGTACGTTTGGTTAGTTAGTTGGAAGTTGGTTAGCTTGTTAGTTGTTTGACCTCAACATAGAATAAAAAATTATTAAAAATGAGCAAATTATATGTTAAAGATTTCCCCTTTCCTAAAAAATGTTGACTTTTTACCTCTGCTCTTGAGTTAGCCTCGACACCAAAGTAACACAATTCCAAGGGAACAGATAGCAGGTTGAACGGTACAACAATGGAATGTACATTCCTGTATTGATTTTCAACTACAGCACGTGAAAATTTCCACTCGACTTCAGCATTGGTCTACAAATGAAATGAATAAAGTAATATGCTTGAAAATTGCTCTTTCGAACCGGTGTTGCGGCGCCTGAAAATTATATTTGTTTGTTTACAGCATAATGCAATTGGCACAGTAGATATAAATCCACCAACATTAAAATAAAATACATTTTTGCCTCAGCATAACTCTGTTAACATTGTTATTTCCCTGTACCGTAAAATTCCGGTTATAACCCCCCCGCTTATAAGCTCCCTCGGTTATAGCCCCATCTACCTGGAAACAATAATATACATCCGGTTATAAGCCCCCCCCCCCCCCCCAGATAAAAGCCCCCCTCTGCTGGATGACAGTACTGAACAGGGCTAAATGTTGCTTTATTATGACTTTTTAACTTAAAAACGTATTTCGATCAACAATGCCGTGGCTCGTTTCGAAATGTTTTTTTTTATTCCGCTTATACCCTCCCCCGGATATAAGCCCCTCCGCTTATAAGCCCACCCAAAACCCCTTACGAAGTTGTATAAGCCCAGGGCTTATAACCGGTATTTGAAAAATGACGTGAGAAACATCACGTGAGACACCACTGATTCTTTTTTAAATAAAAAATTATTTTTATAAGTTTAACTTACCGTGACACTGTCGTATGTGTTTGTTAGCAACGCGACGAGCATGTTGACCAGCATGATAACAGATAAAACTAAGAATATCAAATAAAGAATTGCTGAAATATTCGAGGTAAGAGCGGTATGAGTTTCCATTTGCTCTAAGTCCGTTAGACCAAACACAGACCAGATGAGCTGCCTAGATGTCTTCCACAAGCTAGGGGAGACAAAAGGAAAATGTAGGTGAGAGTGCATGACGCATAGGCTGCCCTCTGGCACTAACGTCTGTTTCTCTTCACAGTATGGGAGTTTTAAAATATAAGTGCATAAACGTACCAGTTAACTGCCCCTTGTTTACAGTACCTAATAATAAACAAAATGAAAGCAAAAGCAAACTGTTAATTAACAAAGTATAAAGGAGCAGTGTAGTTCACAGAAAAGCTGGCTTGCACAATGTCACACGAGTATGAAATTTTAAAAGGGAATAGGTTTTCTCTCCTGATAGCATCGCAATGGTGCGCGGAACCAAGAACGGCTTGGTACTCAACATGAGTAATGGGCCAGATCTTTGTGAAACTGATTTCTCTCCTGAACGAGATAAAAATCTGGTTGTGCTGACAAAGAAGACTGGAAGGAGTCAGAAAGGATAGTTCACCTTGAAATGGCTCTAAATCGGCAGCCACAAAAAATGGCTGAAAACTATTGGATGCAATCTACGTATTATGAAATGTGTATAAAGTCATGAAAGCAAATGTTTCTCGTTGGCAGCCAGTTGTTTGTAGAAATTAAAGAAAGAAACTCACACATTGTATTTTGTCACGATGTCTTCTGTTTGGTTGTAAGTTGGAGTCAGGTATGACATTTCTGCTACGTAGCTCTTTGTAATGGCCACTGTGAATGCTATGATGACAAAACAGAACTGAACAAGAATAATCACCAAGTCAACGAGCATCCGAAACAAAGCCAACTGCAGTGGACCGACGACTGAATTGAGTTCTAAGACACTGGAGAAGCGCAAGACCAAAAGCATGGTGTTTAAACCATAAATGTAGTTGACAATTTCCAGCCAACGATTGTGGTAAGGGTCACCACCGCGGGCGATGGTCGTAACTCGCAGGATGACGAGCAGGAGATAAATCAGAAGAGTAATTACATCCAGGTAGTTCCACATATCCCTGCAAAGGTGCAAAGTTTGTTAAAGTGTATATGACATGAAAAATATTTCCTGCTTATTTGAAAGACCTTTCAAAATTCAGTAGAATGGCGTTTTTGTTTTTGAAATATCATTTTTCGTTCCAGAGATATTGACATTTTTCTATTATGCAAATTAGGTCAGTGATGACGTCATACGATTTGCAACTAAAAACTGGTAAGATACTGAATAAACAATATCTCTAAAACTATTAAAGCAGTGGTCTTGAAACTTGGCGCCATAAATGTGCATCACAAAAGAAACAAAATGACGTCCTTTGGGCTGTTGCCATGACAACAGTTTTGCCGTTGGTGCTGTATCAATAAAAACTGAAATTCCCATGTTTTGTCTTAAACCAAGAACCATCTAGCGTAGTCAATCGGATATGAGAACTTTGTCTGTTCCAAGCAGGACCCTTTGTCTCACTTTAGAGGTTACAAATGGGGATATTTGTTTTTTTTGACAGAGAGAGACTGGAGCTGAAAGAGTTACTATGGCAACAATACTAACAGTGTCATTTTGTTCCTTTTGTGATGCACATTTGTGGTGCCAAGTTTCAAGAACACTGCTTCAATATTTCCGGAGATATTTTTTATTTAGTATTTTACCATTTTTTAGTTACAAATCTTGTGACGTCATCACTTATCTAATTTGCATAATACAAAAATGACAATATCTCTGAAACGAAAAGAGATATTTCGAAAAGAAAAACGCCATTCTTCTGTATTTCGAAAGGCCTTTCAATAAGACGAAATTTTTTTTTATGTCATATACACTTTAATAAAATACAACTGTAACAAAATATCTTTTTATATCACAGCTATCAAGTAACAACTTTCACATGGAACCCAAACTAGGCTATTGTAGTATTTCATCTTATTCACGTAAAGACGAAATAGGAACTCTCTGGCTGGAGAAGACGTGGGAGGCGCGGAAGCCTAATTGTTAGGGCCCTGGACTCCGGATCAAGCGGTCCGGATTCGAGCCTGGCCGGGGTCCTTGTGTTGTGTTCTTGGGCAAGACAGTGTCTCTCCATCGAAGTGTCTAAATGGGTACCGGAATAATGGTGGATAACCCTGCGGTGATGGGCCAGCGTTCCATTCAGGGGGAGTAGAAATACTCCTAGTCGCGAGTTCATGCTACTGAAACCGAGAAAAGCACCGGCAAGATGGGCCACTAGGCACAACGCAGACCTTACCTTTACCTTTTTACCCTGAGAAGACAGACACTCGGCTTAAAGTGCCCATGAAATGATTTTTTTCGATATATGGGAGTCTCAATAGGTCTGATGCCAACAAAGATGCGGAAAATGAAGGATCAAGAAGGAAAACAGAAACACATGCAGTCTGCCGAAAAGCCTTTTCTCGCTTTTACGTCTTTTAAATTGATCAATAAACCTATTTTATTCTTTCAAAAAACGACAACTTTGTTGCTTGATATCCCTTATGACTTCTTCTAAGTATCCCGTATCCGGGGTAGTTTCAATCATGATCAGACGAAACACGTCCAAAATGGCGGACATGCGGAGAGGACGCGAGTGCACATATCTTATAAGATCCAAAATTTGGCCTATTGTGAGACCAAATGTTTCATTGAAGTATGGGCCGATGTAGCAATACAACGGCAATTATTGGCGATTGGTTGAAAGTAGAATGTTTGGGAGAACATCGCCACGAAACTTAACGACAGTGGCCGCAAGGGCAATGCAAAAACAAAATTAACAAACAATTCTTCTTGTACCGAAGATAGCGCAAATGTTGTCTGCTCGCTAAACGTTGGAAAGCCCCTCTCCTCCGAGGGCTTGAAAATTGACACTAAAACAAGAGTGAATGGAAATGTTGTAATTTTGAGGTAAGTCGTCTTGACCTATTGTTCGACGATAAAAACAACTACAGGTTTTAAGCGCAATTTGTAATTTTATAGAGAACCCACACTCTTATGATGTGCGCGCCGTAGATCAGCTACATACTTCAGGACGAAAGTCGGCCAACGTTATCCGCAAGAAATTTGACAGTTATTCTCAATTATTTTCAGTTTTGTTAAAGAACTAATATACTTACCAGTAGAGGATTGACTTCCCACCACCAAAAAAATTAAAGAAAACCAATTATTTAAAATAAAACTAACATATCTTACTTGAAGTATTTTAACGGTGATGTTCGATATTGTTGGTACTCGTTAAGGACCAAGCCAGTGAAGAAAACAAATATCAAGTATTCCTCGAGCACTGGATTAACAGTTGAAGCCATGACGCAAACACGGACGTGAAGTACAATGAACGCCAACTGACTAAGCTTGTCCTTTACAAATATGACCAAAGGTGTGGTGTAGTAACTGAGGTATTTGTCTGTTGAAAGAAAAAAAGTTCTGACTTTAATCTCGTCCAGTCAGTCAGTCAGTCAGTCAGTCAGTCAGTCAGTCAGTCAGTCAGTCAGTCAGTCAGTCAGATAGTAAGTGAGCGGTCAGTCGGTCGGTAGGACGGTCAATCACACAGTAAATTAAAACTTTCACGAAAACCTTATTTACGATCAGACGTTTCTGCAAGGTTTATTTATTTTTTGTTTACCTAAGTTATCCTGCAGTGATCTTTCATCAGTTAAGTTAACTGATCTTTCATCAGTTAAGTTTCGAAGTTCACTTCCCTCCGTTCCATTTTCCATCATCTTGCGTCTAGCCGATCTCTGACAGAAATGACAACATAAAGTATTAAAAGGGTACGCAAAAAGTAAATTGACGTTCTTATCTTTAGGCAGTAGACAGAAAGCTGTACCTTGGTTTGGTCCCTGTAGAAAGCATATCCAATGACTGGAAGTAGAAATGGAGTCAAGGCGGTGTCTATAAGAATCA
The DNA here is from genome assembly GCA_963693305.1 of Meandrina meandrites. Lineage (NCBI taxonomy): Eukaryota > Metazoa > Cnidaria > Anthozoa > Scleractinia > Meandrinidae > Meandrina > Meandrina meandrites. Next base: position 33,119,886 of record OY855905.1, read on the forward strand.
GCCAAAACAAAAGTCCACGAAACCTTCCATGAGGTTTTAAAGCTTCAGGCAAACCAAGATTCCACCTCATTTTGAGCCTCTTGTACAATAATGGGTGTGCAACAAACTGCAGGACAACATAACAAATAACAACACAAAAAAAGGGATCAATTAATTCCTCGTTAAATCCATGATGTTAAGTGATACGTATCTTATTGCAGAGACGATTTTTGAATTCAAGATTGGATTGTTTAGATCAATCATCTATGCTCACGTCCACGATGTTTTTCTAGCTAAGGGTACTTTAAACTTGGTCAAGTTCTCAGGGAAGTCAGAGGACAAAGCTAAGTGGACTGAACTTACTTTTTTTTGCGAGTGGATAATTGCATCATCAGTCATGCCGCTAAGCATTGAAGCATAGCGATCAACATGTTCAGGTGCGTCGCGTATAACCAACTCTTCTTTGGCATTAACCTGATCAATAAGCTGTACAGCAAAGTCTTCAGTCTGGTCTGCAAGTTTGTTTAGTGTCTCAGTGTTCTCTGTTTGAGTGTCAGCTAACGTCCGCAGCGTGCGGTTGACCTTAGATCAGAAAAGACACCATTCTAACTTTTACAATAAAAACTGAATTTCATCAGTTTTTAGAACAACCTTATGGTAAGGTCTTGCATGTTATAAATTGCGTTTAAGGTCAACAAAAATGGTAGCAACGCTTTGCTCTTTACCAAGCTAGGACTGATATGAGCAACAAGATTGAAAAACATTCACTAGTGACGTGACTATGAGGTTTGGTGGCATAGCACCATTACCGTGCATTGCTGTTTGGATGAATGTTGCTCATGCCTTTAACACTTTGGAGTTTAAGTTATAGTTATTGTTATTACCTTAAAAGCCACTGTTATGGGATCTCTGCAAGCGCACAAATTTTTCGCAGTAACAATATTTTTGATGTCATCGACATTCCAATGTTCGCTTGTGGGACCACTCTTGCTTGCTATTAGTTTCTTTAACGCCTTTTCCCCTTGGGATAAGAAACAACATTGACGTCAAATCCGCGAATAACAGTGTTCCATAACCGCAGATGCTCTCTAGTATTTAAGGTTATTCTACTGAAAAAGAACATGCACTGAGATTTTGTAAAATTTGTCAATTGGTTATTTATCTTATAAACAATTACATTTTGAAGAAAAGATTGGGACTCCCATACTCGCTTATACAGCACCTTATTTATAGGCAATTATTCGTTATAATATCAGTATGATTCTAATCACGGTTGCTTACTAAACCGTTTCCAAAGATTGATTCTTGTTCTTCACGGGAAATTGATACTAGTTAACGAGAAAATAACGATTTACCTCTTTGAAATGCACAGGCTAATCACGCGAGAAATTTTGCGCAGTAAGGATGCGTAATACGATACTAGGGAATGACCTCAACAAATCGATAACATTTTTGTCTCGTGTCACCTTGACGTTGTCTCGGTGACACGAGAGTATGCAGGGAGAAAAGGTGCATGCCATAGATTCTTGCTGTGCAAGGCCGCCAGAATGTGAATTTTCCCGCCATGTCAATGTGAGGAAGAACGGATGATGTTTCTTTAAAGGAGCTCTGTCACGGGGATTTCGCAGATTTTCGGTCTAAACTGTTCTGAAATTAGTGGCAGGCAACTTAACCCATGAAAATCATTACCTTGGAACATCTAAAGGAAGATATAACCTTAATATGTGGATAGAAATCTAACTACGGCTATAAATATCGATTTTTTTTGTAGACGTTCGGAAACAACTTGAAAAGTTTAGCTAAACCTTTCAAGTTGTAATCCATTTCCATCGTAGCCATCTGCAGCTAAAGATGCTTGTAAACAGTTTCAGTGCTCTAATATAGCAATTCTTATCAAAAATGAACTATTATTTTTTGGTTTCCTTCGACACAAATACAAATTTTGGCTGTTCAAAAATCTGTTAAAATCCGCGACAAAGCCCCTTTAACGGTCGCGACGCGCAATCGCAGGAATGCAATATAAAAGTAATATTCTTCGGATTTTTGCGGGTGTATCAAACTACAGGCTGGGAGTTCTTTGAGGGCTTATTAAGTAAAATACAGGCACGCTTTACGGTTCTTGAAATAGCATTCTCACCTTTGTGACAAGATTGTACTGAAATTCAGTGAAAATTAATTCTCTTAGATTTAAAAGGCAGAAAATGTCTATCTAAAACCCAATTAAAACAACAAGATTTCAGTGATTGACGCCGAAGATGAATTTGAGTCCATCCCTTTTGAGGCTGCTACCTTGACGTGGTGGGATGGCTTGCGAGGCTTAATGATCCTTTTGGGCTATACCGGTGGGAGTTATACTCCTGGTAGGTTCAACCTTGCCGGACAGGCCATTAGGGGAGGGTCCTGACTAAAACCAGCCTCCTGGTCCTCCAGGTTGGGGGTTAGGCGTGAGGTTGACAACCTCATCCTGTAAAAAAGATTTTGTCACGGAAACACCAACAAGAAATCTTCAACCTTTTGGTCACCAAGGGAACTCAGAGCCTTTACGGGTTAGAATGACCAGCGGCAGTGAAAGCCAACAGGAAGCTGTCGCTGCGAGACTGGGAGCCTTGAGCACCAAGACAAAGACACGATTAGGATTCTGGAATGTAAGAACAATGTTTAGTACTGGAAGGCTCGCGCAGATCACCAGAGAGATGAATGAAAATAAGCTTCACATCCTTGGTATTAGTGAGTGCAGATGGACAGGATTTGGTTCACAGAGAACGCAAGGCGGCGAAACAATTTTGTTTTCAGGCCGGAATGACAACCTGCACCGGCAAGGAGTAGCTCTCATCCTGAAGAGGGGTGTGGAGAAGTCACTTCTTGAGTGGAAGCCTATCAACGAGAGGCTAATTAGAGCGAGGTTCTTCGGGAAGCAAGTCAAGATGACTATAATCCAGTGTTACGCTCCAACAAATGATGCTGATCCTGAGCAGAAAGACATCTTTTATGAAACTCTTCAAGCTGAAGTGGAAAATACTCCATCACAAGACCTCCTGATTATTATGGGTGATTTGAATGCTATGGTTGGAACAGTCAACACCGGCAGTGAGAGGGTCATGGGAAAACATGGCTATGGTAACTTAAATGAAAATGGTGAAAGGTTGGTGGAGCTGTGCGGTATGAATAATCTTGTAATTGGAGGCACCTTATTTCCGCACAAGGACATACACAAGATCTCTTGGAACTCTCCAAACAGGCGCGACCAGTCCCAAATTGACCATCTTCTCATTAATGGGAAATGGAGGCGGTCCCTGCAAGATGTGCGTGTGAGAAGGGGAGCTGATGTTGGGAGTGATCATCACCTTGTTACTGCTATGGTTCAATTGAAGCTATTGCGCTCTAGAAAGACCACATGTCACCAGAGGCGCTTTGATGTATCCAAGCTCAAGAATTATGACACAAGGAACCAGTTCTGTATAGAATTATGTAACAGGTTTGAGACTCTTGCAGAAGAAAACACCGGTACAGCTAATGAAGGCTCAATCACGTCCGAATGGGACAAGATAGTCAAGATCTATCATACTGCTGCCACGTCCACCCTTGGTTATAAGCAGAAATCCCACAAAGAATGGTTGAGTGCGGACACCTGGGATGCTATTGCAGAGAGGAAAAGAGCAAAGGGCAAAATAATGGGGGCCAGGTCTACTCGCCTAAAAGAGAAATTACAAGCTCAGTACAGCAAGCTCAATGCCAAAGTTAAGCGGTCAGCTAGAGCAGACAAAAGAAGATTTGTTGAGAACCTCGCAACAGAAGCAGAGGCTGCTGCGCAGAAACAGGAGCAAGGCACAGTTTACAGAATTACCAAGCAAATCTGTGGAGGTCAGCGGAGAGGGAAGGCACCTATCTGCAGCAAGCAAGGGGCATTGCTAACAACTGAGAAGGAACAGGAAGAGCGATGGGCGGAACACTTTCAGGAAGTACTTAACAAGGAGGTCCCGGAGGAGCCAGCTGCTGCTCAGGATGCCGAGGAAGACCTTGACATTAGCATTGAACCACCCACTAAAGAAGAGATCGTGGAAGCCATTAGAGATCTTAAGAATGGTAAAGCACCTGGGCAGGACCAGCTTAATGCTGAGCTCTTTAAATGTCATCCAGAGCTTGCAGCAGAGATATTACTCGCACTCTTTGCTAAGGTGTGGAATGGTGAGGGGATACCAAGTGACTGGAGCCAAGGGGTCATCATACCAATTCCTAAGAAAGGCACACTGTCTGACTGTAATAATTGGCGGGGTATCACTCTTTTATCCCTACCTAGTAAAATCTTCTGTAAGGTTATTGTGAAACGTCTTTCTTTGGCGGTCAATGAAGTGCTGCGACAGGAACAAGCCGGTTTTAGAAAAGGCCGAGGGTGCACAGAACACATTTTCTCCTTGAGAAACATCATTGAACAGTGTCATGAATGGTAGAGAGGATTGTACATCAATTTTATCGATTTCCAGAAGGCTTTTGATAGCGTGCACAGGGAGAGTCTATGGAGTATCCTCAGGGCGTATGGCATACCTGCACACATTGTCCAAGTGATAAAGCAATTCTACACTGACTTTTGTTGCTCGGTTGGAAGCTCTGACCTGAGCTTCCATGTCAAATCGGGTGTTCGACAAGGATGCGTTATGTCAGCGCTACTGTTTAACATTGTCATCGATTGGGTGCTATCTCGAGCTACTGAAGACAGAAGGAGAGGAATACGCTGGACGCTGTCAACCGTTCTGGAGGATCTGGATTATGCCGATGACATTGCTTTGCTATCCCATTCTTTTAGTGACATGCAGGAGAAAACTGACCGGCTTGACAGATTCTCTCGGCAGGTAGGGCTTAAGATCAGCCCTCAGAAGACGAAAGTATTGCCTGTCAACATCTCAGCACCATTGCCCATCAAAGTGGGACAGCTAGACCTTGAAACGACCCAACAATTCACCTATTTGGGTAGTACAGTCTGCAGTGATGGGGGGGCTGACATCGACATCCGACAGAGGATTGGTAAAGCTAGAGGGGCCTTTGCAAAATTGCGACCCGTGTGGAGAAGCAGAAACTACAGCAGAAGAACGAAGATTAAGATCTACCAAGCTTGTGTACTCTCTGTACTACTCTACGGATCTGAATGCTGGAGAATGACTGTGCATGACTTGAGAAAGCTGCAAAGCTTTCACACATCTTGTCTCCGAAAAATCTTGCACATCTTTTGGCCAAAAAAGATCTCCAACAATGAACTCTTTAAATTGACAGAACAGGAGGACATGAGTATTGTTCTTACACGGAAACGATGGAGTTGGGTTGGCCATGTGCTCCGCAGAGAAACTACCAGCATTTCTAAAGTTGCTCTCAGATGGACACCAGAGGGTAAAAGAAAAAGAGGCCGTCCAAAATCCAGCTGGAGAAGAACTGCAGAAGCAGAACTTCAGGCTCTAAACCTTACCTGGGGGCAAGCTTCACGGCTTGCAAAGGACCGACAGGAATGGAGGCAAATTGTTGATGCCCTATGCGCCACTAGGCGTTTAAAGGACTGATGATGAATTTGAGTCTAGAGTTTCGTTGTTGTGAATGTCACGCTACCGTAAAACGCAACTTTGATTCAGCGAGAAAAGCAGTTTTAACTTTTTTAGTGGATGAATGAAGTTCTAAAATCTCTTCAGAGTGTCTTGTTTTGTATAGTTTTAATTAGTGCACAGAATTGTAGGATGTATCAGGATAACAGCTTTACTTTGCCTAGTTAAAGAATAGGGTGCTTGGATATCTATCACGTTATTTGAGTTGTACTTTGGGAAAGTAGTCGCAAATGAATTATCATTTCTGTTTAGAACGCGTGCAATAATAGTGCAGGTTTCAACAAGATATTTGCTGTTCAAGCGTATTAGTGATTAGAGTGGTGGAATGTAGCAGATTTATTTTTCGTATATCCACGTAAAAATCAATCAACGTTCTAGTGTCTCGAAAATCTTGAAACAAGCGTGAAACGAGACGACTCAAAGAGCTTTGATTTTGGTCTACAAACCATAAAAATGAGGTCATAGAGTGTTCAAAACTCAAGCGGTTTCACGGAGCCGCAGGTAAGTCGTTTCACTGGAAAAGTTTGGACTCTTTATGGCGCCATTTTAATGGTCCATTTAGCAATTATCAAAAGCCGATAGATGCCGAGAGCGAGCCGTCTAATTGTTGTAGCATAACACAGAAAATGTAGTTCATTTATAGTTTTGGTTTATGATTTCGGCAATTTCCCGCCTAAGTTATAATCACGTCTTACTCTAAAATTTGTTTGATGAACTCGTAGAAATTACGTTGTTGGTAGTATCTTGGGTAAATCCGGAACAATAAGTTGATCTGCTATCGCTGCAGTATCTCTTGTCCAAGCTTGAACTTAAAAATATAAGTCAAATATATTTAACCACGGTTTTAATCCAATCACCATTCATTATGTTTATGGTAACCACGTAATAAGTATAATTCTAACCCCATCAGATATAATGGTTTTACAGACCTTCCTTGATATTATGATCCTTTCCGTCTTTATCATCACCTAAGACGAAAAGGCACATACCGTAAACTTACCGTAAAATTAAATGTTTTTGTTTTTTTCGTTCAAAAGACATTTTGTTTCGCTTATATATCCGAGTTGGCTTATGTTAAATGACGATTGGAATGAAGGAATGAAGCAAGTAAGTTTGTGTTTCTAAAATGGTTGGGTTATATGTGGAAGCGCAATGGTGTTAAGGTACATTTAGGAACACTGCCTGATAAAACTCTCAAATGTAATGATATAAAAACAATGCAAGCTTTATAGATTAGGCAAATGAAAAATAAACTTGGCGAGGAAGGGCTGTTGAATATGAAACTGTACAGTAATCCCGCGGGCCTGACCAATCGATTGTATCGATAATCGATTGATAACAATCGATGTCAATTAATCGATTGATATTGGAAATGGATGACCAATCGATGAAGAAAAACAGGCCGTAGCTTTGCAGCTAACGGTCACATGGTACAAAATCCGCTCCGGGACATTCAAAACAGAGGAAAGTCAAACATGTCTAGTTGAATCCTCTTTGTTTTGGATGTCTTGGCGCGTTGCTTGCCCTCCAGCAAGGTGTTATGGTTTGCGGCCAGGGCGCCATTTTGGGACTTTCAACAAGTTCGATTTTTATCGGCACGTTATCTTCAACTGCCATCCATTTTTATCGATTGTAAGCGAGTGCAGATGGACAGGGGCCGGAAGAAAGAAAAAAAACATCAGGACAGACAGTGTTGTATGCTGGCGATGAGAATGTGCACGAAGATGAAGTGGCCATTAATGAGACCCTGCTGTCTTGTTCTTTAAAGGATTAAGGAGCCACCCATATGGGTGTGAAGCTATAGATTAAACCCTCCCCCGGACTGCACTAAGGAAAGGAGGGGGGATACTGGTCCCCACCCATACCAGTGCTGGGTAGACACAAGAAAAGGAGAGATACCAATTGTGGTGGCAAAACTTGGGTGGCAGGGAAGGCAGAGCCTGTCTCCACTAGAGTAGCGGTGTCTCTAGGGGAGATCCCCTAGAGTAGCGGTGTCTCTAGTGGAACCTATGTTAGAGTGTAACATAGGCCGGGCCAGAAGAGGGGTGCCCTTCTGGGAGGACAATAGGTCAGATGGTACGATGGTACCATCCTGGAGAGATCCGGACCTATTTCCAAGGGTGGCTATAGCACTTACTGTGGGGCGAAGTGCAGCCAGTAGGGTGCACTTCCCTGCCACAATTGTGTGAACCCGCTGCCAGCCTGGAAGAGGGGTAGGGGGGGAACACAATTACCCCACAGTAAAAATAATCAGGAAAAACATGTGTACAAGGCAATGGGAGGGCTGCCACACACAATAACTGTTGTAGTTGTTAGTCTTCCAGTATTACATTATCCATAACTAATACACTAGTTGAACAATAGAAGACTAAGCTTGAATGAATAACCTTTTTAGCCCCAAATGTGTAAAGGCATGTTTCGAATGGAATGGGTCATGACAAGGGGGGGGGGGGGGGGGGATATCAGATAAACTTGATTGCAAGGGGAGCACCTATTTCTCCCAACTAGTGCATAACAGATGGGAGGAGGCCTGAGGAGAATTTGTCTGTTGATATTGGGGCTGAAAAGGTTAAGGCATAGCCTGTAGGAGATCTAAATTACAATACTAGAATGGTCCGTTGCTAGTTTCTTAGGTATAGCTAGTAGTGTTTCTTGAGGAGTTCGTATGTAGCGTTCGTAGCAGTCTGAGCTCCAACGGCCCAATACCTTTATAAGCCATGAAGGGACACCTGCTGCAGCTGCAGTAGTGGCTGCGCCAATGCGGAAGCTGTGTGAGTAGTAGTGCTTGGCAGGTAGGCCACAATGCTGCAGTGTAGAACGGAGCTCCTTGGTAAGAAAGGCACGGGATAGCCACTGGCCGTTAGTAAACATAAACAAAGGGCCTGTAGCGGCTGGTGAACGTTGAAGCAGGTAGTCTCTCATGGCCATCACAGAACAGACCGAGTCGGTGGACCTTGCTATGGTGAGGGTACAGCCTTGACGAAAGGGGTCAGTTTTGGATTGCTTAATGGTAACAAGCATATGGTTGGGAGATTGAATGTTAGGGATAAATCTAATGTCACTGGGACAAAGATGGACAGTGGGGTCAAAAATGCCACTGTTACAGGTAAATTCACTTGAACGTAGAAAACCAAAAAAGGCTAACGTAAAGGCTGCCCATAGCATTATGTGGTCTACATTGCCACTTAAGGGGGGGTGGAAGTAATGAAAGATGGAATTCAAAATTGTAATAGTTATGGGGTAGCGATCTAAATTGGTATGGGTTTGGGACCGTTTAATACCCGTAAGGGCCTTTTGGAGACGGTACATTTTGGTCAATTTTATTGGAAAGTTTAGCTGTCTATGCAAATCTTGAACTGCGAACAGGTAAAGTTTAATTGTATTGTAAGAAATGGTTTTGGCCAGGTGGGCAGCAAAATAAATTAAAGTAATTTCAGATGCAGGGAGAAGGGGGGTAGAGGGACCCACTATGCCTTGCATAAGGCAAAAGGTAATAAAGTGATTCTGGCCGACACGATATGACCGCTGGGTATTAGGAGCGAGTGAAGCACCAAAGTAGCGGTAGACTAATGCTGTTAAATGGCCATCGCTGATGGAGGGATGGTACAGGAAGTGGGTGAGGCGTTGGGAGCGAGGGAGTGAAAGCGATCCATCTGAAAACGGGACAGAGAGTCAGCTATAGAGTTGTTTAGCCCTGGGATATGGTTGGCAGTGAATGTAAAATTATGTATTAGGGTCAGGAGGGTAATGGAGCGGACCAAATCCATGATCCTAGGTGACTTGGAACGTTTTGAATTGATGATCGTAACAACTGGTAGGTTGTCGCACCAAAAGCAAATACGTTTACCAGACCAATGGGGACCCCAGAGAAAACAGGCAATATAAATGGCGAAAAGTTCCTGCCAGTCAATACTGATCCCAGAGGCAGGGTTGAGGCAGTGTTGTGGGAGCCAATGGCTTTGAAACCATTGACCATTAAAGTAACCGCCATAGCCAAGAGACCCGGAGGCATCGGTAAATAGCTGGAGGTCTGGGGAGGAGAGAACGGTATCCCTCAGGAAAAAACTTGCCCCATTCCAGTGGTCGAGAAAGGTAAGCCACATACAAACATCTGCGGAATTCCGCATTAAGTTTAATGTGCCATCTAGAGTTTGATATACCCCTGGTTAAACTAATAATATGGTGCAGGAAGGCTCGGCCTGGAACAACAACCTGGCAGGTAAACTGGAGAGTACCAATCAAGGACTGCAGTTCCTTGAGGGTAGCGGATTTCCTATGAGACCATTGCTGTAAGGTCTCTTTGGCCCTGTTTAACTTGTCGAGGGGGAGGCGGGCTTCCATTTTGTGGGAATCCAGGAGGACACCCATAAATTCCAGGGAGGTGGAAGGGGCAAAGGTCTTACCCGGGGCAATAGGGATATCAAGCTCTGTGAACAGACAAAGTATGTTACAGAGAGCTGTGAGGCAGTCAGACCGTGGAGGCTTAGTAACAAAAAAGAAGTCATCCAGGATGTGGATTACATTTGGAATTGCCAATTTAGACTTAATAACCCATTCAATCATGCAGGAGAATTGGTCAAAAAGGTAGGGGGCACTCCGCAAGCCGAAGGGGAGGACAGTGTCAAAGTAGTAGAGGCCATCCCATTTCATGCCCAAGAGTTCCCAGTCAGATGGATGGACTGGGATGTTGCGAAAGGCAGACTTGATGTCCAGCTTAGACATAAAACACCCTTGACCGAGACTCTGAATTATGGAGATGGCATTATCTACAGTTATATAATGCAATGAATAATCGTAAGGGCTGATATTAGCATTGACACTTGAAGAGTAATGTTTGGGATACGAGAGGTGGAAAATAGTACGCCAATCAGTTGAATGTTTCTTTGGGACAACCCCAATGGGGTAAACCTGCATGGTGGGGAAGGGAGGGGAAGTGAAAGGGCCAGCCGTGTGACCTAGTTGAACCTCTTTTAGAATATTTTTGCTGATGATGGAGGGATTGTCCCTGGCAGAAAGGAGGTTAGAGTATTCTTTGGGGACCCTGGGACCTTGGAAACCAATTTTAAAACCATGGGTGAGGCCGGTAAGGAGGGTGTCAACACTTGCACGGTCAGGGTGATCAGATAGGTAGGCTGAAAGCTTAGGGATATTAATGGGGGTGGAAGGAGACAGCTTTAACAGGTAATCAGGTACGGCTATGGGAGGAATGGCGAGAGCGGCTAGTTGGCTTTGACTGAGATCCTGAGGAGGAGTGGTCGAAGTGGTCCTTTCCAGGGTGGGCTGCTGTACATCCGGGTTTGTTGCACTGGTGCCTGTAGGGGCAGGGAGTGCGGGCACAGGGGACCCCTTTGTTGAAGTTGTAGCAGAGGTCACCATGGGCCGGGCCCTGAGGATCCTTGGACCTGGGGGGAAGGGGGCATGCATCCATAAAATGATCGGAACTGCTACAGGACTTACAAAGAATAGACTTGGGGAGGCCAGTAAACGTGTCTAAATACAGCTGGACATCACGTTCCCCCCATTTCTTTGACAGGTTGTGGGAAGCCCGGCGTCTGAAGGTAACATCGTACACATACCAAGCCATACCCGGCAATTTTCTGGCTGATTCACGGATCAGCTGCTGGTACGAGAGTAGGTCCACGCCACGGGAGGGGTACGAAAATAGGACAACCGAGCAATAAATGGCGAAGGCATCGAGCCATCGATCGATGCTGTTAATCTTAGGCCGCTGGGCGGGAGATGGCAGGGGTATAGTGAGGCCCTCATTCCCTACTTGGAGCTTAAGGGTAGAATTGACACGATCGTGTAAGAGGGAGGAAAAAGGGAGAAGACTGGCATGGTCCACGTACTCACCGTTCGTGATGGCCGCTATCTGACTATTGGAGAGGTGGCTAGCCAGCGACGGGAGCCTGTAGTTGGTGTGGATCGACGCAACATCGTCAGGATTACCGAAGTTTAGCCCGGTTTGGGCTGTTGGGACAACAACTCGTCCGCCATTAGGTGGCTGCGGTGGAGTAGGAGTGGGAACTACTGGTGGCTCGGTGTGAACTGGAACGAGCGGGTCAGCGGCTTGTTCCGTGTCCACGTCTACCGCGTGGATGTTCGCGTGGGTGTCCGCGTGTTGAGTTACGCGTTGGGTGGACGGGCCACGAGGAGTTTTGTTAGATATGTTGGCCAGCTTTTCTTCAACAATGGAAGCGATCATTGCGGACAACTGGTCAGGAACTGGTGGCGCTGCGTTCGCGGACGAAGCGTCGCTCTCTTTCAGGCGAGCGACCAGGTCACGACGTGGACCGGTTTGATTTAAACTACGTTGGGACAGCAGAAAAACGGAGGGACTCCGTAGGCATAGCTGTGTAGTTCACGTAGAGATTATTCGATGGAACGGCACTAGATCTAGGGGTTGAACGGCCAGGACCGGTTGTGTTGGCGGTCGCCGGAGGTGTCACTGTAGCACGGTTGCCGCGAGGTTTGCGATGTTTGGGCATCGTATATGCGCGACAAAGCGGAGAACACCTGAGCTTGAAAAGCGGAGAACACCTTAGCTTGAAGAGTAGCTTACAATAATGGGGCAAGGTTAGAAATCAGTGGGATTTTACTAAGTGAGGATTGGCACAGAGTTGGGGAGGGGCAAAGCATGCAGAGATCACATGAGAGCGTGGGTGGAAAAACACTGGGAACTTTGACATAAGTTTCCAGATGGAAAGACAATGCTTAATTCATGCTAGACCTTGACCTCCAGTTTATTGCACGATGACTGACAGCAGCTAGAAAACCGAGCTGGTGACGAGCCAAAAATAGTTTGACATAGGCCACAGGGCTCATTAACCCCAGTTTAAATGTTTAAACTTCTAATCATGATATGAGTGAGCGAGCAGAGAGAGTTCTCATGAAGTGGACCGCGGTAGGCAAGCGGATCACTACAGCTAGATTCTACTCCGCTTTAGGAGGCGGTCAGAGATCCAGGTCTGCGCGCCACACAAGAAGCGGGAGGACGAGGAAAAGAACCACTTCTATGAGAAGCTGCAGCAGACGATAGACGGGTGTTACAGGAACGACATCGTTATGGTGATCGGCCACTTCAATGTCAAAGTGCGAGGCGACACTAGAGCTGCATTGCTGTGGTAAATGGCATGGCCATCACAGGGACATTCTTTCAGCACAAAGACATTCACAAGGCAATATTGGTCTCAGGGAACGGGAGAGTGAAGAATCAGATCGACCAGGCAGTTGAGATCTACAGTCCTCGACAATAGAGTGCAGAGGAGGGCCGATGTCAACAGCAACCACTGGCTCGTCAGCAAGTACGTCAACATGAAGGACAGAGACACAAGATGGATGGACTACGAGGCAGTGAGGAGGAGGCTAGAGGATAACAGAGCAGAGGAGAGAGAGATAATATAGAGGAGTTGTGGGAGGCGCAAACAAAGGCATAAGTAGAGACAGCAGACGGAGGAGTTGTTTGGGTCCCGTAAAGGCAATTCCAAGCCCCGGATCAGCCAGCAGAGGTAGAAGATGATAGACGAGAGGAATGAAGGAAATCAAGACTAAGTTGGACAGCACCAGGTCAAAGAGGATAATAAGCGAGGAAGAGATGGTGCTGGATTGGACATGTCCTGAGGAAAGAAGTGATTGGAACAAGGACTGTGCTGTTGCCCTTGGATGGAGGCCGGAGGGGAAGAGGAACAGAGGCAGACCCAAAACAACCTGGCGTCGCACTGTGGAAAGGGAGAGAGACAGACAAGGAAGGAACGAAGGGACAAGAGCAAGACAGGCAGCAAACAACCGCTAGCAGTGGTCAAGAATGAATCCATTTCATGACAGAAGTCTATAAGTCGTTAGGCAGAAATGCATACTTTAATGATATGCAATTTTTTCAGTAAGATAGACTGCAATAATAGCTTGAAGAGATCTTTAAAAAAGATAACCACAGAAAACACAATGCGTTTGAATGCCAACTGCAAGGGGGTTCAACAATAAACATCAATGCAGAAAAAATAAGGACATTTTACACCGATGCACTATCGAATACACTAGCAAGACCTTAAGAGCACATCAGCTATAGTATGGGGATTCGAATCTCTAATTACGAATCTGTCATGGCACAAGAGAATAATTCGTTTTCATCGAAAACAAAAAAAATGCATTTTATAGAAATGTCTATTTCGTTCAAATTTTTTAGCTGCATTCAAAGCATTGAACACTAGTCTAAAATTGCCGCTAGTGTTATGATATAGGCAATAAGCTTTCCTGATCGATATAAACGTCTTACGCTTGAGTCCAAAGTATATCATAACATATTCAATTATTGTAATATAACCATCACAGGTCCCATTTCGAGAATAAACGACAAACTGACAAGATTGAAGGTTCCTATGAGAGGTAAAACTAACTCACATAATAATTACCTTTTTTACGGCGGTTTTTCCTGTCATTTTTGAACTGCAGAAAATCCAAAAATGCTATATTCCTTGATTTAGCCATCCTTATGTAAGAAATCTCTAAGTCCTGAGAAAAGATTTTACAAAGGTGAGCAGAGCCTCGTCATGTGTAATAGAAGTTCAGTTCACAGTCGGAAGAAGTGCATTTTACTTTGTTAGTTTTTTCTTGTGATTGAATGAAAGCGCGTGTTTTTGCTGGGTATGGTTGGTCATTGGCCTCTCGGATCCTACCCCATTATAGTCTATTCAGGGGCCATTATAGACCCCTCTTTGAAATCTGTTTTACAAAAGAAAATTGGGCGGTCGAAACCCTTTGAACCCTTAAGTTGTCCTTTCTGGAACGAATTGTCACATTGTCACACGTGGAAGCCTTTACTCATGTTTACTCTTCACCTATAAAGAATTAGCCTCCTATGCAGACGCTCTCTGGGCTTGACAGGCGTTCCAAGAGCCCAGCCCAAAGAACGTCTGTCGTAAGAGGCGAAAAAAGAATCTCGCAACAATGTAACACTGAAGAAACTGAAGAAGCACTCCGTCGCGTTGAAAGTATTAGAGAACTTAAGCACCGGACGTCGGTGATGTCACGAAAGTCAACCGGAAGCTTAAGTCTCAAGACCATGCATGTCATCATCGCGTTTTCGTGCTCAAGTCGCAGACGCTAGAACGCGAGTTTTGAAGTTCAAGGGGGAAAGCAGAGCAGTACAAACGTATATTGTGAGTTATCTGCTATTTTTCTTGATTTTAGCTTTGGGTAAAACCATATTAGAGAAGAAAAATATTTTAACAGAGTTGACTGAGACTTAAGTCTTCGCACTTGACGAGTCAAACATGCAAGCTGACAAACGGACTGCAACAAATCATATCACTGAAGCGGCAAGGGAAACTCATTCGCTTTAAAACTACGCATAAATCCTCGATACCTTCAGCAACTGATCTCTGGGGATATGCGAAGGTTCCTGGCAAGCCAAGAGCTTCAGCCAAGAAAGGAATATCGTGCTTCTCCACTCTGAACTCGGATTTGCACTCGGCTTCTTCCATGTTTTCCAAATCAAAGCGGTCGTCGTGTTTTCTTCTAGGAGCAGTAAAAGCTCTTCGTCTGTAATAACGCCTTGGCTATGGCTAATCAAAGCCAAGTCTCTTGCATCTTTTAGCGAAGACATGACAACACGCCGAAGACGTACGCGTCACAAAAACACGGACTGCTTAACCTTCCTATTTCGCGGCAAAAACGCAGGCCTCGATCCAGTCCTACGCCCGCCGTTCGTGTTGTCAAGAACGTATGGTACTTAAGCTCTCTATTAACATTCTATCTAATCCAGTGCCGAAATTGCGGCCCGAACCAGCGGCACATCCCAGTAGATTATTACAAGGAAGTAACAATACACTCTTTTTTTATAAGAACCTTTTTTCTAAGAACGTTGAGGCTGAGATTTACCAAAATTCTAAGAACAAAGTAAAGAACATACCCCAAGCTGAGAGTTGGAGAATGCCTAGTCACATCCGCATACTAAACGTTCTTAGCCTCAAATCGCCAAAAATAAATAAATAAATAAATAAATAAATAAGAACGCTCAGCTTCAGCCTCAAAAAAATAGTCGTTTGATCTTATAAAAGAAGAGTGTACTTAGGCACTTATATTTGGTATTAATTAAGGCGTAATTTGTCTCGAGCTCCCCATTTCTCGAAAAAACTTTGTTTCCCTTGGATGTTCGAGAAATCGATATTCTTCTTTTCAGCCTTATAAGAACGCCAAATTGAAAATGCATGTTGCTTTAATTTGAAATACAATCACTCGTATTTCCGCGCGCCTTAGAATAAATAAGGACTATGATTTCTGTTTCGACGTTCAGAAGTACTTTTACCGCCAAGTAGGCTCAACCCCAATCGTATTGCTCGGATATTTGTCATGAAAGTATGGTCTTGTTAGCAGTTGCGAACGTGGGATGCATGACAAAACACCTTTAAACCTAGGTACGTCACGCCCAAAAAATAACTTAGTTTACAGCACGAATTTCAGTTTTAGATCGGCCTTATTTAGACCAATCTTGATCTTGCCTTAGTAACAGTGTACATTTGACGAGTGGCTTAACGCACGGGGGCCGGATGTTTACTTCTTCCATATGCCCGCTGATGCAGCACAACAGTATAACTTTGTTTAAAAGTATCCTTTGTACGCTTTTTAGAGGAGGCTGGCAAGACCTTCGCGTATGTTTTTGATTCACAAAACGACGAGAATCGTCTATTCAGTGCATTTAGCACCTAGTTTTTTTGTGGTAAATAAATGTAACGCAACCGCATGAAGCACTCAATCCACATAAAGAAGTGAATATACAAGACGGGAACTGTGATTTTAGTTTCATACTGAAAAACAGGCAGATTGTTCTTACCTTTTCAAAGCCGCTGCTCGGAGCTTCTTTCTTCCCGAAAGATATTTTTGGTAAATCAACACGGATTATCGGTACGTTGTATTGTAAATTTCGGTTTTTCCGAGAAAGGTATCTGACGTAAATCTGACGTAAGTCGGAGGTTACAAAATGTTAGCTACTCAACGCGACACGATTCGTCACGGCTCGTTACTTCCCAGGTGGATCCAACTCACTAGATTGTCTGGGTAGAAAATAATGTTCTCAAACTCACTACAGTCGTGCCAAGCGAAGGGTACATCACCAGAGTACATTAATGAATTGATTATTCGTAATTTGAATCCGCTAGAATTTCAAGAATGCATTCATGTTATTATTAAGAGAGAGTCCACCTGAAAACCATGCAGTATTAAAATTTGAGTCTACATCGACCCTCTCAGATTTTGTTTATATTTTACATGGAGTTACATATTGAGGTGCTTATACTATAGGTAGAATCTTATCGCCAGATTATTTAACGTGTGGAAGATATCGTGGTTAACGTGTCCATGATCGGTTTTCAGCCAAAAAATACCCAAATTTTGACCCATCTTTCGGCGAAAATATCTCTTAAAGCATTGAAGCTTTCCACATCAAAACAACCGTGTCATTAATATAACTAAATACAATTTCAATGATACCATCAAGATTATCAATCACTTTCTGGTTTCGAATTAAGCCTATTTTAAAAATAAGGTCTTGTGGGCAATGTGTGACAGTAAAGATCTTAGGGTAAAATTACGTTTGAATATCGCCGATGCGGCGTTGTTTAAAGACTTTCATTAGCCACTATTTTACGAAACTTTTATCGGATAACAAATTAAAATCAAAAAAAATCTGTAAAGTTGAAACTACACGTGTGATTTAAACGTACAAAGATGTGCTACACGTGAGTGCAGGAACTCAAATCTTTACAACCAATTTCATAACATGATGGATAGGTCGGCTGAGGACACAGAAATACCGCTTAAATAAATCCAATAAAACGTTTAAAATAGCTAAAATAGCTATCGATGTTAAGTGTCTTGTTATATAGTGCCTTTAGGACAGACTTAAATTACGGAGTGGAATGAAGATAAACAAGTCACTCGCCATGTTCATCGATCGACTTCAAGCTTATCTTCTCGAGCAGATTGATTCAGGAAGAGAGACCCTCTACCAATTCTGTCTGACCGGTAGTCATAACCTTCACAAACATTCCCGCAAGGCTTATAGATGCGACTTGTCCCGTAAATGAATGTCTCAGTACAAGAAATTTTACAAGACTGACAAGATTCTTTTCACCCGGCGCCATCTTGTTTCAGACTAGTACCCAGTCTCTCAAAACTCGCTTAAATTTATCATGGGATCCACACAGTAGCCGGGCTGGCACGCAAACAACATAATTGATTAGAAACATTTGCCAATGGAAACCCCCTGCCAACATGATCTTGACTAAAACGGTACGAGGATTCCACCAGTAACATACGAGTGGCATACCATTAACATGTGGGTCCATACGAATACAAACGAGACCAGGCGAACGCACACGAGTTATGAGCATGAAATCTATCATTGTTTAACCTATCTGTTTTCCTTCGACATTAATTGGTTTATTTATCAATAATAATTGTTAGTAATCGTAACTATAACGAAATTTTCGAATCTTGTTTTTTTTTTTTACTTAGGGGCCATTTACATGGAAAGAGGATGATTCCAGCACTAGGATCATCCTCCTTTCATGTAAAATAGAATGATCCTAGTGCTAGGATCACCCGAGCGCGATATGTTTTCAGCTTTCAGTTTACATGTGAACAGTTGCATTTGGCCCTAGCGCAAGGATCATCCCTCATCTCAGATAGGATGATCCTAGCGCTAGGATGATCCTAGCACTAGGGCCAAATGCAACCGTTCACATGTAAACTGAAAGCTGAAAACATATCGCGCTCGGATGATCCTAGTACTAGGATCATTCTATTTTACATTAACGGAGGATCATCCTAGTGCTAGGATCATCCTTGATCCATGTAAATGGGGCCTTAGTTTTCACGCTAGCAGCCAGAGCAGCTATAAAACTCTCTTCTATCCAAGGGTCCAGCAACAAGTTGTCCAACAACAAAGCTCGCGTAGTGCTAAGCATGCCCGCGCTCTTTATTTGATTTCTCCTTGTACCTGAATAATCCTGAACAGTTGTATCCTGTTGAATCGCGTACAATATCCCCACATATTTAGCCGACAATGTCGTAGGCTTAGACGATATCCCGCAAGATCGAGCAGGATAATTGTTTTATTATTCAACAAATTGTCAACGAAAAATGTTTTACACCTAGAAATAACGTGCATGGTTATGCATATGCGGCGCTCGACACGATGTTCTTACAACCTGCAAAACAGTCATCAAAGGCGCATGAGCAGATCTTCTCATTTTGAGCTCGCCAAAATAATCTCAGCAAGAGAGAGTTCGATACTATTCCTTTTTTTATAGCAGATTTCTCAGTTGCTTCCTTAAAGCGGGAAAAAATTTTTGTCAACATGGCGTGGTTGTTGTAAAATTGAATCCCGACGGTAATGGCAATGAAGATGTGGCGATCGAAATTTCAACGTGCAGGCTTACCTCAACATAGGAACCTGTGAATTTTTTCTTTGTTTTGAAGCTATTGTTTTCCTGCTCGATTGTTTCATGGCAGTTTGTTGCCTTGGGCGTTCTTTGTTTTACGTCACTGGTGAGGTCCACGTGGGTTCAGATAAATCGTGGATCATTTATTTGCAGTCAACTACGCGACGACGACGAATTTGTCAGACTTTAACCATGCGTGTATTTTTTCAGCGGAGATAGTTCTGACCGCTTAACA
Organism: Meandrina meandrites; assembly: GCA_963693305.1. Taxonomy (NCBI): domain Eukaryota; kingdom Metazoa; phylum Cnidaria; class Anthozoa; order Scleractinia; family Meandrinidae; genus Meandrina; species Meandrina meandrites. The sequence goes on from OY855905.1 coordinate 33,139,124, forward strand.
AACACTGAATGCAACTACGATATCGCTGCCCTGGCTGCTCTAGTTCCCATTTCGCGAGAAAATATGGCTTGCTGCCACACTGTCGAAAAACCGCTGACTCGGACGTGATTTGATCGCATTGCAATTAATGAGAGCATCGTTATTCTGTCCCAGATCTCTCCCCCCCCCCCCCCCCCCCCCACTACTGCTACGCATATTTAACAATTATCTTGCGAAATCGGGCAGAATATCGCATAAACTTAGCCGACGAGGCCGTAGGCCGAGTTGGCTAAAATCAGGATTAAGCAGGATAATTGTTTTATCACTCAAGAAATGGCCAACGAAAAATATTTTACAGCTAAGATAATTCTGGCAATTAACAGAAAATGCGCTATTTCCGAAAATGTAGGGGGGGGGGGGGGGTGGGGGAGGGCTCCAAGCCCCTCCCTTGGATCCGCCACTGGGAGTGATCACGTCGTCAATCACGCGTATGATTCCAAACCATTACTTTAACCACCTCCTCTCTATATAGCTAGCTCCACTTATGAGACGTCATATTGCAGATCAATGTGTTATATGGAAATTTTAAAACAAAGAGTTAATATAAAAATTGAAGGAAGACTCAGAAGTTGTACAAAGAAGTAATAACCCGTAAATTAACAAGGATAGCTACGAATGAGGGAAATTAAAGTGGATAACGAACGCCAAACTTGAACGGATGTAGCTCCTCTGAATCATCACCAACCTTTATTGAGTCACGTGATCTGCTGTTTGTCAGACATCTCCAGCCACCTGCCACTTCAAACGCGAGGGGGCTTTGGAGCAATGTTGTGGTGACATGAATTCGCTGTCACTTAGTTTCAAGATATTAACGTCCTAATCTCCTAAAGAACATTGAGCATAACTAATCATTTGTTCCAAACGGAGTTTCATTATAACGTGAAGAACGTGGGTAGGATTGGTAGGTCTTCTGTTTTAAGTCGCCGACATAACGTGGATCTGAAAACCATAAATACCAGACGAAAGGTCTTTCAAAAGCCTTGTTACCATCCCCCGGTCCCTCACCCCTCGCAATTTATTTTCTCTTGCACGCAACACACCCTACACCCTCTTGTGCCCCCGCTGGCCGCTGGGGACGAAGTTCTCAGTGAAAAGATATAACATTATCATGGGATGTTTGCATGCTTTGCTCAGTCACCATCCAAAGCCGAAATCATCTTTGTGAAGGGAAGAAATGGTATAAAAATAATCTTCCTCCTCGTCAAATAAACCAATTCTGAATAGGCAAAGTTTCTACTCCATTTCAACACCCAAGGATGTGGTTTTATTTTCAGTGCAGTTCTTCAATGGTACAAGCGTTGTCGCCTTGTCTTTGTTATCACTAGATACATCGCACTTTTTCTTGGAATAACCTCTATACGAGTATTTAAACGAAGTCAAGGCGATCACAATATGATCTGATTCGAAATGAAATTTGAGACAAGAAATTCGAGACGAACAAAATACCGCTGATGCCACAATTCGGACTGTCACGCAATCAACTATTGTCGATGTTTCATCGTAAAACGACAGCACCAAAAACCACTTATTCCCTCTGGTTTCGACCGGATGGAAATGACTTTGCGATAGGAAATTTTTTTTTTATATGTGAGCAAAAGCACGGGACCGCATACTAAAATAAGCCGGTTCTCACGACGGTGGATTTATGATGTGACGCTGCCAACGTGTTTTGATAGCATCAGTTCAGCATAATAACTGTGGCTATGGAAATGCCACAGAATGAAGTTTACCTGAGTTTACACACCAAGTGGACTTCGCCAAACTCCCTTTAAGGAATGACTTCTTAATTCTACGATGCTTGCTTGTGGGAAAGCCCAGCAGTCACCTTGGTGCGGCACGACCAACGGGCCGGTATGAATTTGTATTCGTTTCAATATAATTTGTTGTGTTCAATACTACTAGCTAACGGCTTTTAGAAGTTAAAACTTCTAACAATTTAAACATTTTCTTACAAAACTATGTCTTGCTTCTTTAAGCAACATTCCATTTAGTAAATTCTACATCTACATTTAATTTGGTCGGTAAAAATCTACAGATATCACACCAACCGTTAAAAACTAAAATGAATGTTAAAAATGTAAAAAAAAAAAAAAAAAAAAAAAAAAAAAAAAACTAATAAAATAAAATATTAAAAACTATTAACTAACTTAGATTTAAAACTATTTACAGAGGTTATATTTACAATATCATCTGGAAGGGAGTTCCATTCACGGATTGTTCTTGGAAAAAATGAAAACTTAAAAACATCTTTCTTTGATCTTGGAACTAAAAATTTAAAATCGTGGCTCCCACGGGTTCTTCTTTCATAATTTGGTTTCAGATGGGCTGTTACTGAGAAATCGGTAAGGTTGTGGGAGAGTTTATACATAAAGGATAGTCTGTTCCCCACCGGCGACTCCTAGCAAAATTACAATATTATGGAATCCAAGGCAAATTACTCCGCTGGCTTGAATCCTTCCTTACTCAACGTACCCAGTCCGTCGTCTGCGAAGGAAAATCTTCAAGATCTTCTCCTGTGACGTCTGGAGTTCCCCAAGGAACTGTGCTTGGCCCGTTGTTGTTCTTATTATATATTAACGATCTTCCTGATAATCTTCAGTCCTCCGTTAAGCTATTCGCAGATGACGCTCTACTGTATGGTGTCATTGCAAATGATACAGATTGTGACCACCTACAAGACGACCTACAGAAACTAGAACAATGGCAAAACCAGTGGCAAATGCAATTCAATCCATCAAAATGCAAGATATTGTGTATTTCAAATAAAAGATCTCCACCTGTAAAGAAATACACATTTTGCGGAGTCGAACTAGAACAAGTTGACGACATCACCTATCTAGGAATTACGTTAACAAGTAAACTGAAATGGGATCAACACGTATCGACAGTCTCAAGCAAAGCATCTCAAGTACTTGGCGTTGTGCGGCGAAACTTACATAACTGTCCAAGATCGGTAAGAGAAACGGCGTACAAGACTTTAGTCCGACCTACCCTCGAATATGCAAGTGCCGCATGGGATCCCCACTAAATTGTTTATGAACACTAAGTTATCACGATTTCCGTGTTGAGCTCATTTGCATATCGCCACGGAGTAAACGGTATTTTGTTGAATGCAAACCTGTCATTCCTCTTAACTTTACAGAGTTTTTACTTTATAAACAGAATTATCATTCCCTTGACAATCTATAGATAGTTTTAAATTCGACTTAAGAAACGCCGCATCTCTACAAACAACGGCTTTTGAGACCCCACCGTATTGACATGAATTGAATAGGGAGAATTAAAATTTTGCTTTTAGCCAAATGAAATAAATAACACTAGTTAACTTAACATCTTTCTATTGTTAAGGGTTAGAACTGTCCTGTGTAGAAATTTCACTTAATTTCTTCTCATTTTAAACTTGTAGCAGGTGATCAAACATGCTGTATATTTTAACCTCAAATTTGAACACTTTCCACTGTCTGACAGTTTGATTGACATTTCTCCAAAACAATAGACAATTGAACCAAACTGTTGCACCTGGTTGATGTACTAGTGAAGTTACACAAGTGTGCCAAATTTGAGCGAAATCGGTGAGGTGCACTGTAGACTCGCTTGCATGGTTCTCGTGTGGACTCACTCTTAATGGGAGCGCCGCTCAATATTCGAATCAGGACTTGGTGTCTGATCACAGCCGCTCGATTTGAATTAAAGAGAAGGCGGAACATTGATCGGCGCCTCCATTAATGCATTCTTCTTTATTCTTCATGCATTCTTCTTCATTGAATGCATTCTTGACATTGCCAGCGGATTCGCATTTCGAACAATCAATTCATTAATGTACTTTAGGGGGGTATGCTTCGCTTGGCACGACTGGAATAACTCAACAAGTTAAGAAATCATAACCGTGAAGGAGGTTTGGATACCCGGTCTTAATTAGCATAGATTTTTACGATCTTATTTCTCCGTTTACTCCTTAGTTTTTGTTTCGATTGAGAAGATATATCAAGCACTCAAGACAGTGCTGCGCGTCGTATTTTCAAATCCCTTCTCGGTTGTTGGATATCCCGATGAAACACTGTCTCCCGTGTTTGATATAGTACTTGACGACTTATCACAAGACTGCATCTCTAGTTAAAAGACCTTACGCCTTTGCAAAAAATACGACTGTTTTTCAGTCTAACTTGTCTCAGTTCGACAGCGAGTCGCAACTGACGGTAAAAAAAAACACACACACACACACATACACCAAGACCAAATATGACAACTATGAAAACAAACCCTCAAATGTGTGCTGACAAATGGCACGTTTTGGCATTCGAAAACTATGCATAAATGGAAAGCACACAAATCTCAGGCACGATATAGAAGCCATGCACGTTTTTAGCGAGTTGCGTAATGACAAATGCCATGTTTTAAGCTGTGCGCGGAATATTCGGTCTGTTCATTTGACCTATGCTCAAAATTTTCAACAATATAGATAAGAAAACTACACATGATTGTAAATCACAAAAACCCAAACAAACCCACACATGATAAAAGACAAGCCATGAATAACTCGTCCTCTAAACATGTGCAGAGAAACGCGACGTTTTTAACGAAACGCGGAATGATCCTACGTTTTTGCTGTTCGTAATAGCATCCTTCCTAGAAGTACGCTGTATATTCAACCCCGCTGCGTTCTAAAACTCTCTCTCTCTTGTTGATCTGAAAGGTTGTTTTGAGAGAAACAGGCAGATCTATGTAAGAAAGGATATAAGAACACGGAGACATTCGGCTTGCTCGTACACAAACCTCCGTAGCTTCGAAGCACGTCAACGAAACGGGGGCCTCTCCTTATGTTAATTGATCGTGAGCCTTATCGGTACATAGTTTACGAAGGGACAAAGAGTCTATACAACTAAGACAGGGGGGGGTCTCTGGCACGATTCACGGACGAAAAAAATAACGAATCACGGATCACGGATATTGAAATTTCATTTTCCCGAATCACGAAAATAAGTACTCTTTTATCCTGTTCTTACGCTACAAATAGTGTTTGAAGAAATCAAAATTGATTAAGAAATTACGAAAATAAGAAAGAAACATACTCTTTTATCCTGTTCTTACTCTACAAAGAGTGTTTGACGTTACGATAATTATACGGAGGTCACATTTGAGGTCTCGCGTTTCAAAATCACGTAAAATAAAGTCAATAAAGTGGTGAAATCACGAATATCGGTTATTATTAAATTCTCAACCTCGGATAATGCAATTCTAGCTTTCTGATTGGTTCACTAGATCTCGGTTATCAGCCATTATACCTGCGTTTGACCTTATATGGGAAACGAGTGCTGCAAGTGCCGCTCAGTTTAAAAATTTTCCTGCGGGAAGCGAAAGTTCCATCAGAAAAATGGCAAATTTGGCGAGGTTTATAAGCTTATACAAGAAATAATCGACAGTGCCTTCCCTAAAACTACACAAATACCACAAAATACCATAGTTGACTCGACTACGTAAAACTGAAAGGATTGATGCGAAGTGTTTAATTAAAAATACTTGTAAATGTACAACAAGAGCGACTTAACGAAGAAGAAAAGCAGCAAATAATTTACGGGAAGACCAGAAAACTGACACAATTTCATTCAGTGTTCGACGTAAAATTAGGCTCAGCACTTCGATTAAGTTTGTTACCTTTCAATCCTGATCTCGTCCTTTTATACTTCAATAAACTTCATTGACTCTGAGTGCAATTTCGTTTCAGCATAATGTAGTAGTCTTGATGACAGCCGTGGAGCCGTAAACAAGTACAACATGTAAACACTTGCTTTGCTCGTCTTGCACAAGGCGTATAATTTCCAGAAAAGCTATTGCTTCGGATCTTCCCGTAAACCTTAATTGTTGTCACAATTTTCCAGGATGAAAAGACGATTTACGAGGAGATTTTGCGAGGAAAATCTTCAGAAGAAAACTCTCTCGCTCGCTTTCCTCGCGTGTTTCATTCAACTCAAAAAGTGAACACCGCGCCACAAATTTTCCCGCCTCCTCGTACTATCACATCGTTTACATCAAAATGAAATGTCCAGTTGATTTAAACTAAAGAAGAATTTAATAAAACAATTATTCCATTCGCCCTTGTTGGATACGAGTGGTTATAGCCAACTCGGCGCTTCGCGCCTCGTTGGCTATTTACCACCTCGTATCCAACGCGGGCTCATGGAATAATTGTTAATTAATTCATGCTCTTCACGTTTCACGCAAAACCTTCAGGTCACGGGTCACGAAGAATAAATTTATTAAATTCACGTTTCACGGAAAATAAAATCAGCTAATCACGCGTCACGAGAATACCCCTGTACGACCCTCTAGAGATAATGGAATTGAAATTCCTCAAGCTTACGAAGAAGACGTGATGTCCGTGGATTGTGATGGCAGTGAGGAGGAGCTTCAACACAGTATTGAGGACGATGGCTATGTTCAATGAGGATAGCGACAATGAAGAAACTGATGAGGAAGAAATTGACAAAAGTGCATGATATTTACTTTACAACCAAACCTGGCAGAACACACGGAAATGAACATGACTTGCTATGAGAAAAATGACAAAGATTTTGACAAGCTATGCTTCAGTGACCTGACAGTTTGGCTTTTTTTTTCAAAGGCAATATAAGTAAACTCTGCTTTGATGTAAATTATTCCCAAAAAGAGTTATCATTTTCAGTGCTCTAAATATTACTTTGTGAACATTTATATTTTACCAAGATGGGTCGCAGTCATACGGAACACGGTGCACCTACCCGAAACTAAGGACCCTCCAAAAAGTTGCGACCAGGATTGTTGCTTTCGAAACTTCGCTACAGAAGTAAAGTTATCCCTGGTCCCTTGCGTATAACCTTATCCATTTATAACAAGGGGGAAACAAGAAACAGGCAGGCAAGAACTTGTAAATTCAAGATCTTGCAGGAAAGATTTTGAAAATTCAAGAACATGGAACTCATAACTTCAATACTGTCAACTCACCGTTGCTAACTTATCAAGCGGCAGATACGAAATGCCCGTGGAGGAGTCAGAATGTGCCGCTTTAAGAAAGTATACGATTACACCTGTATGTATAGCGTGTCCAGTCGGGATATCACGAGAATGAGATACATTGCATAAATGAATGAAAAAAATCGAAAATTGATTAAATAAAAAGCTATTTTGTAGAAAATTGTACGTATATGTTTATCTCAGTGAAAATGTTGTAACAGAACAGATTGAATGTCAAAATTCTTGAATTGAAATTAATCCAGGGTGATAGCGTGAATGATCAATGAATTTTATCTTAAACTGAGGGAAGTAAGATTAAAAACTGACGCTATTTACCTCATACTGACGTGCTCCTAGGATGTGGAACTTTTTCCCTGAACAACGGTTTGTGAATGTTGGATCATTTATTTTTGAGTAGTCATCAAAATAGTCATCAAAATTCAGATCCTACCAATAGTTTATATTGGATCAGACCAATAGTTTATACTGGATCAGAAATAAAGCAATTTGATTGGCTGATTTTAATGATTGGTCCACTCAGCTGTCTGAGATATGCAAAAATAGAGATAATTATGCCTGAGAAGATGATTATATGCGAGGAATATAAAATAGATAGAAAATCCAACCTAACGTAATCATGCAACAATAACACGGTCATAATCTGGTAAAAGGCCTCAGTGAGAGCTACTGTTGCCACTAGGTATCTCTCGAAAGTGCTGAGAAATGCCTATCGTCTCCAAAAAGTTCTGCCAGCAGGTCATATTTCACACCTCCACGTTCTATGGCCCTAGTTATTCAGTGTATTTGAGTGACAATGGCGAAAGGCGAGTCTCCGGCGCCTTTAAAAATAACTGGAAACGCTGGCTAAGGGAAGGAAACCCTGACAGAAAAAACAAACAAACAAACAAACAAACTGGCCTCAACGTTGTGGGTTGGGCATCGGGCCAATTCCCAAATCCCTTAAAAAAGGTATTGATTACCACACAAAAAAAAAAAAAAAAAATGAAGAAAGGAAAAGAAAAAACAGGGGTCACTCCCCAATTGGGCGAAAGGAACTAGGCATCATCGTCGTTGGCTTTCTTGCCCCATTGCTTAGAACTATACGCTCCCGATCAAGCAAGAATGCCGCCCTTTGTTTACACTCAAAACGATGTCTTTTTCCTGGTAAATTGAACTGTCTCACAGGGACAATCCTCGTCTAGTCCTATCCTCGCAGAATCTGCTGCTTAAGGGGTACATGATAAGATCCCTAATACACAAGACACAAGGTCTGAAATTTAAAGTAAACGAAGGTTTTCACGTTGACTTAACCCTTTCAGTGCGAAAGTCGACTTTTGTCGACATTTGGAGGAGTGGTCATTTAACCACTTGTGACGTCATCAGTTTACACGTCAATCAACTTTTCAGATGAGCAACTGACACAGCTGTGGATTGATCTTTCCATAGGACCATGCATTTGCTATATCGACTGCATTCTGATGGAGCTAATCGAAAAAAAACAGGCTGCGTTTTTGGTGCAAAATTGGTGCATGAGCAGGCCAACACACCTGTAATTGATCAACGTCCCCTTTTCAGGGTTTACCGATGATTTTGTCCAGACTTATCCTGCCAGAAAGAAGGATGTGAAGAGCAGAAAGGAAAGAGGATAAGAAAGCAGGAAAAAAAAGAAGGAAAAGGAGCAAGAGAAAATTTGGAACGGATTCAGCAAAAGTCCAAATTTTGGCTTATGCGCATGCACCAAAGTGAAAAATTGTACACTGTTACACTGAATCTCTATCAAAATGTTGCTGCGATGTAAAAAAGTGCTTTTACAGCAAAGTTTGGGCAAATTTAGCATCGTAACAACAAAAATTGGGTTAAACGGTTAAAAAAACGCGTTTTGGGGGGGGGAAATTCAGCAGTGAAAGGGTTAATGTAACTACGCGAGAGGAGCTCCCTTTGCTGAAGAAGACTCTGAGATACAGTCGAAAGCTCCGTTTTGCCCAAATTGGCCACATAACACCAAGGCAGTGGGCATTTTGCCTAATGTTCTAATATTTAGTTTTTGCGTTAGCATTGTATTGGGTGTACTTAGATATAATTTACCTATTTCAAATAGGTAAATTATATCTAAGTACACCCAATACAATGATAAGACAATTAAGGTTGTTTGATATGCTATTTTAAAATAACCGAGCACTCTTTGATCCGGTTTATAGCACCAACAATAACGAATATGCTGTGCAAAAGAGCCGACTGTCCCCGCTCCCCGGTTCCTCCATCCTTGAGTGTTTAAGACCGCTGTGCCTTCCACGTATTGCCAATTAATATTGCTCAACTGGTCGGCATTTATACAACAACAACAACAACAACAACAAGAGAAACGAGGACGGAGCGAGTGTCAAATTAACTTTATTGTCAAAGAACAAAAATCACATTTGCAATCTTAAAGGATTCAAACGATACAACATTTCGCTAAAAGCCGCTTTTGCAGTTGACTGCCGGACGGCACTTGAAAAGTTGAGTAAAATACATGAAATACTCTAGACTTCGAGCAGTCGGTGTTTTGCTCCTATTAATTCGCGCGACGGGAAAAGTTAAAACTATGCAATATGAGGGAAAAACTAAGAGGGAATGAATGAACTTTTCGTGGCTCGCTGCTCGATTTCAATCCGAATCTTTTGTAATTTCGAAAACTTACAAACTGAATGTTACGGTTATTAATTAGATATAATCTGCCATTGACCAGGACATCGCGGAGCCATGGAACTAGGCAGCAGATGAAATCTCTATGAAGAGAATTATGCATCTGATCTCTCGATCTTGTTGTTTCCTGGCAGATAAACGACTGAAGGGCTATCGCTGGCTGGGTCTTCAAAAGACTCCAACTTGTATTCATCCTGTATCACATAAGGAAAACAAAAAAAAAACATGATGTTAGTCACGAGCTTTTACATTTAATATTTAAAATTCTCTTACTTCAGGACATTAATTACGTGTAAATCGTCCTGACTGATCTCCTTGATTTCGTGTATAACTAAATAAAATATTACTGAGTTAAGATATTTTATTTCATATATGAAAATATAAAGGTATTTTACTACCTTTAATTTACGAACATAGAAAACCAATATAGTATACTGAATTTCTATATGGCATGGGCGGATTTAGGGGGAGCCCCCCCCCCCCCCCCCCCCCCCCCTCTTTCTGATTTTTCTGGATCCGCCCCTGATATGTGCAATAAATTGTTTACGATTATTGTTTCTTGTTTAGACAACTTCAACATTAAAGGAAAAAAACGCATACAGGAAAGTCCAGCATATTTTCATCATCTCAACGTTAACCAAATTTTCGTGTAGGTTTGTATTGTTGGACGTTTGAAAGAAATATATCATATTGCAACTGACCTGTACTGCTGCGACACTCTCATCACAGTGCGTGATATTCATCTTGTCCATTATCAAGTCGATCTTATCCTCAACTGAAACACAGCATACAGCATGTTATGAAAAATGTACAAACATAAACCCTCATTCAGCTTGTTTATATTATTGAAATCTATTTGAAATTCGTGTTACAAAAATATAAATGGTGGGTTGGTGTTTTCTCCATCGCAATTTCATTAAGGTTTTTTAGGCTTTAATTATTCATCAAAGCACAAAGTTCTGCAAAAGAGAACATACTTATAAACAGTCTAGTGTTGTATAAACAGTCTAGTGTTGTATGTGTACATGGATTATTAATGGCACTAACATCATATTTTTTTTGAAAAAAAAGCCGAATTTATAAAGCATGCTATTTTCCATTGTACAGCCGGAAAATATCGCAATATTCATATTTTACATGTCACGCACTTTGACAACAACCCTGTTACGGAGTTTCGATATCGACAACAATGATGTGTTACAAATTTGCTAAAGCTTTAAAAAAGGCCCACCTGACAAAGCATGAAATGATCCGCCGTATTTCTTGAGATAGCGTTCGGTAAGTGCTGGAAATAAGCATTCCCTGTAAAAATTCTTGTATTGTTTCCGACGGATTTCTGCAGACTGTCATCGAAAAAATTCAATCAACATAAATTAGGAAGTTGTATACATGAAATTCATATTTAAAAAGGATTTTCATCGTGCTTACCAATTCACGCGTTATTTTAAATTAAACTACTTGGATTCTCACAATTTTGCTTCAAAACTAGGCTTTCAGCCAAGTGTAGACAAAGCATGAGCATGAAAATTGTCAATGTCAAGTAATTTTCTAACGGCCTCTAGCTGCCAGTACTGCTACAATCTGAAAATCAGTTCAAAACATGGCTTACGGCCCTATCCACAATTCTTTTAAAAACATGGCTGCCTTACAAGTCTACTAAGATTTTTAAGGGCCATTTCTTGGCACTAACTCAGTTGCGGGTGGATGTGCACGAGCAAAGGAATTACCAGGTAGCAAGGCTATCCACATAAACTACCACACTTGAAACCTCATGGGAAATGTTTAATAATCGACTAAAAATATCAGATAATTTAACATACGCGTAGTTTAGTAAGTAGTTTACCTTTTCCCGAGGATTACCCTTGACTTTGAAGTAACACAATGCCACTGGAACGGACAGCAAATTGAATGGTACAACGATGGAGTGTAGATTTCTGTACTGGTTTTCAACCACAGCACGTGAAAATTTCCACTCAACTTCTGAATTGTTCTAGAGGAAAATAACGGAAAAAATTATATGCTTTGTGTTGTTGAATTGTTGGTGCACTGGTTATAAAGACATTTACTCCAATTGCTTAAGCAAAAAATGTAACAATTTAGTTCCTGCGTGGGTAACAGCTTTCTGATACTGTCGACGTATATCACTTGATGATAAAGCTAATTCGCATTCGACGGTAAACATTTCCTGATTATCCTAACATACCAGATTATCAAAGTAACTCTCAATATAAAGTTTTTTAAACATTCAATATTGTGAAATAGCCATCTCAACTAGCCTGCACTGAAACCAGAAGGCATAACTTTGCTTTTTCCCAAATATTAAAAGATAATAGTGTACCATGTCTCTAGGCTTTGTAGACATTTTTCTCGCATTTGTTACCGGTACCGGGTCAAACTTTTTGTCTGCACTTGCATTTGGTTAAGTACCCTTTATATAGTAGTGTTTCTTTTCCGGTTTTAGACGTACAAGAGCGATCCAAAAGGGGTACTTTACTAACAGTAAATCATCGTTATGATACTGAATTGTACCTCACCTTGACATTGTCATACGTGTTTGTCAGTAAAGCCACGAGCATGTTGATCAGCATGATAACAGACAAAATAAGGAATGCCAAGTATAAAACCAAAGCGGCATGAGAAGCTGAGCTGGTACTAGAGTGCATCTTGTCCAAATCCGTTAGACCAAACACGGACCAGATGAGATGCATGGATGTCTTGGTCAGGCTAAGTGTCCCACAAAAAAGACAGCGAGCGTTAGGTTGTCTCATCTGTACTAGCTGCTAAAATTATCACTTCAGAAGGTATGGCTTTTCATCCTTTGCGGTCAAAAGTAACTCCAATGGTGCTTGATAATGCAGAGCACCATTGGCAAGAAAAGCTTAATTACAATTTAATTTGTAATTGACAGCGCTATCAAAGTAGTTTTTCGTATGTAAAAGAAAATGTGTTTATTAAAAGTAGACAAGGCAACGTCACGTTCATCGATTTCTCTCACTTAAACAAAACTTTAAATGGTATTTACGTGTATTCAGGTAATTCACGAGTTGGAGAAGGACAAAAAGAAGGAAAAACTGTCCATGATTTAGGTATTTAAAAGACCTTTCATATTTCCACCTGGAACAGAACCAACGATTGATTTAACTATTTTAAGGGTTTCATTCAGGTGAAACGTTAAGCTGCAGTATCCCTTCTGTGGATAAGGTGTACCATTCTCTGTTGAAGATATACACAGGGTTACCTTTTCTGTCAAAAATGGCATGTGAAAGGGTTTGGACCCTCCCTGTATAGAAATATCTTTGAGTACGTTCGTTCCCCCGGTCAGAGAGTAGTTTGAGCACTGACAAGTATTCAGTCCCAGAAACAGTGACGCCGAGTGACTCCAGTAATTATATGCCACGTTGCGTCGTGTACTGAC
>OY855905.1:33157249-33432249 GCA_963693305.1 Meandrina meandrites
GCTGGTTTTTGTGCTGAGTTCTTAGGCAAGAAGTAACACTCACAGTATCTTTCTACATTCAGGTTTATGAATGGGTGCAGGCAGCAGATTAAATGTTTGAGGTAACCCTGCGATGAACTAGTATCCCATTCAGGGAAAGCGGTGAAACCGGGAATAAGCGCCAGTCTGATGGAGCCTTTAGGGTTCGAACGCAGAATTTATTCTTATATGTGCACTATATACACTACATGTAGACTATACACCCTTATAATTATCAAGCGCCAGCTGGATAATTACCTTTTTTAGTCAAAATAGTGCTTCTCCTCTTGTATATTCGGAAATCAAGCAGTGTTCCTCTGCCAGCACTCTTTAGTACTTCCTGCATCCTAAACGAGTTCTTACAAACAGCCTGGTATATTCCTTGATTAGTGTTATGCAGTTTGCGTAGCCACCAACGTTTTGTGGACTTTAAAGGATCCGCTAATTTATGACTTCGAACAGGAACGTAATAACATTATTAACAAAGATAATAAACACACTTTACACAAAATTTGCTGACAAACGTGTCCCCATTAAAGCCTTAGTAAAACTCAAATTTGCATTAAATTTGATGCATCTCCATCAGCTGATTCAAATTCACAGTCAGGTTTATGTTTTGCCGCCACCGTTTTAACGAGTGTTTTCCATTATGTGTTCTTTAATGTATGTTTTCAATAAAACCTATTGTAATAACCCCTTGAACTTTATTCTTCAGAATGCTTTCATTGCTAAAGAACAGTCTTGTTTGTAATTTTACACCATTGTTCATACAAAGTTTGACATAATGTAAATACGTTTTTGGAAACACACCTCCTTTAGACGGATTCTTGCGGATGTCATTGTTTACATCTTGAAAATTGAAATTCATCGGATAAACAGGCTTTCAAAATTTAAAACATTTACAGACGTTTGTATGGCTGGGTGGTAACTCTTGCCACTCAGCCATTTAAACGTCTGTAAATTTTACCTTTCTAAAAAAGGAATATCTCCTTCAATTTTCAACATTCTCCTGTCATATTTGCTATTTTAACTAATTGTGCCAGTCTATAAAATTGACGATAATTTATGATAATGCACCGGTATATCATAGACTGCCGACATAAACAAGGATCCGCCTATATATGAAACTGAAAGCTTTTATGTTTTTTCCCCTAAGTTTTTCGTTTCATGCTGGACCTTAAAGTGAGTAAGGACAATGGCACAAACTTAACACCACCATGTTGTTCATGATTCTTTCGAATTGAATGGACGTTTAATTTGCTTCCCCCTTGTTTTAAGCTTTAACCAACCTTTCATTACTGACGTTGTTGTCTGATCTGCTGTCTGTATAATTTTGTTCCTGATAATAAAGGCTAAAAGCTATTTCTTTATTTATCCTTCGTTGTCAATATGCTTTAGCCAAAAAACAATATCATTGGCTTTTGGAAATTAAAAGTGCTGACACTCTGTAAAATGGCGGAAGACGAAATTTTATCTTTAGCTTGAAGAAATTGAAGGTGAAGTGGTAAAAACTGCAATATTTAAGGTGGTGCGCGGCTATTTCTTGGAACGGAGGTGCTGTTTTCTAAATTGAATTTTGGGCATGTAAACCTCAACCGATTTTTCTGATTTTTGGCAATCAGAATAACAAATGTTCAATTTTTATAAAGCTTTAAATTTTAGGGCAAACAAGGCAAACGATCACGAGATATGAGCGCTTTTAAAAAAATATATATTTTTTTGAAAAAACGAGAATATTTTCCAAACGCGACGATAGATTTTTTCTAATTGATGTCAACAAGTTCAAATTATTAAAGTTTTAATGTGAGCAAATTTAAACAAAATTGAAGCACAGATAACTATTGAATTTTTTTCTTAAAATATTATGCTTGTGTATTTTTGGGAGCTGCTACAACAACGCTTAAGTAACGCGAAGAACCCATGGATTATTTGAAAGCTTTGTGCCAGCTAAAAGGTTGCTGAAAAGTATGGAAAGATCGGAACTCCTAGACAAAGTTATAAAAAAATGAAGTAGAAGAGGTTTACGGTGCGTAAATTATGAATTTTGAAATCTCATTTTTGTACCATTTTTGTCTCGATGAAACTCTTTCAACTTGGTTCGAAAAGAAAGCTACTTCTCGTCTTCCATTTTGGAGCACTTTGAAAATGCTCTTGTTACCGTAAATTATTCAAACTTGCCGCATTCTCAAGATTATTTAGCACCTAGAAATAAACATGCCACGGATAGAGGTCGATCGTACCACGAGCCCGAGTCAAGTTCGAGTCAATTTTCTTTTTACATTTTTTTTTTTCAAAAATACCGTTTGACTGTACTGTAAATATTATCGTCAAAAATATCAGATAGGTAAAATAAACATCAGTAGTTTGGTTTTCAACCGGAGACAGTTTTCAACTGGAGACGGATAGTTTCGCGCCATGTTTAGATTTCAAGCACACACCTGCTCACCTCGCCAGATCGCTCGTGCGACAGGTCATGGCTTCGAAAGGTAAGCAATATTTTCCCTGTCGAATCCACCGTTTTCATTGATTCGCGACGTCAGAAATCACAACACTCATTCCCCGAGAACAGTGGCTGGTAATCGAGTCCATCACGAAAGTAAACTGGCGATAAATAAATTTTATTCCGCCGCCAAAACTCCTTAAACAGTTTTTAACAGGTGCAGATTAAACCATTTTATAGAAAAAAGGTTTTTGTCTCACCAAACTGTCGGAATAAACGCCATAATTTATGTTCAGCGAGCCGTAAAACGTATCGCGACATTCAATCTGGCACTCTGGCTTTGTAATATGCATTCAAAACAAATGCGAGCGAACTTACCCGTTGAGGGAGACCAAGAGAAAATCATTCTCTTGGGGAGAAAAAAATGCTTTTTGACAGCCAGTTGTAGGGTATACCATTATCCTGCCCACCATGATACATCTCTTTTTCATTTTAAGCTGCAAAAACAATCTTTACAGTTCGACGCTTTAAATCTGGGCTGAAGTACGGATTGGCAATAAATTGCTTTTTTGTGCGTTTTTGGGCCAGGTTACGTGTAATCGAAATGTTGACTTATTAACCCGCAATGAGAAAAAATAGGTAAATAAATATAGTTGTGAAACTGTCCTCGATCTCGAAATTATCGACTTCCTCTGTTTGCACTCGTAAAATCAAAAACTCAAACTAAATGTTAGATGACGATTTTATATGTATTTCGCATTAAGTAAACGCAAATTGCTGACGTAGCCGATTACGCGCGCAATTTTGCGTTAAATATCCTCTCTTGTAACACACGTTGCCACATGAATGTTGCGTTAAACGTTGTCTCATGGGTTTTAAAAATCGCTGTTAAAAATTACCGCGTGTAACATCGCCTCAAAATCTCACTATATACAACTGTACAAATATTTACGGCTACGCAAAGAACCTTAATTGTGTAAATTTCTCAAGCACTAGCTAAGCTATCAGTTTGGTCTCTCATAAAAAAGGAATTGAAAGCGGGAGTAATAAACCGGTTTTCTTGTACGTGGAAGTGTGCTGAAGGCATGGGTCATTACACGTAAGAGTTTAGCTATGATTTTGGGCACGAAATGATTCCATCCATTTCATTTCGCTGCTATCTCGAAACAGAAAATTGTCGTGTTAAGGTTAAACTCTAATTACGAGCCGTTCCTTACAAACTTCTGTGTTTTGAAATAACCACGATTCAGTTGGTTAGCCACCATTTGAGTACAGTGGAATAACCTCCTAATAACTCGAAACGAAACAAACTTAATTTGTTATTTTACTCCCTACTTGAACCGGCCCGATTGTAGACCCATTGTACACGGTATTGTGAGAGGATTTCGCTGGTGCATTATAACTATATTAAACACAAAATACACAACTCTGTACCCTCGGTATTTAAGTATAATCGGAGACAACACAAAAATAAATGATGATTAACAAAGATGGAATTTTCTATAGCGTAATTTCACACACAGTTACACGCATCTCAGGTGTCCACACACAAAGGTATACTGAAATTATTCGCGCGGGCAGTGCCATTTCCGTTGAGCTCAATCAGAACTAACTATTGCAGATTTGGTTTATTTTATAAATTTATATGGTCCGTAGTCTCTTCCGAAGACGAATATTCAAAAAGGAGTGAAAAGGTTACGTTGTTGAAATCGAATATTCTGTGTTTACTTTTATAGAGCGATAGCCTAACATATGAAATGTGTCTGCCGCAAATTAAAAGAAAATGTTAGCTCTCTATAATTTTAACTAAGCTTTTACATGTTTAAATTTTTCATCCGTATCTCCTCTTTAATTTGCTTGGCGGAGAACAGGCTCTACTATACTTCAGGATTTCCAAAGCGGAATATGCGAATTTCATAAAGTTAGTTATGACAAAGGGCCACAGCTCGGAATGCTAACGGGAGAATTCATATTCCGGGAAATAATACTTAAAGCTACCGAACTTCCAAATTATAAAAGGTATTTCTTACCTCAACTCGGTGGAAAATCGCCTTTTGGTCTATGGCATGCGTTAATTTATGTTCAGGATAAACGTACAGCTTGAATGATTAAAATAAACATAACGAAATTATATGCCGTCATTTCTCGAAAGGTGTTTTCTGGTGTTTATGGTGCATTTTGCTAGCTGTACAGGAATATGAAGTTATCTTAAATCTACCGACTGATTAAACACCTGTTTTCATTTGGCTAACGTTAAAGTTTGTAATTAATTTGGCATTTAAATTATCATTTTTTGCTTAGCTAGATCTGTTTCATAGTGGCTTTTTTATTAACTGTCGTGTGTTGTACTGAGTAAGTATCCTCTTATTCGTGTCTAATTTATATTCTTTTTAGCCAAATCGTTGTTTGTTTATCTTAAATTACTATGCATAGGCGTCACTTTACTTTGTTGTCGTACGCTGTCTCGATTAGCTTGCATTTACGATTGACATATGTAGAAATACATTTAACTGGAATACTAATGCTTTATATTTTTTAACCGTGTATTTCTGGTACATTAGGTTGCAGGAAACACAAAAGACATCTTAAGCTGCTGTCAAGCTTGTCATCTAAATCCGTCTATATTACACACCTAAATGTTCGTCACGCCCTTCAAATGGCGAAGCGCGCAAGTGACGTCATGACTCGGTCAAGACTCAGACAAACAAACCGGAATGGTGGACGATTTTCCTCAAACACTTTCTAAAACAGCCAGTGTTTCTAAAACACTTTTTAGAAACGAAAACTTTACCTAGATTCCATCTATTTCTCTCAGAACACGCTGATGTTGTCTGAGCCTCGTGGGGGGTATGATCATTTACGTTCTTTTTTAAAACTCGCACGCTTCGCTTCAATTGTGACAAAGTTCAAAATGGAGTTTCACCGTGATTGATATATTTTCATGTTTTCCGAAATCGCGTACTTCTACCTATTTCTAGCGGTTTAGATAAAGTACGGGAAATTTGTTTAAAGAATGAGTGATAAAAACTTTCAGTTAGCATCCAGGAAATAGCAAATTTATTTATATGAAGATTAATCTTTAGTTTACACATAAATTTTACCCTTTCTATGCAAATTAAATAGCTGAATAGCTAGTTAGTTCTATCTTCATTTATAATGAGCTTTGTAAGTTTTAACTTTATTTATTTATTTATTTATTTATTTATTTATCTATTTATTTATTTCAAAATTTCTCTTATAGATTCTAATGCAACTCCGCTCTGTAGAAGGCAAACACCCAAGGTATAATTAAGTAGCGTGTAGCATTTCCGGAGAAAATGCGGATAGGATACGGCCTAAAATTCGATTCAGATTTAAAACAAGTGTGACGTCATTATCACGTGATATTTATTCAGCTCTTAAAAAATTATATCATATCGTAGTTCAGTCTATATGTAATCCATTTGTTATAATGGATATGTAATTTGAAGTCAAGCTGTTTAGTTATGAGAGGTTCAAAGGCGGAAGGTGCTCCTACAAAAGCTAAGCACTAATAAATTGCGAAAAAGTGAAGGTAGGCCATATTCATCATCATCATCATCATCATCATCATCATCATCATCATCATCATCATCATCATCATCATCATCAACACCGTTGTTATAATTTTAACGATCCTCATTATTATGATCGCGGTCGTCATCATCATTCCGTTATTATTGTCACCATCATTCCTGTCATGTCACCAGCCACGTCGTCGTCAGTGTCAATTATATATAACAGGAGCTTTAGCAAACTACGACGGCAACGGCAACGAGAACGTCACCAAACAAAAGTTTTAATGAGCAGAAGAATACCTATGCACGTGGGCTTGAAAACTTGGTACATTTCCTTGCCGTTCTCGGTGAAACAACACCGTGAAATGACCAAATTCTGCGTATCTGGGGCAACGTGAGCCACGACGGGTAATTTTTTGGTTTTTCTATTTGGGATTGAGCGCTCTTTTTACCTATTCATCCTGAGCTAATTCTTAAGCCGATAGATACACTGAATACATCTGGATTATAGCGAGATCCTCAAAGAAGATATAAATTCATTTTTCATCAACCGCTGTCCTCAGCGACGCCGTCGTCATTGCTAAAGCTCCCTTATATATTCTCGTCACACCCAGTTATAACTCTAAACTATGACTCGTGTCAGTGATCATAATTGTTCATTAGTATATACACACTCAGTGATCTTGGCTATTCCAGCAATCTGATTGGTTCGCTATCTCGGGCTAATGCCGCATTATTCACTCGCTACCGAGTGGATAATGCATTATCCCATAAAACATAAAACAAAATGGCCGGCGTAAACTCGCGTTTCGCTAGCGTTTCAGAATCAAAAATAGTGAAAATAAAAGACGTCAGCGTGCTAGAAAACACCAAGAAGGCAACGAACTCTGGCTTAAAGTTTTTTAAAGATAAGTGAAGAAGTCATGTTTTGCAAACAAGTGTTTTTCAGTTTGTTTATCGAGATAGTTACTGTGATCAATTCGACCTATCGCTAAATAGGCAGCAATTAATCTTCACGACTACAATTTGTCTCATTACGAGTATTTTTGTAGACTGGTTTGCCTGACAGAACGAATTTCTCACCGAAATCGAGGAAATAGAAAAAGAAGAATTGAAGTTTTATATCTCCGCAAGAAAACAAGACAGGTCATATTACAACAAGATAACACTCACCTCAATTCGAGCCGCCATTGACAGGCACCTTCGCAACGAGCCAAACAACAAGCCTTTCTCGATAACTTCGAAAACTTTGTTTGATCAGTTATCGATTTCCAAGCAGACTTTCGATTAAAGTCGCCGATTTGAACTGTGTAAAAGGACCATTTTGACGAGGATTTTATCGAAGATTGTGTATTTGCCATGTTAAAAGATCTGTAAATAGTTTTGTACGTGTTTCACGCATGAATTGAGACGTCAAATTAGACGTCAATAAAATTGCCTTTCATAGGTTTCCTTTTGAAAATGTCTAGATTGTCTGTTTTGAGATCACTTCGTGTGTATATACTAAAACAATTATTCTTTTCAATCTCGGTGAATAGCGGCAGAATATTTACCTCGATTTCAAAGAATAATTGTTAATTATTCCTCTCTCAGACTGCTTAAACTGCCGAATCGTAGCATATTAGCTCTTCCAGTGGTTTTCTTGTATTCTCGAACTGTTCCAGGGCCTTTGATAAAAATAAATAAACAAATGAAATTAGCTTGAGAAAGTGTCTTAAGGTTGCTTTTCTTCTACAAAGTCTGTCTCTGATTCTCTCTCCATGCGTAATAAATAAATATTTCGCAGATGACTGGAAAACTTCTTGATTAGATATACATGTATGTTTTCGCAGATTCAAGGTTTTCAACAGTGAGATTTCCCTGATCAATCAATTAAATATTGGAATCTAACCTGCACTGCTGCGACACTCTCATCACAGTGCGTGATATTCATCTTGTCCATTATCAAGTCGATCTTATCCTCAACTGAAACACAGCATACAGCATGTTATGAAAAATGCACAAAAATGAAAATTTGCAATTTGTGTGACACAAATATAAATGGTGGTGTGGTCTTAGTTATTTATATATTTATTTATCTACTTATTTATTATATTCATTAAGGTTTTTTTAGGCTTTTATTATTCATTAAAGCACAAGGTCTATACTGCAATCTAAGTTAATAGCTATAATATCGTATTTTTTTGTTAGAAAGGCGAATTTACTAAGCATGCTGTTTTCCATTGTACAGCCGGAAAATATCGCAATATTTATATCTTACATGTCGCGCACTTTGACAACAGCCCTGTTACCGGGCTTTCGACATGGACAACGATGATGTGTTTCAAACTAGTTAAAATTTTAAAAAAAGGCCCACCTGACAAGGCATGAAATGATCCGCCGTATTTCTTGAGATAGCGTTCGGTAAGTGCTGGAAATAAGCATTCCCTGTGAAAATTCTTGTATTGTTTCCGACGGATTTTTGCGAACTGTCATCGAAAAAATTCAATCAACATAAATTAGGAAGTTGTATACTTGAAATTCATATCTTCTTTTCTTTTTAAAAAGGATTTTTATCGTGCTTACCAATTCACGCGTTATTTTTAATTCAACTGCTTGGATTCTCACAATTTTGTTTCAAAACTATGCTTTCAGCCAAGTGTAGACAAAAAATGGTTGCTCAGTATATACGAGCATGAGCATGAAAATTGTCAATGTCAAGTATTTTTCTAACGGCCTACTGCTACAATTTGAAAATCAGTTCATAACATGGCTTACGGCCCTACCCTCAATTCTTTTAGCTTGCACCACAAATTAAAGCATGGCTGCCTTACAAGCCTACTAAGATTTTTAAGGGAGATTTCTTGGCACTAACTTTGCGGGTGGATATGCCCGAGCAAACGTATTAATACCAGGTAGCTAGGTTATCCACATAAACCGCCAAACTTGAAACATCATGGGAAATGTTTGATAATCAACTAAACATATCAGATAATTTTAACACACGCGTAGTTTAGGTAAAGTAGTTTACCTTTTCCCGAGGATTACCCCTGACTTTGAAGTAACACAATGCCACTGGAACGGACAGCAGATTGAACGGTACAACGATAGAGTGTAGATTCCTGTACTGATTTTCAACCACAGCACGTGAAAATTTCCACTCAACTTCTGAATTGTTCTAGAGGAAAACAAGGGAAAAAATTATATGCTTTGTGTTATTGAACTGTTGGTGTTGATGTTTAATATTTCTCTGCTTATAAAGACATTTACTCCAATTGCTTAAATTACGACTTAAATACTACTTATTAACCGAGAGTGAGGTCATTACAGGGAAATCTCAGACCGAGGCCTTGATGTATTGACCGAGCGATAGCGAGGTCAATACATCAAGACCGAGGTCTGAGACCGAACGGACGAGGTTAATAAGTTATTTATTATATGGCCTTTTTAGCGCTGAAAAAAGGGAAACGTTTTTCAATATCCGCTTGCGCGCGCAAGAGGTCATTCGAAGTCATGCGATCCAAACCAGAAGAAACGATTTCTTCGACAATGAGGCAATTTTTGTCTTATTTACGCCAAGATCTGGGGCAAATTTAACCACTTTAATTTTCACAAAACAAACTGACCTGTGTTTACAAGTGTTTGACCCTTAAAAAGTTATAAAAAGCTATGGCAAGAAAAATTTTCATAATGCCCGGTCATTACAAGAAAATCTTGCCCGCTCATCAGCCAATCAGAGTGCGCGTACTATTGTAGCCATATAATAATATAGAATAATATCATCTGAGGTATTACCATAGTGAACAGCAAAAAATGTAACAATTTAATTCATGCTAGGTAATTCGTGCTAGGTCATACTGCCGACCTTATGACTTGATGATAAAGGTACGACATCAAGCTAATTCGCATTAACCGGTGAACTTTTTCTGATCATCCTAACATACCATCTCAATCATGCCTGCACTGAAACCAGAAAGCATAAATTAGCTTTTTCCTCAATATGAAAAAGTAATAGTGTACCATGTCTCTAGGCTTTGTTGACATTTCTGTCGCATTTGTTACCGGTACCGGGTCACACTTTTTGTCTACACTTGCTTTTGGTTAAGTAAACGTTATACAGTAGAGTTTCTTTTCCAGTTTTAGACCTACAAGAGCGATCCAGAAGGGGTACTTTACTAACAGTAAATTATCGTTATGCTACTAACTGAATGGTATCTCACCTTGACATTGTCATACGTGTTTGTCAGTAAAGCCACGAGCATGTTGATCAGCATAATAACAGACAAAATAAGGAATGCCAGATATAAAACCAACGCAACATTCGAGGCAGAACTGGTACTAGAGTGCATCTCCTTCAATCCCGTTAAACCAAATACAGACCAGATAAGGTGCATGAATATCTTGGTCAGGCTAGGTGTTCGACAAAAAAAAGACAGCGAGCGTTAGCTTGACTCATCTGTACTAGCTGCTAATATAAAATTATCACTTCAGAAGGATATGGATTTTCATCCTTTTCAAAATTTATTTATAAAAAAAAAGACAAGACAACGTCACGTTTATCGATATCTCTCACATAAGCAAAACTTTTTATGGTATCAACCTGCATTCAGGCAATTCACGAGTTGGAGAAGGACGAAAAGAAGAGAAAATGTCATTTAGGTATTTTAAAAGACTTATCATAATATCTGGAACAGACCCAGCGATTTATTTAAGTATTTTAAGGGCTTATTCACGTGAGACATTAAGTTGCAGTATCCATTCTGTGGGTATATGTAAGGTGTACCATTCTCTGTTGAAGGTACACAAAGGGTTACCTTTTCTGTCAAAAATGGCATGTGAAAGGATTTGGCCCCTCCCCGTATAGACATATCTTTGAGTACGTTCGTTCCCCCGGGTCAGAGAGTAGTTTGAGCACTGACACGTACCCAGTCCCAGAAACAGTGACGCCGAGTGACTCCAGTAATTATATGTCACGTTGCGTCGTGCTGACCCCCAGTCTCCCGCTGGTTCAGTCAGCAATTTCTTGGAACGGGATGTCGCCTTCAACAGCTACATGTTCCCATTTATGTCCTAATAGGGCACGAAGTTTCCCGGTGTTGTGGTCTGGTCTTTACCCGTTGTTCCGTTGTACTGCTAAATGCTCGGAGACATTAGCTCTGTTAGAGCTACTCTATAATCCGAGGGTAAATTAAGTCTTCACTTCACACACACACACACACTTTCTGTTACTTACCACTTGAATGCCCCATGTTCGCAATACCTTATTGAAAACAAAATGACAGCAACTGTATCATTATTTTTTGTCTATTTTTATTAATATTATTGAAAAAAAAGCCCACTACTTACAACAACAAAATACACTCCTTACAATGCTGGTACACTGTACAATACCAATACACCAACAAAAATTACTTACATACTATACCCAGCTACATGTTGACACTTGGCTTGTTATAATTACTTACACTAGTTTATACTTGCGGTACTTTACTTTCTTAACACTGCTTAGTTAGATTATATAATACTTATTAACAAGAAGGCAATAAATCAGTTGTATATTTTGGGAACGGGGCACGTAAAGCTAACCAGTGAAATTCCACTGTATAACACATCGACCACTTATAGACCGAGCGCGAGAGTAGAACTGGGCAATAGTACTTGGTCGTGGCGGTGACGAGGTAGATACAAAAGCGATGAATGAGGTCTATTAATGCCCCTGAAAGGTCTCATAAGTGGTTAAGCTATCCAAATGGCACATTTTTCCATACAAAATCGTACGAAAGTTCTCCTAGAAGCTGAGGATTTAAAAAAGGGTTTCAAAATTGAACGATCATTTTGTGCACAGTTGTCTGTAAAAGCACTTTGTTTAGATAACACAAAAAGAGAGACAAAAAAAAAAAAAAACACTTACGAATGATTTTCTGTCCCATCTGCAGTGCGGTTGTTTGTTGGAATCATGTATGACATCTCTGCTGTGTAAATCTTTGTAATGGCTAATGAGAATGCGCCGATGACGAAACCAAACTGTATGAGAATGATGATCAAGTCAACAAACATCCGAAACAATGCCAGCTGCAATGGACCGACAACTGCGTTAAGCGCACAGATACTGGAGAAGCGCAGGACCAGAAGCATTGTGTTGATGCCGTAAAGGTGATTGGTAACTTCCAGCAAACGATTGTGGTAAGGATCACCACCACGGACGAAGGTCATCACTCGAAGGAAGACGATCACGATGTACACAACAAGGGTAAGGACGTCTATGTAATTCCACATGTCCCTATAAAAGAAGCATCAAGTCACTATTGCAAGCTCATCATGTTAGAATTATTCAAAAAAAAGGATGCGCACGAAAGTGACGATGCTATTCAAATCCAATTTGCCTTTTCGGGATCACCTTTCTATCTTACGGTCAACTTATGGGAGCTCGTTATGTCCGTTTTATTTTTAAAGCAGCGTTGCATTTATTTACAATAACAATTAACTCCAAAAATAGAAGGAAAATAACATCTAAAATCAATCTTACTTGAAGTATTTATTTGGCGAACGTTTGTATTGCTGGTACTCGCTAAGAACCAAACCACAGAAGAAAACGAAAATCAAATATTCTTCGATCACTGGTTCAACAAAAGAAGCCAAGATGCAAACACGGCAGTGGAGTGCAATGAAGACCACTTGACTGAGTTTGTCTTTTATAAATAAGACGAAAGGAGTAGTCAGGTAATCCAGGTAACAGTCTGTTGAAAAAAAAATATATATCAGTCGCAGTCAGCCAACAGACAAACCAACCAACCAAACAACCAGCCAGCCAGCCAGCCAATCAACCAACCAACCAACCAACCAACCAAACAGCCAACCAACCAACCAACCCACCAACCATCCAACCAACCAAACAGCCAACCAACCAACCAAACAGTCAACCAACCAACCAACCAACCAACCAACCCACCAACCAACCAACCACCAACCAAACAGCCAACCAACCAAGCAGCCAACGAAACAGCCAACCAACCAACCCACCAATTATCCAACCACCAACCAACCAACCACCAACTAACCAACCAACCAACCAACCAACCACCAACCAACCAACCAGCCAGCCAGCCAACCAACAACCAAACAACCAACCAACCATCCAACCACCAACCAACCAACCACCAACCAAACAACCAACCAACCAACCAGCCAGCCAGCCAGCCAGCCAACCAACCAACCACCAACCAACCAACCAGCCAACCAACCAACCAACCAACTAACCGCCAACCAAGCAACCAACCAACCAACAAACGAACCAACTAACCAACCAACCAACCAACCAACTAACCAGCCAACCAACCAGCCAATCAACCAACCAACCAGCCAATCAGCCAACCAACCAACAACCAACCAACCAACCAACTAAGCGCCAACCAACCAACCAACCAACCAACCAGCCAACCAGCCAACCAACCAACCAACCAACCAACTAACCGCCAACCAACCAACCAACCAATCAGCCAACCAGCCAGCCAATCAACCAACCATGCAATCGACCAAACCAATCGACCAAACCAACTACCAACCAGCCAACCAGCCAACCAGCCAGCGAACCAACCAACCAACCAGCCAACCAACCAGCCAACAAACCAAACAACCAGCTGGCCAAACAACTTGCCAACCACCCCAGCCAATAAGTCAGTCAGGTGCCAGTCAGCCAGTCAGGCAGACAGTCAGTCAGCCAGCCAGCCAGTCTGTCAGGCGGACAGTCAGTCAGCCAGCCAGCCAGTCAGTTAACCAGACAGCCAACCAGCCAATCAGCCAGCCAGCAAACCAACCAGCTTACCAGCCAACCAGCTAGCCAGCCAACCAACCAACCACCAACCAAACAGCCGACCAACCAAGCAATTAACGAAACAGCCAACCAACCGACCAACCAACCACCAACCAACCAATCAACCAACCAGCCAGCCAGCCAGCCAACCAACCATCCACCAACCAGCCAACCAACCAACCAGCCAGCCAACCAGCCAGCCAATCAACCAACTAACCACCAACCAACCAACCAACCAGCCAACCAACCAACCAACCAACCAACCAACTAACCGCCAACCAACCAACCAACTAACCAACCAGCCAACCAACCAACCAACCAACTAACCGCCAACCAACCAACCAACCAAACAAGCCAGCCAGCCAGCCAATCAACCAACCAACCAATCGACCAAACCAACTACCAACCAGCCAGCGAACCAACCAGCCAACCAACCAAACAACCAGCTGGCCAAACAACTTGCCAACCACCCCAGCCAATCAGTCAGTCAGGTGCCAGTCAGCCAGTCAGGCAGACAGTCAGTCAGCCAGCCAGCCAGTCAGTCAACCAGACAGCCAACCAGCCAACCAGCCAGCCAGCCAGCCAGCCAGCCAGCCAACCAACCAGCTCACCAGCCAACCAGCTAGCCAGCCAACCAACCAACCACCAACCAAACAGCCAACCAACCAAACAATTAACGAAACAGCCAACCAACCAACCAACAAACCAAACCAACCAATTAACAAGCCAACCAATCAGCCATCCAGCCAGCCAGCCAGCCAACCAACGAACCAACCAG
Source organism: Meandrina meandrites (assembly GCA_963693305.1). Classification (NCBI taxonomy): domain Eukaryota; kingdom Metazoa; phylum Cnidaria; class Anthozoa; order Scleractinia; family Meandrinidae; genus Meandrina; species Meandrina meandrites. The sequence goes on from OY855905.1 coordinate 33,171,811, forward strand.
CTAACCAACCACCAACCACCAACCAACCAACCAGCCAACTAAACAACCAGCTGGCCAAGCAACTTGCCAACAACCCCAGCCAGTCAGTCAGTCAGGTGCAAGTCAGCCAGTCAGCCAGTCAGCCAGTCAGCCAGTCAGCCAGTCAGCCAGTCAGCCAGTCAGCCAGACAGCCAGACAGCCAACCAGCAAACCAGCAAACCAGCCAGCCAGCCAGCAGGCCATCCAACCAGCAAGCCTACCAGCCAACCAGCCAACCAGTTAGCGAAACAGGCAACCATCCATCCAGCCAGCCATCCAGCCAGCAAGTCAGTCAGTCAGTCAGTCAGTCAGTCAGTCAGTCAGTCGGTCAGTCAAGTACCATTAGCCAGTAAGTCGTTTAGTTCAAATTAAAGTTTATTTAGTTTGCTTAGTCTTTATACCTAAGAAGTCCAGCCCTGATCTTTTCTCACTTTCCTCCGTTTCCTCTTGAATATTTGCTACCGACCGCAGGCGTGCCTGAAATATTTTAAAGAAAAAACAAATCTATATCAAAACGAAATACAGGCGGTTGATATTCATGCCAGCAGACAGTATTCACCCTGTACCTTGGTTTGATTCTTGTAGAAAGCATATCCAATGACTGGAAGTAGGAATGGAGTCAAGTTTGTGTCCATCAGAATCAGCAAAAACAAAAGTCCACGAAACCTTCCATGAGGTTTTAACGTATTAGGTAATCCAAGGTTCCATCTAATTTTGAGCCTCTTATACAATAATGGGTTCGCAACAAACTGCAAGAAAAGTAAAAACATTAACATATTTTGTTAGTGAGTGCGTGTGCTTTGTTACGTTGTCTTCGTTTCAGGCCTATGTATCCTTCTTGCATAGCTTCTTTGTAGAAGTCGTCGTAGAAAAACAAATAGTGCTACCAAACAAAACCTCCCGTCAAGTAACTTGTTTTTGCGGGCTCTATCTATGTCTTTGAAGAGATACCTACTTTTTTTTGTGAATGAATAATTGCATTATCAGTGATTCCACTCAGCATTGAAGCGCAGCGATTTTCATTCTCAGGCTGGTCTTTTATAACCAACTGCTCGCTAGCTGTAACTTGATCAATGAGGTGCACAGCAAAGTCTTCAGTCTGGTCTGCAAGCTTGGTCAGGAACTCAGTGTTCTCTGTGTAAGTATCAGCTAACCTCCGCAGTGTGCAGTTAACCTTAGATCGATTGTAATAAAATCAGAATTGAATAGTTTAAAAACAGAATAATTCAAAATCGGATCTCTGGAGTCCCTGGGTAGTTAGAGGATCTCTGGTACCCTTTGAGCCTCGGAGTGTTTGTTTAGGAGCGATGTTGTTGGTTTGTTGTGCCCTGTCAACATGCAATATATTTCTGGAGAGTTAGTTATTACGTCTAGAAGCACCAACGTCCTGTATATTTTAGGCAGGATCTCTCGATCTCTAAACCTTTTTGGACCCTAGCCATTGATCCACTGGTAGCCATTGTCCTTTCTCATGGTTACCTATTTTTAAAACAACTTCTGAATTAAAGGTCAAATGAACCAAAATTTCGACATTGTTTCTTTAGCGATTTTAAAGCAACAAAACGCTAGAAGAATTCATTATTAAGTAAACTTAAGGCGAGATTTTGCTTTCTGAGCCTTAAAGAGCGAACCATAGCAAAAAGTACGATTTCCGAAGACTTCACGAAAACGTTTCCAAAATGACCGCGCACTGAAATGGAAGGAATGGATCGAGCTTTGAATTTTGTGACGTAATAGTTTTATTTTACGGCTTTGAGATCGAAGAGACGATCGTCGTTTAAAGAGCGAATAATGTTAAATTTGAGAGTTTCAGTCAGTCTGAGTAATTCAAATAATTCTGAAAGGATCTAAGCTTTTTTAAACATTGTTGTTATATTTTTTACTACATTGGAATCCAGTTTCAAAGATTAATAATTATCAAAGCACTGAGTAAAATTGTAAGCATTGTACGATATAGGAGGTTTTCAAACACTGGATGGCGTATAAAAATCATCAGTCTGCTCAGCTTGGTATAGAAGAATTAGTTTTGTTATATACCCCAAGTAAAATGCAGTTTTTTGGGATTTGCATGTAATTCTTATCAGGACGTGTGCGGCTTGCATAGGATGTGGCCAAAAGCCACATCCAAGATTGAACTCACTGTTTCTTTTCCGTACTTGAGAGTCGCACAAAACACAAAAATAAATTTGCACTCAAAAATTGAACTTGAATGTAAGGATATTTCTCAATGCAAATTCGAAACCGCAAAAGCATCACGCAGGGTAAAACTTTCAATGAATAAATTCGTGTCGTTTTATTTTTCAACTGAAGAAAAATTCGATGTTGAAATAAGTACAGAGCGTTTACACATTGCTCCTGTGGACACTGTGAGTTCTGTTTGTATTAGCTGTTTTTTTTATTTATTTAGCCGGTGCGTGTTATTTAGTGCTCGAAATTAACGGTTGTAAACCCAACAAAAATACAACCTTTGAAGCATAATTTTATACGCGTCAAAAAGCACGTGCACGTGCATGGAAGCAAATTATTTGGCGAGGATATTGAACTAACGAATTCAAATTCTAATACTTGATCATGACCAGCCAAACCAACAAAGTAAAAATGCTAATAATCATAACAAATACTCTATCTAGCTCTAGGTAGAATAAGAAAGGTGCAAAATGCATACCTCTAACTTCCTTCGTTTAGCAAACGCCGAACGGACAGGGGGACCTTTGTGCTTCGGGAGGCATTCTTCCCCGTGATTTCTTTTCCGAACAAAAAAACTAGTCGGCATAGCATCCTCTTTGAGGTGGAGTCTGCGCGGCTTGAAATCAGAACCAGAAACATACGTATCGCCAGATTTTCTCTGAAGCAGTCTTCGGTAAAATGAACTGCACAAATGCGAGAGTTCTTTGTCTGGCTTACTTCTTTTCTTTTCATTTTCAAAAGCCATTGTTTCCTGAGCTTTGAATTTGCTGGAAACTTAAACGTATTTACTTTCGACTAAGAATTATTTAAGCAGTTTGGTGCTGCACGAAACACCATGATATCCCATTCTTGTGAGCTTCATCACTGAAAGACTTTGAATTTCCCGCAATTTCACAGCACACCAATAATGACGTCACAGTTTTAAGTTCCGAAAATTTCTCGACAATTTTCCCGAGCGCTCTACGATTATGAATGCCTAAAATAAGCATTTTTCAACTTGAAATTTCTCTGTTTTGCACAGTCCAATTACTTTGAAATTTCGGAATATGTTTATTTGGTTCTTAATTAACAAGTTGGCCTAAAAAAAAAGAAAATTCGAAATTTTGGTTCATTTGACCTTTAAGAGTATTGTTACCTTAAAAGCCATTTTTATGGGATCTCTGCAAGAGCACAAGTATTTGGCTGTGACAATTTTCTTGATGTTGTCGACATTGGAGTGTACGCCAGTGGGACTTTCGTCGCTTTTTATTAGGTTCTGTAACGCCTTTTCCTCTGAGAATAGGAAACAATGCAATATTGCTTAATGGCAAATGCGTGAATATCAAGCACGACTAATTAAAGGCTTTGGGTGGTGTAGCAAACTCAATCCTAAGATAGTGCCTCATTTTAAATTTTAATTTTAAGTTATTTAAATTTTTAAGCTGTTTCAGAAACAATATATTTTTCCTTCTTCGTTGTAGAAAGTCTTTCTCGATAAAATCACAATAAAAAGTAACCCCCTTTCTTAAAACATATAAGGAAATTTAACAGATACAACAAACCTTCCTTGATATCTTGCTCGACCACACGAAGCTTTATTTCCTCCACATCATCAGCACCTGAGACAAGAAATTAGCATGGGTAATCAAATGGTGACGAGTGAAATTAGGAAATAATTTCACGCGCGTTTTGTCAAAATTCTAATAATTTCCCGAGCCTTCAGGCTCGGGAAATTATTAGAATTTTGACAAAACGCAAGTGAAATTATTTCCTAATTTCACGAGTATACCATTTGGTTACCTTTTAATATCATGGGCGACAAATTACGCTCACAGGCGTAGTTTTGTAACTTGTTTATTGTATCGTCATGAACGAAGCGGCTGGTAACGACGCCCGTGTAAAACGCTCAAAAATCCGCTCAATGCCATTTATGTTATCGCTAAAAGTTCGTAAGACTACCAAACAAACTGGCTAAGGTGAAATTCAAGCGAAAATCTGTAAAGTTTAAGTTTCAAGATCATCTTTTAAAATCCTGTACGTCATCTTGGCAGTGAGACATGGCAATTTTATAATTTCACATGTGAAATTATAAATTAGCACTAAAATTTCGCGCCAAAATTAATGAGTAATTTGTCACCCATGATATTACCTTCATTATTTTTATCGACGCAGCAGTTTGGGGCGATTTCGCAGAATAATTGTATAATAATTTTTTATTAAAGGGTAAGCACGCGCAAGAATGAAAGAATTACTGTAACTGACATGTTACAGACGATCAACTGCTTCTGACGGAATTTACATACAGTCATGCAGGGAACGTTTGTAAAAAGGAGGTAATAATTGAACAAATTCGACATTTCCTATTTTTGGTTTTCTAAAATGAACGTGAGTTTAAACCATTTCGCCATTACCCGGTCATATCGGAAATACTGAATTTGCGATCAAGCCTTTGAGTCACCTAATTGAAAGGTCGTCTTGTTTGGTTCAGTTCTGCTTTGGCAACATACGACTTTATTGGCTGATGTATGCATACATGGTGAAACATAGTCTTAGCTTACGTTTTAAGATTTTGAAAATATAAAGACCGTGTGAATCAACTATGTTTGTTTGTTTCAACTATGTTTTAACGAGGGTAGCACATAACAGTCTCGCGACTGACAAACCTGTGGCCCTCGAATTCCCGATCGAATTGGAATTTGGAAGTGTTGCTTTTTGAGGAGGGAGGAAAACCGGAGAACCCGGAGAAAAACCCTCGGAGCAGGGACGAGAACCAACAACAAACTCAACCGACATATGACGCCGGGTCCGGGAATCGAACCCGGGCCACATTGGTGGGAAGCGAGCGCTCTCACCACTGCGCCATTAGGGAGCTTACGCAAACTACGACGGCAACGGCAACGAGAACGTCACCAAACAAAAGGCTTAATGAGCAGAACAATAGCTCTGCACGTGCGTTTGAAGTCTTGGTACATTTCCTGGCCGTTCTCTGCAAATCAACAACGTAAAATGACCCAATTCTGCGTATTCTGGACAACGTGAACCACGACGGCAAATTTTTAATTTTTCTATTTGGAGTAGAACGCTCTCTTTACACATTTAGCTTGAGCCAGTTCTTAAACCAACAGATACGCTGAATACATCTGAATAATCGCGAGATTCTAGAGTAAAATATAAATTCATTTTTCACCAGGCGTTGTCCTCGGCGTCGCCGTCCTGTTGCGTAAGGTCTCTATTAGTAAAGAGCACGGTGACTTACTTGTAAGTTGCCGCTGGACTGCGAGCAGTCCGGGCTTGAACCCTGACCAGCTGGTTTTTGCACAGGTAGCCAAAGCTTAGGATACGACTGAAAATAAATAAAATGATCTAAAATTGTCAAATGTTTATTGTTTTATCAATCTTATATTACATATTCATGTGAGCTTTGAAAATTAGCATAATATGCTAATTCTAAAATTTCTCCCTACTAGTCTAAGCGAAGCGAAAGGTAGCACACTCGAACCGCCATAATGCCGACCCGTGTTCATGAAATGAGCTGTAATTCTCAAAGTTTGCTATCTTCCCCTCAAAACGCCTCAAATTCAAAGGCTTCGATAGTCATTCTATAAATACATACCGAAAAAGTGCCCAATGTTACATCCTTTCCCCGTTAAAACGACAATAATTTAGTGGTAAACCTCCACGAACCATCCGCGGCCCGAGCGCCTCTGCAATTTTTCTCATTTAATCATATGCAATTTGGAACCACAAAAGCCACTTTCTAGGGGAGGTGTATGCAATGTCGCGTGCGACACATGATTTGATTACACTTCATCATGTGTCGCACGCGACATTGCATACACCTCCCCTAGAAAGTGGCTTTTGTGGTTCCAAATTGCATATGATTAAATGAGAAGAATTGCAGAGGCGCTCGGGCCGCGGATGGTTCGTGGAGGTTTACCACTAAATTATTGTCGTTTTGACGGGGAAAGGATGTAACATTGGGCACTTTTTCGGTATGTATTTATAGAATGACTATCGAAGCCTTTGAATTTGAGGCGTTTTGAGGGGAAGATAGCAAACTTTGAGAATTACAACTCATTTCATGAACACGGGTCGGCATTATGGCGGTTCGAGTGTGCTACCTTTCGCTTCGCTTAGACTAGTAGGGAGCAATTTTAGAATTAGCATATTATGCTAATTTTCAAAGCTCACATGAATATGTAATATAAGATTGATAAAACAATAAACATTTGACAATTTTAGACCATTTTATTTATTTTCAGTCGTATCCTAAGCTTTGGCTACCTGTGGTTTTTGTGCCGAGTTATTGGGCAAGAAATAACACTCACAGTGTCTCTCTACATTCAGGTTATGAATGGGTACAGGTAGCAGATTAAAATGTTTGGGTTAACCCTGCGATGAACTAGTATCCCATTCAGGGAAAGCGGTGAAACCGGGAATAAGCGCCAGTCTGATGGAGCCTTTAGGGTTCGAACGCAGAATTTATTCTTATATTTGCACTATATACACTACATGTAGACTATACACCCTTATCAAGCACCAGCTGGATAATTACCTGTTTTAGTCAAAATAGTGCTTCTTCTCCTGTATATTCGGAAATCAAGCAGTGTTCCTCTGCCGGCACTCTTTAGTACTTCCTGCATCCTAAACGGGTTCTTACAAACAGCCTGGTATATTCCTTGGTTAGTATTATGCAGTTTGCGTAGCCACCAACGTTTCTGCGGATCTTTAAAGGATCCACCATTTAATGGCTTCGAACAGGAACGTAATAAGATTATTAACAAAGGTAATATACACACTTGACAACGAATTTTCCGACGACGGTTTCCCTTTTAAAGCCAATTAGTAAAACTCGAATTTGCATTAAATTTGACGCATCTCTATCAGCTGACTCAAATTCACAGTAAGGTTTATGTTTTGCCGCCACCGTTTTAACGAGTGTTTTCCATTATGCGTTCTATGATGTCTGTTTCAATACTATCTATTGCAATAATGTCTTGAACTGTATTCTTCAGAATGTTTTCATTGCTAAAGAACAGTCTTTCTAAAGAACAGTTTGTAATTTTACACCATTGTCCGTAGAAAGTTTTACATGATGCAGATATGGTTTTGGAAACACACCTCCTGTAGACAGATTCTTGCGAAGGTCATTGTTTACATCTTGAAAATTGAAATTCATCGGATAAACAAGCTTTCAAAATTTACATCATTTACAGACATTTGTATGGCTGGGCGGTAACTCTTGTCACTCAGCCATTTAAACGTCTGTAAATTTTACCTTTTTCAAAAAGGAATATCTCCTTCAATTTTCAACATCCTGCTGTCATATTTGCTATTTTAACTATAATTTGTGCCAGTCGTGTTTTCATTTGCCAGGCTAACTATAAAATTGTCGAAAATTTATGATAATGCGCCGGTATATCAAAGACCGCTGACCTAAGCAAGGATCCGCCTATCTATGAAACCGAACGCTTTCATGTTTATATTTACCCTAACCAAGTTTTTTGTTTCATGCCGGACCTTAAAGTAAGTAAGGATAATCAATGGCATAAACATAACACCACAAATGGTTTCAGTTGAGTAAATTCATTAATAATTTCGTACTTTCATTAGCACATAATTTGCCTCCGGCAGCATGGACCTTCATAATATGCTTTCCCATTGTTTTAAGCTTTTACCAACCTTTTATCACTGACGTTGTTATGTGATCTGCTCACTGTTTAATTTTGTTCCTCATAATAAAGTGTAAAAGCTATTTCTTTATTTTTCCTTCGTTGTCAATACCGGAATGGCAGACGATTTACGACATTTACCTAAAACGCTTTCTAAAACAGCCGGTGTTCCTAAAACAATTTTTTGAAACGAAAACTTTGCCGAGATTCCATCAATTTCTCTCAGAACACGCTGATGTTGTCTGAGCCTCATTTTAAACCTCGCTATAGCTAAGTCATGATTAAGCAGTTCCGACAGTAATATTCCATCAGACGAACGTTAAAAATTAAAAATATTGTTTTCATGAAAGTAGCCTAAAAATGGGACAAAGCTGAAAATGGAGTTTCACCCGGCTTCATATATTTTCATGTTTTTCGAAATCGTGTACGTCTACCTGCTTCTAGCGGTTTGGATAAAGTGCACGGGAAATTTGTTGAAAGAATGAGTGAAAAAAACCTTCAGTAAACATCCAGGAAATAGCAAATTTATTTATATGAAGTTTACACATAAATTATACCCTTTCTATACAAATTACAAAATATCTCAAAATTTATCGATTTTCATAAAACTCCGCTCAGGAAAGGCAAACACCAAAGGTATAAGTAGCGTAATGCATTTCCGGAGAAAATGCGGATAGGATACGCGCTAAAATTCGATTCAGAGCTAAAACAAGTGTGACGTTATTATCAAGTGATATTCATCCTGCTCTCAAAAAAAATGATATCATATCGTAGTTCAGTCTATATGTAATCCATTTGTCAAGCTGTTTAGTTATGGGAGGTTCAAAGTTGGAAGGTGCTCCTACAAAAATTAAGCCACTAATAGATTGCGAAAAAAGTGAAGGTAGGTCATCATCATCATCATCATCATCATCATCATCATCATCATCATCATCATCATCATCATCATCAACACCGTTGTCATAATTTTTGATTATCCTCATTATTATGATCGCGGTCGTCATCATCATTCCGTTATTATCGTCGCCATCATTCCTGTCATCATGTCATCAGACACGTCGTTATCAGTGTCATTATCGCAATCTCGTCGCACCCAGTTATAGCTACAACCGCGTTCAGTGACCATAATCGGCCATTATTTCTCTCTCAAACTGCTTAAACTGTCGAATGGTAGCACATTGGCTCTTCCAGTGGTTTTCTTGTATTCTCGAACTGTTCCAGGACCTTTGATAAAAAGAAATAAACAAATGTAATTTGCTTGAGAAAGTGTCGTAAAGATCCTTTTCTCCACGAAGTCGGATTCTCTCTCCATGCGTATGCATACGTAACTTGACTGGTGAATAAGAATTTCGCAGATGATTGGCAAACTTCTTGATTAGATATATACTCTCAGATTCAAGGTTTTCAACAATTAGATTCCCCTGAGCAATTAAAACTTCTACAGATTTTTTTAGCCTTTGGCTTTCATTTCAGGGCAACACAAAGCTAATTATCAAAAATAAAATAAAAAAACTATCAATGGCGATGATGTGTTATGTTCTAACCTGTTTTCCGTGTTGTTTGTTCATAATGACGTCTAGCTTTTCCAATATTTCCTTCATATCTTTGTGAAGAACATCCACTTTTGCGTCAACTACGAACAAAATTGATTTTATTTTTGTTTAGTGGAATAATGTTTGGTCACGGACATGTTTAGCTAACAGCATCACTCTAAAGGCACTGCGATGGAACCCACAGAGTAAGAGGAAGAGGCATCGTCCAAATAATTTTTGGTAAATGGATGTGGCGGCTGAAATGAGGAATTGGCACCACACCTAAACTACACTAGGAAGGCTAACCCAGGACAAAAGCGGGTCGCCCACTACCTCTCGGAACGAGTTATTTCATTGGTTCCTAAAACAATACATAACAGGCTATAACAATGCCCCTATCCCTGAATAACAAAAGAGGTAGTGTTTACAGCGGGCGAATGAAAATTGAGGTTTTAGAGAGGTAGTGTCTTACTGGCAAAAGCAGATGGAAAGCAGAAGTTATCAACGGTCTATGCTTCACACCGGGTTAAGGATCATGCAGAGGTATTGCGAGTGCATATTTCGTTCTCGTGGGGATGTTTATTATAATGTATGGACATGTTGAAAACAGGCCACTGGAGGTTGATTTCAAACCAAAATACTCGCTTTTGGGGTTAGAACGAGATTATATGATGTGGCTGGTGTTTGTCATTTTGATTTTCGTTTGACTCGCGTCTATTATTCTTATCAGGAATGGGTGCCAGAACCTCCGCAGTTCTTAGACATGATATCAAACCAAATCATACATTTATGTCATTCCATTTTCCCTACTGCTACATTCTACCCGTATTATTCTATCGTTATCTTTTTTGTTAGTAGCTCGGTTGCGTCTCATTTGCCTGTTTACGTCCAGCTGTACACAAGCTTGGCTTTGTTGCCTAAATATCGGGCTCGTAGTCTAAACGGACGCTAAATAGTAAATAAAATTCGTCATGCATTACTACATTAGAGAGAGATAGATGCTTTATTAAAACTAAATTGCAACCCGAGGGTTGAATAATATAGTTTTTTACAAAAAAAATTACAATGGTTAAAAAAGGTTAAAATTTCTTATATATACAAAAACATATGCAAATATGAAATGTCAAATATTTAAAATTTAAGCGCATTGGTAAGAATGAATGAGTTCTTCAATCTATTTGTCTTAAAATTAGCATTGAATTTTCGTTTCTTCCTCAAATGGTAATGACAGGTGTTCCTCTCTGGGAGTAAATTATGGGGTTTGTTATTCCTGTCTTCTGCAATCTTTGAAAAAAGCTTGTTCGTTAGGGACTGTCTTCTTGCTGAAAGAGTTTCAAGACCAGCCTGAGCCAAGGCTTCTTGGTAGGGCTTGAAAGGAAAAATGATGCGCATTGCCCTCCTTTGGATCCTCTTTAACTCTTCTGAAAGATACTTTGGAAGACTATCATGGAATACTGGACAAGCATATTCAGTAAGAGGACGAATACAAGTTCGATAAAATTGAATTAGCTCCTGTGTGCCGAGACCAGAGCGTTTGAGCTGTGACAGACAATACATCCGTTTCCTAGATTTCTTTCCGATTTCTTCAATGTGACAATTCCATTTAAGGTGACATGTAATGTGCATACCTAGAATCTTAGCCTTGGGAACGCATTCGATGTCACTACCATTAATTACAATGGGGTCAAAGGAATTGTTTGCTGTAATAAAAGTTATTCGAAGTTCCTTGCACTTTGCCTCATTGAGCTGGAACTTATATTCAGCTGCTCAGGTTACGAAGGTATCAACGGCGGTATCAACGGTCTTTCATTAAACCACTGACTTACTTGTCATCGGAAATGAATCACCGTGCTTATCCAGATAGCGTTTCGTGATTGTAGGGAAGAGAACTTTCTTGTAGAACTTCTCATAAATTTTCCTCCGATTTTGAGCTTTCTAAGGCCAAACAAAATCACAAATATTATTGGTTTACACCGACAGAAAAATTAATTCATGTATTTAATGTTTAGTGGTTAGATTTTCTGATTAAATTATCTTAAATATTATTGTTATAGTCAGTTGGAGGGTGAACCCAGCCAACGCGCCTGTATAAAAGCTCATTAAAACTTTCAATAGTTGTGGTTGGTATTTCCATCCTTTCCTCGTATTGCACTCGTATTCCTTTTTAGTCAAAAACATGCACAACAGCCACACGTTCGAAGGGGGAGGGGGGGGGGGGGGGAATGCACGAAAGGAGGTAACTGCAAAACGAACATTCATGGCACAAAAGCGTCCTAGAAAAATTGATTAAGTTTCAAGAGACTGTAGCTATATGGAATAGGACAGGGAAGGGGTACGCATGACGTATTCAAAGATATTTTAAAGCATCGCGTCTCACGTTTGGACTTGCTGTAACTAAAAGAACTCTTGCGAGATAAATTGTGCGTTAATCAAGACAGATTTATGTCGTTCACAGGATTAGCATCAGAGCGAAGAACGCTATGAACAGTACGATCACCTTCACCTCCTCTCCCCCGAGTATGATGATCTCTGTTTTTAGAAAGAATTCGTCGAGAGAAAGAAAAATATTCTCTTCCTGGCAAATTCCATGCCTATTGACAAAACGTCTGATTAGCTGTTTGCACAGTATCTCAGCAAAGAAAACAAGAAAGGAAAGGGATCATGGTAAGCACCACTTTAAATGTTGGACAAACCTGTGCTCGGTTATCTCCATAAATCTTGATGTAACAGTGGGAGAGAGGAACGGAAATGATGTTGAAGGGAACCACTATGGGATGATATCGTCTGTATTCATCTGCTACCACAGCGCGGGAAAACTTCCATTCTACATCTGCGTTAGTCTAAAAGCAGAACAGTTTATGATTAGGACACAATACCACTCAGTTCTAAAAAGCTCTACTTAAGTGGTGACATCAAAAAAGAGACAACTTTGTCTCCACAAAATTGGAAAGATACATTCGTCACAAAAATCAGGTAGAACAAACGGTCGACAGGACAACAGAGAAAAAGTAAAATGTTCTAAAATGTTCAGTATGAGAGGCGAGCAACTAAAGAGTAACTACTTTTCTCCACAAATTCTCAGCCAAAGCTCGAAATTAAATGAAATTATTCTTACCTACTGCCATAAAATCACCGTTATCTCAGTTTTAAAGAAGTAGAGAATTGGAGCAATTGATAATTTAATAGTTGAGAAAGGGTTCAAGGCTTATAAAAGGGTTACCTCGACTTTGTTGTATGTATTTGTGAGTAGAGCAACGAGCATGTTGACCAACATAATCACCGAGAGAATTAAGAACATAACGTACAGGACACCGACAACTGCTGTGGACAATTTGTCATTAGACTCCATTGTTTCCAGATTGGTCAGGCCAAACACAGACCATATAAGATGTGTGGATGCTTTGAACAAGCTGAAAAGCGAAATAAAATGCAAACAAACAAACAGAATACAGCGTTCATTTTCGCATACAGAAAAACGGCTTTGCATGGGCGAGCCGTTGTACTCATTAAATGCACTGATTGTGGTGCTTTAGCCCATATACTCATACTCATAAAGAGTCACTGGAATTTTCTTTCGCACAATACTTTCAGACTTTCTACTCTGTACCTGTTAGCTTGTCACCGTCTTTAATACGCTTATGTTAAATTAAATAGTTGAGCCTTATAATAAAGATTGTATGGTTGAAAGCTTGACCTAATACCATACTAACAATCACTATTAAGCTGATATATTGTTACATTACAGTCAAAAATAACCTTTATTTGAGACATTTATATATAAGTACGAGTGAGTGATCACAGGGCGAATCTTCTATAGGGCTTGTGATACCATGGTTTGGAAAGGGGAACAAGCTTTCATAATACCAGAAAAATTTGTGTTTGAAGCGGTTTATCGCACTCAAGAGAATAACTTACCAAGCCGATGTCCCTTTTGCGCAAAAGCTGTCATAGTAGGAAAAATAAAACAAAATGCTATACTAAGTAATTTTTACTAATTTACAGTTTTTAATTATTTGCAATTAGCACAGAAATACTAAATTCACAGATTTTTTAAATAAAGCGACTTATTGATTTTCATTTATATTTTTACAATCTTTTAAAAAATTAAATTAAACTGATTAAACTTTGAAAAAGCTTCCATGCATTATTTTTCTATGTTGGTGTAGTAATGACTTGATGATCTTGATATCCAATGGATGACTTTTAGCTTATAAAAACTGCTCGATCATAAAAATATAAGCTAAAAAAAAGAAGATTTCTCTCTACCAAACAGTGAAAGTTTTTTGATAACAATGGAACGTAAAGGTAAACCTTATTAATCGAGTCCCGTTGTTTTCTATTTCGCTAGTTGGCGTCAGATAGGACATCTCCGCAGTGTAGACCATCGTAATAGCGACAGAGAAAGCCACAATAACAAAGAAGAACTGAACCAAAATGATAACTAAATCGATGCACATTCTGAACAAAGCCAGCTGAAGAGGGCCAACAGTTTTGTTAACTTCCAGGATGCTGGAGAATCTCAGCACGAGGAGCAAAGTATTGATGCCATACAAGTAGTTCACCACCTCTAGTAATCGATTATGGAATGGATCTCCACCGCGAATGATCGAAGTGATTCGAAGGAAGAATATGAGGGCGTGAAGTGTAAGTGTTACTACATCAACATAGTTCCACATGTTTCTTCAAAGTCAAAGAAAAGTCAAACACATCATTGTTAAAATGGGATTTAAAAAGTAATGCAGAAGTAATGCAGGTTATAATCCTACCTACAGAACTGAATTCAAAATTGATGTTGGTGCCGGATGACTTTAAAATGGCTTTGAACAACTGCCGCAGATGTATAATATAAACTATTTTGAGTTTTAGGATTCAACAAATTGATGTGTAATTTTTTATTATATACAAATTGTAACTTTTTAATATAGATATGTAATTTTTAATTGTAAATAACTTGTAAAGCGCTATTGGTTAGCAATAGAAATAGCGCTATATAAATAAAGTGTTATTATTATTGTTATTATTGTATTTGGATGTTCACCTTTACGACGGGAAGCTGGCTAAAGCACACGGGAACTGCCTAGAGTAGGTTTCGTCAGAGTAAAGAAAAGTGATTGCAGGTTTCGGTGATGGCAAAGTGAAGGCTCGGGATGAGTAGCGCTATCTACCTGTTGTAGTTCAAATTGGTTTTCGCAGGCTAAATAATTATGTTTCTTGGCCAATCTGTTTCAACCTGAACACAACAATTTATTTACTCTGCGAGCAAAGCCTTCTTCGATTTTCCTAGATTAGTCGGGAAGAGAAAGAAGAGTCTTCTTCCTTCCCGACTAATCTAGGAAGATCGAAGAAGACTCTGTTCGCAGAGTTCAATTTATTGGACTTCTTTAATGAATTCAAATTATTTTTTGTGATTGTAAAAGCGTTATCAGATTAATATAGCTTGGAAACAGATTTAACGTGATAACCAAATTAACCTGCAACAGATACATTGTTTTTTCAGCGTATTTGTCTACTGAATAGTGATTTATCCAGTGGATAGCGTTTTACTCCCTGTAAACGACTGGAACCAGTTCATTATAGTTGGTTGTCACAGATTCGCGCCAATTAACTTACCGTAGATAAACCCTGGATTGAGATGTGTGGTACTGCTGGAATTCTGAGAGTAGCAAACCAATGTAAAATATCAGGATTAGGAACTCTTCGGTTCTCGGTGCAACAGAAGATGGCAAGATGCACATTCTAAAATGCAATGCTATGAAGACCACTTGACTTAGTTTGTCCTTTAAAAAGATGACGAAGGGCGTTGTTAAGTAGCCCAAGTACATATCTGCAAGAGACAACATTTATTCTGGTAAAGTGGTTAAATTTACACTTATATCCAGGATTGAACGCAGGTATTGTTTAGCAAGTACTTCATATATGACTGGGGTATTGGCTTTTTCCACACAACTTCATATTTGACAGAATTTTGTGTGTTTTGGTGAACTTTTATCAAGGAGGACACTTTGTGATGCTTATTATAAAGAGCGTGCATTCATTAGCGTTCAATCCTGGACATATCTCTAAATTTATCGTATTAAACGGTTTTGTATAGCGTCCCGATGCTGGGATAGCAATAAGGCGCTCTTTTTCTCTGAAAATGAAAAAGATATTACAGCTATTGTTTATCATTGAGCCTGTTTTGCCCGTCCGGATGCATTTGGTGATTTAAAGATAAAAATAAATGAATGGAGACCTCTTAATGATCTGTCTTCTCTTCTTCCACTCGGTGGAGGGGAATCTGTCTGGTCCTTGTAGAACGCATATGTGATGAATGGAAGCAGAACAGGCGTCAAAATTGTGTCTAGTATGGTAAATATATACAGCATCAATCGAAGTTTTTTTGCTGGCAGGCACTTGGATGGCAAACCGTAGTTCCACCTTTGATTCAATAGTCTGTATGCCAATGGATGGGACACGAACTGCAGATGAATTCAAATATATCTGTTCTGTCGTTTAATTGTTTCTATGTAAACAGGTAAGATAATTATCACAGATTCGTGACCACATAAAACATGAAGCTTTATATTTGAAACATCTAGCCACATCTTACCCCACTAAAATCAAGGTCGATAGTTTGCAAGCATCTAAATTCAAATATTGTCCAGTTTAACACGGCAAAGGTTTTTTTATGAGGCTTTTTATTTTGTAGCAGCCGTGATTTCAAATCACAGCACTTGCAATTGCATTAAACCTAACTAAACGTGTTTAGTTGGAAGCCTTTATTATAAAACATTGTCATGACTTGCAGCAACGAGCCCCGAAGTGTAATCACTTTTAATTCATTCGCATTTTTAGTTCAAATTTAATCTATTAGAGCTGCCAGTTGATTAACGTATTAAACAGCTGGAAGCTGTCCTCGGTTTCCGATATGAAAATGTCTGAAAGAGCGGTTAAAAATTTTGTTTGAAGTGGTCACACTTTTGGACAACAACGATACTGACTCACAGAGAACATGGACTCAGAACGTACAATATATATTTTCGTATAATGTGAATAATTGGTTTTTAAAATTCATATTTTGGATTACGTTATGGATAATTCTGACACTGATGGCAAAACTAAATGGCGTGTTTTCTAACCTTTTTCTGTGAGAAACGAATTGCTGACTCTGTTATGCCATCAAGTAAAGAGGCATATGTATCCATATTTTGCTTTTCGTGTTCAATGGATATTTCCTCTTTGCTATTGACTTGGTCCATCAGCGTAACAGAGAAGTCCTCGACCTGTTCTGCCAGTGTGTTAAGAAAAACCGCGCTTTCATCCCTGCTCAAGGCAAGCTCCCTTAGTCTCGTAGAGACCTATTGTTAAGCAAAATCGAAAATGCAATAACACATCCATAAAAACTCAATTTACGGTCCTGTTATTCGTTTTTTAAACCTATCAAGCAGGAAAATTTGACAAGTGTAACTCGTTCGTCAGATTTCCCTGTTGGATAGGTCTAAAAAACCAACAACCCCCAAACAACAATATTTGTTTTCTTCAAACATACTGATAAATTAAGGCTAAACTTAAAGCAAGAAACTGGGTCGCCAGTGGATGAAAAAGTCAAACTTCTCTGTGAGACACAACTGGCCCATATATTTCACCTGTTTATCTCGTTCGTATTTCTAGTGTCTCCCATAGACATACATCACGTGATATATCACGTGATATCGCCATGTGATACATCATCCAAGTGTCACTAAATTTCCGGGATGAGGTATATCGCAACAATGGGCTCTGCAACTAATCACATTAACAGTTCGATTTTGGACCAATGGTTGAGGTAGTAATTGAAATACAGTAAAAACAAGTCAAAATGGTCCTTAATAGAGGGTTGTATTTCTTTCAACTGCTTGACAAATAACAACGAATGTTAATTGCAATTATCCGAGACACCAGCGATTTTTATACATGGACTCACCTCAAAAGCTGTTGTAACGGGATTTCGACAGAGGCAAAGGTTCTTCGCTGTGACAGCATCTTCGATCTCATCAACAAATACTCCAGAGATATTCTCAAGGATGCATTTGATTTTGGCCTCGGCTGTAAATAAATCAAATGAGGTGTGATGCTTAGTCTCCCAGAATAACATCGAGAAGGCATGAAGCATGATGTATTTGGCTCAGAAGCAAATTGGGTTCTCCTTATTAAATGTGGGATTTTACTGCACGAAGTGCCGCTTCAATTTCACAAAATAATGTACCTTGAAAACTAGCATTGGTTTAAGGCCGTGTTACACGAGCCAATTTTCCATGCAATTAATGCAACGTAACGATGTTATATGATGCACATGTTGCAGACGAGAACTATTATTTTCTTTTCGCAACTTTGCGAGACAAGTTGCTGCATGTGACATACCAATCGCAATAACCTGCAAGGCAATTTTATTAAAATGAGCCAATCAGAGCCCGTCCTTTGCTCGTGAGCGATCAGTTCAGGATGATAATTTCTGACGGGTGCACTGCAAGCTGCAAACGTGTGACACCCTCTGCAACTTGCAACGTTTTTCAGACGTCATAGTTGCGTTGCAAGTTGCAAGGAAAACTGCCTCGTGTAACGCGGCATTAAACACGTGAAATTCTTGGGCAACTGTCAATGCAACGTTTGTACGTTTTATTGCAAGTTGAAAAAAAAAATTGCCTCGTGTAACATAACTTTTAAATAATCAGAAAGTACCTTCACTCATCTCAATACTTCCGTCAGTGTCATCGTCATCTGGATCAATGGATATTTGTTCTAAAAGAAAATCCTTTGTTACTGGTATTTACAAGACTGCGAGAAAGTCTATATTAACGAAGTGAACCTAAAGGAGCTTTTGTTCTGCGTTGCCGAGCTGGGCAAGTGGACACTTAGTTAATTATTAACTGGAGGTTGATAAAGGTAAATAAACCGCCGAAGGGAATTTTGAAGGAATGGCGTTTCGGGCGTTATCCCTTGGTTCAGCGAAGGGCTGATGCTCGTTTCATAATTCGCTGAGGTGGCTTTTTGACCTTTATCAGCAAAAGTGTATTAAAGAGTGAATTTGCTGAGCGAAATGTAAACAACAACATGATCTGGGGCCTGCGCGTATGAACGTTCACGCCTCTCACTTATTCGCTTTGGGTGCACCGATATCTCGACTGGAAACTGAAATCAAGAGTGTTTTGCAGTCTAGCTTATAAATGGGCATAAAATTGCATGGGTTCAGATCATAATGCTTTTCTGAGTATAATTTATGCGTATACTGCCACATTTGACACCAACCTCCATCCGGATGTTCGTCTTTTGATTGGAAATGGCTGCGCCAAAACTTACGAAAGTCCAATACAACGTCTTCAGCACCTAGATGAACATGACAAATAATAATATGCAGTCGAGTTGACTGCTTTGGCTTACTGAGCTGGAACAGATCTTAAACTAAACACAAGAAACGCAAACTATGAAATAATTAATTAGAAGATTGCCATTCACGGTAAAAAGAAGCACAAATGTAGACGAAAATAGACTGTACATGTCCAATGGCCAATTCCCTCTATGAGACGCGCCTGCAGGGAATCATGGGAGTTTTATTCAACAAAACATATCAAAGACTTGGCAACGCTGAACACAATTATCATGATTCCCTGCGCGCGTAGAAAAGAAAGTAGTCCATGGACATATTATTGTTTAATCTTTTTCAAGAATAACGAAACATGGAACCTGTATTATAAAAGCCTTTTTCAAAGGGACGCTGATTATAACGAGCATGAACTCGAAAAGTAAAAACAATAAATTTACAACATCAATGGAAATCTAGAAAAGGTCTTATTTTGTTACAAATTACTAAACCATTGCTTTGAAAGTATTAAAGGTTTTGATCTAAGATTAATTTGCCCTCATTCAACAGTACACTAAATATCTCAGTAGCCGCATTTGTGTGTGAGCCGAGATACTAAGTCATAATTTTTGAACCGTTTTGGCTCAAAATATATATTCTCATAAAGTACGTCAATAAAAAACTCTCTCGTTTTAATTATACCCCGTCCCCGACTCTTCTTTCTGCTCTTAGCATTAATGATCCTTATAAACGACCCACCCCCTCGCCAACACCACGTACCACTCAAAAAAAAAATGTTAAAAAATAAATAACCCATGGAGGTTTATATTGGCTTCAATTGCATTTCCGCTGGCCATGCAAACAATACTGACACATAGCGCGACCACCCGGGGTTTTCTTACTGGCTCGAGTCAGTAACTAAACTAACTAAAACAAAATAGTGTAGCTTGGCTATATTACGCTGTACCCTACTGTAAAACGAAATAACAACATCCTATCATAATATAATCGATTACAAGACATCTGAGGACACCTAAGTAGATTTCGGCAGTTACCTTCTTGAAGCCTCGTCACTCTATTCCTGAAGAAGTCACGCGCTCGAGAGATGACATTCTCCTCCTCGTACCCATTATTTTGGTTTGAAAGCTCGCTCATTGTGTTGCAATTTGGTGAACTGCGTTTTTTATTAGATGTAGCTGGCGCTGGTGGACGAAAAACAGGATACCCAGTGCTTGTTCTTACATCAGTTGTTCAAATCAAGAGCGGATGTCGAAAGTTCAGAATGAGTAAAGTTTCCGCTATTCACTAAAAAAAAATCAAAACAAACAACTTCGTGTAAGCTTAATAAATCGCCTTTAAAGTGGAGTTTTATCAGCTAGGCTCGATTCCCAGCCGTTCGATTCTATTAATAAGCCTACCTTGGATTATTATCGACTAAGCAGTTACGACAAGAACACGCTGCTTGTCTTTACAGTTATTGCCTTTCAACTGGTGTAAACGGGAAGTTGAAATCATGCGTAAAGTTTGATGCTAATCTGCACTTGTTGAAACAACAAAGGAAAACACGACAAAGAAATAAATGGGTGTACAATGCCATACAGGAATTGCGTCACGGATTAAGGAACTTGAAAGAACCTCAAGTTTTACGGCGCTCATCCAGTTTGCAATCTTTCTTTAGTTTTCCCCATTCGTAACTATCCTTGTTTCGTTCTGGTTAACAGTATTACCTTTTTTGTACTCTCTACCTTCAGTGTACCTTACTAACTCCAGCTAAACTATTTTGCACTTCGCGAAAAATAACAACTTTCAACTTTAACTTCAACTTTATTGCTTCCATCACCTATTACAATAGATACTAAAAATCGCCCAATATTACTAATTTGTTTATACAAAACAAGTGATGAGTATGGCGTTCCGTTACGGCCAAAATCTTGAAGTCACAAAATGCACAATATGAAAAGCGTCACAAATAAAACGAAGGTCGTTTACATAAAGTCAAAATGGCAAAAAATCAATCGAACCGCGCAAAAGTAAATCGAACCTCGTGCAAATAAATCCAACTTGCACAAATATAAATCGAACTGCCTAAAAATAAATCGATCCGCCAAAAAGCAAATCAGACGCCTCAAAAATAAATCGAACCAAACGCAGATGAATCCAACTTGCACAAATCGCAATCGAACCAGCGAAAAATGGATCGAACTGCAAACAGGAATGAAACCGCTTACACATGTTACACAAATGTCGAAACCGCACATATCGAACTTGCACAAAAATAAATCGAAAGGTCAGTGGACCGGAAGTATAGTTTCACCGGAAGTACTTCGTCGCTTAAGCTCATACCCAGTATCTCACCGCCAGCGTTGCTGTTATTGCTGTTGTGAGTATGTCTTTTAGAAAGCAGCTCAGCGACTACGAATAAGGAGAATTCTTTCGGTCACTGCAAGACCTGTTAGCCCTGAAAGATTTGAATAAAAATGTCTTCCCTTATGTTTATCTTGCGTTATTTTGACATTCCTGTGGTTCTGGAGTGGGTTTAAAGCCGTTAGACGAGTTTTTCTTTTTGACGTTGTGCTTCCCCTAAAGAGAAACGAGCACAACGTCAAAAAGAAAATTCGTCTAAACTGCTTTAAACCCACTCTAGAACCACAGGAATGTCAAAATAACGCAAGATAAACAAAAGGTAAGACATTTTTATTCAAATCTTTCATACAAGTACTATTTAGAGCAATTTTCAAAGTATTCTCATACATTGTCTTATAATCAAATACAACGTCTGGGCCGCCTGTGCTCAAACTAGATCGTTCGCTTGTTAGATATAGCGAGGTCCTTTTTACGACTGTTTTTGCGTATGCAAAACGGGAGTTATGGAATGAGTGGCGATTTGAAGCCATCCTTCCTTCCTTCCCTCCTTCACTTCTTCAGTCGATCAGATGTAAACAAAAGGCCGTTGACAGATGGTTGGCAGACCTACATGTAACGCCACTCTACATGTAACGCCACTCTCAGTTTGACGTTGTGGTTTAATTTATTAAGACCGATGACAGACCACTGTACTAGTTTGTGTAATCACTAGCTGACAGAAGATTATCAGTGTCACGCGACAAAGGTCAACCTAGCCGATTTCAAAATAAATTTTATGCGACGCTTAATCTTCACAGCAATCTATCAAAACACATTCCGGCAATTGAACGTCAATCGTAAACGCTGTACAGAGAAAAGAGTGTACACACGCTAGCACGAAAACACGCAAACAACACGCAAACTTGAATTTGTCTGCTTGGAACTTGCTTCTTTTACTCCCAATGCAAATCAAAATGAACTAGACGCTTAACTGAGTGTACTCGGGCTTCTCTTTAAAAAATTAACTTGGATCAGGCTGTTTACATAACCTCACACGACAATAATTAAAGTAAACATACTTCGCATTGCGAGATCTCATGTCTTTTCTCGCTTTTATTGTCACCATTGAATAATTGTTTACATTTCCGGTTGAGTAAATAGCTTTCAACATTCTCTACATAGCCATCTACATACGACATGAAGTGCTGGACAAGAGCATATGCTGTTACAATAATTGAAACGATAAAAACAAAGCAAGATAAACCCAATGAAACAAAAAAAGAAAAAGCAAAAATTGAAAGAAAGAATATAGTTACCCAAAAGCTGCTTGAAGTACTCATTTCGTTTTTCGTTTCTTCTTTTAGAGCGCAACTAAGCTTAAATATGGTGTCCATTGCATCTTTGAGAACATTCTTGTGTTGATAAGGAAAACTCTGTTGCATGTCTGTAGTCCAGTTTTTCGCAATGCTTGAGTGCTCAACAGTGTCAGTTCCCGCAAGTATTGATGATTCTCTTAGCGTTTCAAACTCCATTATATAGATAGCTCACTATAAAATCTAGGCTTCTGATAAAGGTTTCACTCGGAAGAGTTCGCTCGTAAAGTTCTCTCGTATTAAAGTTCATGCACCTACCCGCTCCGAAGTAGTCATCAACATGTTTCAGTGTGGGTGTACAATCGATTTCGCGTTCTAGAAATCACACGAAATATTTCAACCTTTACAATCCTTGAGATTCTACCGAAAAGAGAGTCAAACGAGACAGCTTCGTACCGTGTATCGCTTTTCACTTTATCACCTCGTGTCGACCTCGTGCCTCTCCTCTGTAATTTGAAAATCGATTGTGAACATATTTTATTTTTATTTTACAGCGAAATTGAAAGCGAAGTTTGTGTAATCGCTAGCTGACAGAAGATTATGAGTGTCACGCGACAAAGGTCAACCTAGCCGATTTCAAAATAAATTTTATTCGACGCTTAATCTTCACAGCAATCAAAGAATGCAAGATGAAACGTATTATGCTCATGGCACGCGACAAAGGTCAACCTAGCCGATTTCAAAATAAATTTTATTGGACGCTTAATCTTCACAGCAATCAAAGAATGCAAGATGAAACCTATTATGCTCATGGCACTATCAAAACACATTCCGGAAATTGAACACTTCGACGATTTAATTCGTCACTTGTTAAATAGAAGCGACCAGAAGAACACTCTAGTTTCAACGACAAGATAAAATCTGGAGCGAGATTTATTCCTAGTAGAAGACCACCTATCCCAACAGCGAGAGGACCCTTCCGCAAGTAAAATAAATTTTATTCGACGCTTAATCTTCACACCAATCAAAGAGTGCAAGATGAAACCTATTATGCTCATGGCACGCGACAAAGGTCAACCTAGCCGATTTCAAAATAAATTTTATTCGACTACTATCAAAACACATTCCGGAAATTGAACACTTCGACGATTTAATTCGTCACTTGTTAAATAGAAGCGACCAGAAGAACACTCTAGTTTCAACGACAAGATAAAATCTGGAGCGAGATTTATTCCTAGTAGAAGACTACCTATCCCAAAAGCGAGAGGACCCTTCCGCAAGTAAAGAATGAACAACAAAACTCACAGTATAAGCAATCAAAATAGCGGTCGCAGAAGACAGGGATTGTGAACATATTGTATTTTTATTTAAGTTTGCATGTGACGGAGAAAGCGAAATTGAAAGCGAAGTTTGTGTAATCGCTGGCCATATAAAACAACGAATCGACTTACTCGATTTGCACTCCTTTTACAACTTGTGGTGGCTGAATTAAACTGTTGTTGCTTGGATGATAACCCTCAAAATGGCAGCGATAACAGACCATGTTGTCATGATATCAGAACCTGGCCGACTGTACTGACTGACGCAATGGCTCCGAAACGGGGTCTCGCAGGCTTGTGGTTGTACAAATTATTGCAAAAATCGTGAATAGAAAACGAGTTGACAGATGGTTGACAGACGTAACGCGACTCCCCTTGGTTCGGGTCTTTTGGCGTGACAATTTCGTGTTCGGGCCTGTAACAGTCTTGTGTGCGAATTTAGACGTTTCTACAGCACAATCGCTTTTAGCTATGTACATTAATGAAGTTGAGTTCCCGAGGTTTCTTCTAGTATTATTTGATTGATAAACCGTGCAAAAGTTGTTTAATAAAATTTATCTCTAATTGTGCTTCATTTTGTTTGACCGTTATTTTCGTTTGTAGGATACAATATTTTGACAGCTGTAACGTTGAGTTTGCTGGAGATTACAGGCCACTCATTTGTTGGGCAACGAGCCACAAAGGACAACCAGTTGCTGTGTCTTTATTTTATCCACCAAATAGGTTGATATTGTTGTGCTTGCTACTAATGAATCTGTGTAGAACTTTTTACTAGTGTTATTTTCTATAATGTGGACCCCGAACTCCAACGTTGTCAGGTGTGACGTATGATTTGTTTACATAAATACCAACGTCTACAGAACGGAAGTGGCAAGCTTTTTGTCCATAATGCGTAACAAGCTAAAAGAGTATGTTACCAAAGAACAGTTGCGTTGCGATCAGCTTTTTTGTGCTGACTCAAGTCTTTTTTTTTTCATCTTGTTTGCGCTTTGAAAATCGTTTGATGAAGGAAACATTTTCTTCTGTCATGGTTGCGACTCCCCTTGGTTCGGGTCTTTTGCCGTGACAATTTCGTGTTCGGGCCTGTAACAGTCTTGTGTGCGAATTTAGACGTTTCTACAGCACAATCGCTTTTAGCTATGTACATTAATGGAGTTGAGTTCCCGAGGTTTCTTCTAGTATTATTTGATTGATAAACCGTGCAACAGTTGTTTAATAAAATTTATCTCTAATTGTGCTTCATTTTGTTTGACCGTTGTTTTCGTTTGTAGGATACAATATTTGACAGCTGTAATGTTGAGTTTGCTGGAGATTACAGGCCACTCATTTGTTGGGCAACGAGCCACAAAGGACAACCAGTTGCTGTGTCTTTATTTTATCCACCAAATAGGTTGATATTGTTGTGCTTGCTAGTAATGAATCTGTGTAGAAGTTTTTACTAGAGTTATTTTCTATAATGTGGACCCCGAACTCCAACGTTGTCAGATGTGACGTATGATTTGTTTACATAAATACCAACGTCTACAGAACGGAAGTGGCAAGCTTTTTGTCCATAATGCGTAACAAGCTAAAAGAGTATGTTACCAAAGAACAGTTGCGTTGCGATCAGCTTTTTTTGTGCTGACTCTAGTCTTTTTTTTTTTTCATCTTGTTTGCGCTTTGAAAATCGTTTGATGAAAGGAAACATTTTCTTCTGTCATGTTGGAGGGCGTAGAAGAACTTTTGTAGTGTTTAGTTCCTCAGTTTTTAAACGGAAATATTTTACATTCAACTTGAATTTTTAACTGTTCAACACATTGAGCCAAACAGCCCCTGCTGAATATTTAAAAGGGAGTTACCTTGGACAGCTGTACGATTAATGCACCATTGTGCAAGGAACAGAGACCCATACAGCCCTCGCTGACTGTTTTAAGCAAGAGAGTTACCTTCGAGTACTCAACATTTTGCAAGGGAGCTACCTTTTGAGTGCTCCACATTTACACAAATAGCTTTGAACTAGCTCAATTCATCTGCAATAACTTTTAGACTTAACTGCAATTGAAATATGCCATTCATATTTCCAACTATTCATATTTACAACTATAGAACATACGTAAAGTATAATTCGAATACATATAAGGTGAAACTTTTGGTGTCTGATTATGACTGTTGTGCTTTTAATGAACTGGGTGCAATATCAAAGTCTTCATTTTCTTCGAACAAGTTCTGTGTGAGTGAAATGTTGCATTTCATTGTCGTGCATATGACAATTTTAAAGCATAAGAATTCACCTTTTTTTTGCACTTGCTGTTATGACAGAATGTTAAATAAATTGAAATTCTGTCAATGGGTAATGTACCATGTTTTCCATAGAGTGATCTCTCCGAGTGGTGACGTTGAAGAAAACCCAGGACCACCAGATTATCGCAACGCAAATACTAAAGTAGTAGCACGTAGTGGTCAACTGCATCTTAACTGCCTCCAAAAAAAACTAGTACATTATACATCAAGGATTACATTATGTTCTCCCCAAAAGACACTCTCAGCCTCCTACAGTAAAAGAAATGCGTCACACATGGACATGATTTCTTTTCCCACTCCTATTCCCTTCCGTCCATCGCCACCAACACTCGCACAAACACATTAAACGATGACGTCATCGCTCCCAAAAACAGTCGTGGGCTCATAGGGCCCATTTGATTTACACTGATTTGCTCTAGGAGGTTTATTCGTGTACAGTAAAAGTTGTAAAAAGTTTTTATACTACAATTTTATATGTGCGCCTCCGTGCATAAGTGGGGAACCCAATAAAGTGCAGGGACATCAAAACACCGTAAATTCAAGCAAGAAATTAATAAATGGGAGCTCCGCTTTTAGGCCTGCCTAAATCTATATATTAAGTTTTGCATAGCGTGTTTCTGTTCGGCTTGCCTTTCCATAAAGTTCTCTAAAGGCAAAAATCTGAAAAGACAAAATGTGTAGCCAAGTTTTCAAAACTGCCGTCAAGAGCAAACTTGCCAATCGTTGTTTTCTCAACCACGTTGGAAACCATTTTAGTTCTCGCGCTCTGATTGGTTGGGTCGTTCTACTCAACTGGATGCTGATTGTTTATATTTTTCACATGTGAGAAAAGCTATGCGCGAAGCTGATTAGACGTATCGCTTTTTTCACATGTGAAAATATAGCATTATTGAGATGCTTTACATTAGAATCTTGAAGCCGAAACTCAACAAACAGTGTGACTCGATCCGCGCTCGAAATTATTTGTTTACTAGATTTCTTATATCTTTAGTAAAATGGCGGTCTTTATATAAGAATTTGTATGGGTTTTTAAACGGGGAACTTTTGAGCAATAAATAAACGCGAAATTACTAAATAAAGTCGATGAAACATAACATGGTGTTGTTTGCTAACGTTACAGCGTGTTTGCAAGCAATTTGGAGCTATTTTGCGTCTATTTACTATTAGCTGCCATTACCGTGTATAATAATATGACAAGGTAGGACACTTCAGTCGCTTCTAGCGTTCGACACGTGTTGAAATAAGCTCGAATTTCACCCAGAAAAATAGTTTCGGCTGTCATAAGGATCCATATGTGAATGAAATAATGGCACAGGAATGTTTTTCTGAAAACTTCTTGCTCATACCTCGTCTACCGCAGTAACTAGCCGCTTCTGAAAATCCAAAATCTGTTCAAAATAGCCGCCATATAGGCCGCGTCGCCCACGACAGTAACAAAATAGCCCGAAATAGACTGGACACTAGTCAAATTATACCCAACGGAGAGGGGCAAGCTATTTTTGCTCGAAGTGGAAACAAACTGAAGCGCGAGCAAAAATAGCGTGCCCCTCTTTTCGTTCACCGCGGTAAAACGTAAAAAAACAAGAAAACTACTTCAAAGATAAGGTTTTCATTTTCACTGTTCAAAGTTTGATACTTAACAAGTATTCTCCTGGTTTACTAAATATTTTGGAACTTTACTAAAAAAGTTCTAAGCATTTGAAAACGGCGAAATACCGACTGTTGGCGCCATTGTCAAAGCAATTTTGATCGGGTGCAGAGCATTTTAAAGTAAAGAATCTCGTTTGAGAGAACTGAAAATATATTTACCCTCGGCAGCTATTTCACATATCCTTACTGATGCTTCCACGTTAAACGTGAATGATTTTTCTCGAAATAAGAAAACAAAAACCTCCTCAGACGTTTGACCGCGGTGAACCCTCTCCGTTGGGTATAATTTGACTAGTGTCCAGTCTATTTCGGGCTATTTTGTTACTGTCGTGGGCGACGCGGCCTATATGGCGGCTATTTTGAACAGATTTTGGATTTTCAGAAGCGGCTAGTTTCTGCGGTAGACGAGGTATGAGCAAGTAGTTTTCAGAAAAACATTCCTGTGCCATTATTTCATTCACATATGGATCCTTATGACAGCCGAAACTATTTTTCTGGGTGAAATTCGAGCTTATTTCAACACGTGTCGAACGCTAGAAGCGACTAAAGTGTCCTACCTTGTCATATTATTATACACGGTAATGGCAGCTAATAGTAAATAGACGTAAAATAGCTCCAAATTGCTTGCAAACACGCTGTAACGTTAGCAAACAACACCATGTTATGTTTCATCGACTTTATTTAGTAATTTCGCGTTTATTTATTGCTCAAAAGTTCCCCGTTTAAAAACCCACACAAATTCTTATATAAAGACCGCCATTTTAATATATGCAAATATCATGCTTGGTCTACCTGTGTTTTAATTACATCTTTTACAACTATACATGCCATTCGCACAGAGTTGTCTTATTTCGACTTTTAATTCTTATTGTCTATTGTCTTCATGTACATATTTTAGCGCTTTTATTACATATTTGGTCAAGCAATTTTTTATTCTCACACCGAACTTGAAAATGAACGAAGCGTCTTTCGACTCTTTTAGCGTTCACTTTTATAACGAAGAAATGTCGAAAAGAAGAATTCTATTTGCAAGGTCAATTGCCTAAAATCCTCGTTATATACAGCTCTTTCGAGAAAGGTTGTCGAGAAAAAAAAAACACCAAAGTGCACGCGACAAGACCGAAAGGTGGTATGGGTATTCAATGGAATTATGCATATTGGCCTTGAGGAAATGTACAAGTTTGTAGTTTTGCACGTGGAGAATTTGCTTCTCCCCTCAGGAGGCTTTTATCTCTCTTTCATGTCTTTGCATGTCATGTCATTGCTTGTTACATACCTCTAACAGGAATGTACATTGGCGCATGTAATTACAAATACGGACACTCATCGCATTCATTAACAATAGTTTCCGTCACAAATTTGATGCTCTCATACATGCATACCTCGTCACTCTTATCGACCTCGTGTATTCTCTTCGTGCGTCTATCCTCGAAACGCCCAGGTCTTGTGGTGCTGCGTTCTCGTAACACTCGACTGATTCAGTACAGGCAATTCTAATTCTGTATTTAAACTGTGCAGCTGCAAGTCCTTGAACTGTTGGAGCTATTTGAGCAGCCAGGTAAGTTTTTTTTCCAGTTTTTTTAGCCTGTTTGGATGCAAAGATTCGTTTTGATATAGTGCTGTACGGTCGAAAGGATATAAGCCTGCACTTCCCACCGTTCTAAATCCCTCTGAACTTCAATTTCTTGTCTAAATTAGAACATTATTCAGTCAAACTTTAAATACACGCACCACATTCTTGTCTAGTATCATGAAGAACAACATGACACGAGCGACTCAGAATTTAGCATCGTTCGGTATTTTCAAAAATATATTTTCAACTGCAAGTTTTACTTTAAAGGCATTGGTGTTTGAGCAGGCTAAGAAGCATTGGTTATATTTAAAACAGTCGCTTAGTTTTAAAAACGACAAACAACTGTTGACATCCCTCAACACGTACGCACCATATTTCACAGACGGGACGCAATTGACCTTTCTTTTTAGATATGATGTACTCGCCAGAGAAAGGAATGGAACAGAACATGGAAGTGAAGGATGGTATGTAAACCGTACTTAAACAAGCTAGCTGCCAAAGTTTTAACGGTAAAAAAAAAAACACAAAGGTTTTATTTTGGAAATGTCTTGCAGAGACGTCATAAACTGTAATAAATCCACCGTTATGGATCCTTCATCTTCGATTATGTCGATTTAAAAAAAATTAATTGCACATTTTGATAATATTCGATCTTCAGCCTGCAATTGCATAATTATAATAAACTTACGTTTTATTGTTTTCAATTGACAGATCTGATGAGTAAATTAGAATCTGACGACTTCGACGACATTAATGACGCTATCAATCCACAGTCCCTTGGAAGATGCAAAACGAATGTTTTATTTACAGCATTTAAGGTCTGAGCTAGAAATGCATGCTAAGCAAATGAATAGTTTTAGCATAACTCAGTGACTGACTATCGGCAAACTCGAAATCTGATTGGTTTCGCAATCTTGAGCGGTAGATTATGAGCTCGAGATTTCTATGAGGTGATAGTTGATGAGGCCGCAGGCCGAATCAACTATCACCTCATAGAAATTAGGAGCGAATAATCTAATTGTTTTAGTAGAATTCTAAATGAAATAAACGCAAATAATGGTTTCTAATTATTTTTCTACGCATTATCGAACTATTAAACGCTTTAACAAAATCGCACGCATTGAATTGTCACTGGTAAATTTGCAGTTGTTTACGCGCGTGCACCCGTTTTTCAATAATTTAAAGCTTTTAAAGTCAAGAAACCGCTAATGTCCTTCTTTTAGTCTTCTCGGGAATTTTTTTTATCCATTTACATCTAAACTTCCTTCCAAAACTTCGGAAAAACGATAAAAACGTCGCATTTTGTGGACGACGTTCGGCAACTGCACACTAATGGCTGATAGTGTTCAATAGCTCAGCCAATCACATTGCAGCATTTGCATTAGTGTACTAGTAGAATTCTAGTAATTTTTGATAGACTGCCCTGTACTGGATGCACGTGCAAGTAAAATTACCGAAATCACAAACCAAAACTATAAATGAACTACTTTCACTGAACTTTGTTGATTACCCGGTAAATCGGTCTCTGGGTTTTGCTAAAACAAATGGACGGGTCGCTCTCGGTTTACGACGAATTTTGACAGTTCATGGGAGCTTCGCCCCTCGTTAACACTGCGGAAACTTACATGTTATAATATTAATTACAGAACAAAATATTTCACCAAGATTCAGCTGTAAACTTATTGGCGGTTCCGTATAAGCTGAATTTTCCCTCACCTTTATCCAGACTATCCCAGGGCAAGATTTCCGCACAGCCCCATACATTAATTATGCATACAATTTTCTGACTGACTCGTTCTTTTCATGATTGCTGTTTGTGTATAGTGATAGTATGAAATAGCTGCATACATAATTAATGTTTGGGGCTGTGCGGAAATCTTACCCTATCCCAGAAACGTACCCGCCCGAGGACTGGCTCTTTCAACAAACATTTCTCAGGTGAGTGGATTCCTCCAGAACAAAGCTCGCCAGGAACGACCAGATGTAGAGGAGCTAAAGAAGTTAGCCAATTCTGTAGACGAGTTTACAACAAGCTTGATAGATCCACTGAAATCGGACAAACCATCAAGGGAAGCCTTTGGTGATTCTCTTGACTCTATTATCGACAAGGCCATTGAATATAAACAGATGAAGGTAAATAAACCGAAAATACACATTAAAATAAGCTAAGGCATTATTACCCAGAATTGCTAACAGTTATCAGCTGGAACATGATTTACCTTTTTAAAACGGTAGCGGCAATTTGTTCGAGCCACGGAGATTTCCTTTAAGTGTAAATGAACTTTTAGATCGCTGTTTTCAGGTAATATTTTAAAAACAATCACCAGAAAGCCTAGCATCCCAGCGAGGTGTGGAATTACCCCCAGCCTTTAATTGCTACCACTAGCCCCATTCTCGTCCCCAGAGGCCGCGATCCTTCTGGTCTGCGCCAGGAATCGAGACCTGACTGGCCGCTTCCAAAACCGGAAGTCCGCGATTCACGGACTCATTGTCAAATATGACAAATCTGATTGGCTGAAAAACACAGAACGAGTACTCTGCGCATGCTTAGAAACTGGGAGCGGCCAGAGGTCTCGATTCCTGGCGCAGACCTGAAGGATCGCGGCCTCTAACACTAGCCCAAAAACAAACCTACCTTCTTCTATTTCAGTTTATTTCTCATCCAGTTGTGTACAACTTGCTAGACAAGCGTTGGATAGGACAATTCTATGCTTGGAAGTCGTTCTTCTGGATATGGATATTGTTGTGGCTTTGGTGTTTCCTGGAAGTTATTCTTTTTCCATTTATATTAGCCATCTTCTTTGTCAGGGATAAGGCAAAATTATGGATAAGAAAATATCAAGGTTTGAAACACTTCTTTGTTACAGCAATAAGTCTTACTTGATACCGTACAGAAAAATCTGTACATATCACGTTAGGTTACCACCGCGATCTATTCTTGTACACGTATCTATCTAATAGGAAACATGGCCCGAGTTTTTCTCCACATGCGTGACCGTTCCAAGCAATGAAAAACTTTGCGAGGGGATGCTCGTGTAAAACTTTCGTTAAGCTTCGAGGAAAACAAATAATGCTTATATACTAAAATAAAATACCGATGGAAAGGGATAGTTATTTATCTCAAATTACTTTGAACGTGTTGCCTGCTCAAAACCTTAATTCAATTTATTTAATTTTGTGTCGAAATTTTGTGTTTTTAGGAGGCTTTTTGTTCTGCCAATGTTTGCTTGATACACAGGCATTGGTAGTGCATTTTGGATCAATGAAATAAGTAATGTTCTTAAGCCAATATAATTCACAATATCATTCTTTATTCTTCGGTTTTGCAAGCATACAACCCAGTGTCAAAACTGTTATTTTATTGAGAACCAGATTTTTTTTTAGATTCAAGTATCTGCTTCATCCTTCATGCTGAGGGAAAAACTGGAGACCAAAGTTTAAATCTAATGACGCAAAGTGTGTCACGAGTCATTCATCAGTGTGGAGTCAGATGTGTTAGCTATTGCGTGATCAGCAGCAGGAATGGAGAAGCGTATCAGCATGTGGCATTCCAGAAGCAATTTGATAACGAATGTTCACTGGTAAAGGAAATACTAGCGATGGAAAGGGATAATAAACGTACCCGTGCGACAATTGACGATGACGTTCATGAAGCAGGAATTGCCTTTGTGGATCAGACTGCCAGAAAGAAGGTTTGTTCTTAATAGGCCTCTACATCATTTACAACAACAATAACAACAACATCAACAATAACAGCAGCAATAACAACAACAACAACAACAACAGCCAGGACACAAAAACGACGACAAATACAACAATAAGAATATTTCCATGTTCTCTACAAGAATCAGTCACAAGGCGGGCAAAAAATGTAAAATTACTCGGAAGTAACTAAAAGCTGATCTATCTGTGGTTAAACTGGTTATTAAAGGAGAAAAGAAGTATTGGCGTGGAGAGGAAATTAACCACCAAGCTTTTCAAACTAACCACTAATTCATGACGTTTTATTAATAAAGCAAATATTATTGTAACCTAAATCGAGATTTGGTATTTCTTATAGTCAAGGTAAGTATTTATCAACTTTATCAACCAAACCTGATATGCCGAAAAAGTTCAGTGAGGTCATAGTAATTTGCAATTTCAGCCCGGAATACCACACAATAATAAAATAAAGATGGATTTTTTTGGCGTCTCACTTCACGGGATATGAATTGATAACGTGTTCTTTAATTTTTTTATCAACAGATTCTTTTCTTATTTACAAACGACACGTCAAGCTTGCACGACCAGCCTCGGTTACACGGGAAATTAGACGTTAATGCCAAGAAACTTAAAAAAGAACTGGGAGTGAAAATTGTGCCTATTGCCATAGGAGATAGTGCTTCTGTGGACGACCTAAGAGAGGTGGCTTCAATGCCCGACCGTGCTATCTCGTGTAGAGTTAGCCAGGATCCTTCAAATTTGGGACGTAAGCTTTTGAGAGGTTGGTTCATCCTTTTTTGTGTTGAGAATTAAAAGTTCTAAATATTATCTTGGAGGAAATGCAATCCTATGATTTTAAGGAAATCTGTTTAGGTACATTATGTTTACAATTCAACAGGTTTTTTCTATTTTTTTTAAATCAGAATTCAGCTTTCACTGAAGCACTGTATGTTTCAATATTATCTATTACTTACAAATGCGCTATATTCGCGGGTCAGATACGGAGATCTTTACAGATGTCAATAAAACCTAAAAAATATTAGTTTGAAAGTAACACTCAATTTTCTGTTGTTTTCTTTTAATAGTTCTTTATGGGGCCAGCTTTTGTGGTAAGAAATATTCTAATTTTCTTTTACCCGTCTATAAAGTAAAATTAATTCAGGTAATTTATGGAGGATTATTTAATTTAGAGAAACGTGATTATTTTTTTGCGATTTGATCATATATAATTCTTTTGATCAAAGCTTTTTATGTAATTCCCAGTCAGCACTTTCTGCACCTAACGTATGTTCCGATGTCGATTATATGGCATCGTGTAACATACTTGAATTCAGTTTTGACCAAAACTTTTATACAGTTCACAATGAAAAAATATCAAATTATTGCTGTGAAATCTTCCCCTTTTCTTTATAGGATTTTAATCTGTGTGATTTACTGTTACGAACCCGAGTAAGAAATGATAAAAATGACAGCAATATCATTACTGTTGTTTCCAGAGCTGTACCTTGATTATTACGTTACTCCGTATTTCATTTTTGCACGAGACACGCTAAGCTACTTTTCCCTCCTTGGGCTTCATGTTGCCATATGTCTTTCTCCATCGGTCAATACGTTCACTATGGTGGAATGGGCCATTCTGGTGTTCTTTGTGGGCCGCCTCGCTCTGGAGCTCGATCAGTGGTATGAGAGTGCACCCAAGGATATATCAACGTCCGTGCAACAACAGGCAGCAAGACCAGCACACGTGAAAGTCAAGACAATGGCATCACGCATGCTTAACGCGTATCTGAGGTGCGTACAGGGGCATGTAGAACAAATATACATCAGTACAAAAATGAAATAATTAGGAATTGATAATTTTTTAAAAATATGCAGACTAAGTCCACGCTTTTTAGCTCAAGAAACCTCTCACTCTTTGGAAAGTTAGTCCTTAGATTACCCATATTTAAAGGGGCTTTTCACGGATTTTAACAGGGTTTTTTTAATGGCCAAAACATATATTTCTGTCATAGGAAACCTGAAAATAATGGTCCAATTTTATAGGAAAATCCATTACCTGACGAGGGAATTCCACGTTAAATTTCACGCGAAAAACCGATATCGCACGAATCGCGAAGCGATGAGTGCGATATCGGTTTTTCAAGTGAAATTTAACGTGGAATTCACGAGTCAGGTAATGGATTTTCCTTGAATCGCATAATCTTTTAAAAATGAAAATGTGGTGAATGTTGCGAATTTAAGCCCAGCCTCACTTTCAAGTCGCAATACCGCGCTGAATACCCTCGCATCTCTAGCCAATCAGAGCGCGAGAATTCTTCGAGCTATGCGATTCTATTAACAATTGCTATATTAGAGCACTGAAACTGCTAACACGCGTCTTTGACTGCAGATTGCTGGGATGGATATGGATTACAACTTGAAAAATTAAGGCTAAACTTTTCAAGTTGTTTCCGTACGTCTTCCAAAAATTGATATTTATAGCTGCAGTTTGATTTCTCTCCACAAATTAAGGTTATATCTCTATTTTTGCCTACTACTAATTTCAGAATAGTTTAGACAAAAAGTCTGCAAAATCTCCGCGACATAGCTCGTTTAATAAGGCGAGTTTCTTACTTAGTGCTTACATAAAATAATGCGATGATTTAACCACAAGAATAATTTAGCATAACTCATTGGTCGACTATGCTCACAATCAAATTTGAAACTAGAACCTACTGTAGAAGTTTCGTCATTATGACAAAGCTCGAGAAGTGAAGAAACATGTCACGTATAAATATATGTAATTGTAATTTTCTATCTCCTAGTGATCGTTGGAATGTTCTGGACTTGATCACTCTTGTTATTTACTTCGGCACATTCATATTGCGTATAATCACGTGGGGAATTTCCACATCTGTGCCTGGGAACCGTCCGCTGGTTATTGCGCAATACTTGTATGGCCTCAACGCTACCATCTTGACCTTCCGAGTGTTCGGAAGTCTTTTAGAAGCAAATAAAGGCACAGGGATTACTCACATCGCTCTCGTACGCATTGTTGAAGACGTGGCCATCATATTTGTCCAGTTTTTTGTGGGGATATTAGCATGCTCGCTGGCGATGACCAAAGTATTACTTGCCGAGCATTCTTTCAGGGATGTTGACGAGGGAGTTTCACGATCGGAAGGGTTAGAATTTTTTTTCTTTTACTGCAGTTTATGCTCCTTCGATGCTTATTCATTCCTCTGTTTTGAAGTTTACGTTTCGACAAACTTTACTTACGGTTTTCCAAATAAGTTCGTAATTAAAGTGAAACATTTTTTAAGATAGCTGGGTAATGAGGTAATTCTTGAGTCGATGAGCAAAACGTTTCCTGCTTGACTGAAATGAGTATTCCTAGTTTATGTTTTTAAGTCTAAGTACAGTAAAGGTATAAGACGACTAACAAAAACATCACAATTCATTTAAGTGTTCGCTTATCAGAATATCTATTAGAATATCTATTATTATATCTTACTGGTGGACGCGCCCGCCTAACTTCAATAATTTTCCCAAAGTAAAAAATAAAACGTTATTACCGTCTTGATCAACAAGCCACCTCTATTGCTTTATTTGAAAAACAAAAAAGAAGCTGAGAAGAAACGTTTTAGCAAATTAGTACAGGACAATAATTAGAATTACTCCAGCTATTTTATCCATTAGTAGTTTGCTTGGTAACAATTAAATTTCTTTGTTCTTTGTTCTCAAGGTTATGCAGCGGCACTGGATTCTCTTGGTAATCTAATATGTATTTTAAAATACATCATTTATATCAAAAACTCCAGCCTGGATTAATCCAGGTTTAATCATAGTTAATAGAGGGAAATGGTTATGAAGCCTGGCAAAGTTCTTTGTTGTATGTTTTTGTTCGCTATTTTTGGGGGTTGACCGTGCACAAAACCTGACAATATACAATAGGTGGTTATACGTGTGTTCTTCCAACTAACCAATAGAAACATTGCGATTACGTAATTCATGCATAGTGTATGAGCGCAAAACAAAAGATGTGCAGGGTCGTGAGCCTTCCAACATAAATCTGGGCTCATTTGTTTGCTCCTTTGATGTTTGCCGGGCTTCATAAGCATTTCCCTCTATTAACTATGGTTTAATGAATTGATTTCCAATTTTGTAACTGCTTTCCATTGCTACCATATCATCCATGAGCTTAAAACCGAGCAACAAAGAAATTAAAGAGCTAACAGACAAATAAAGCACATGCACTGTTTTTCCTCTTTTATTTTTTATCTGTCAATTTTGAGCAAACTCTGTTTTTGGCTTATCATGTAGTAAAACTCATCGTGCATCGCGTCATTTGCAGTGCTTGGCATAGTATTAGTATTCGAAGTTTAGTGGAGATTTTTTAAACTAACTGACAATTATCTTTCTTTATGCTTGATTATTTAATTTATTTTCGGTTGCAGTTGGTGGGAAATAGTTAAGCACCTCGGCTGGACACTTCTAGGCATTGCAGACGTGGACCCCTTCACCTCTAGCGACTCGCTATCCAACTATATTGCGCAAGCACTTTACGCTGGCTTTATCATATCAGCACTCATTCTTCTGGTCAATATGATGATCGCTGTTCTTTCCAGTACTTACGAGCGAGTAGAGGTATGGAGATGCCTGACACAACTTTTTATTTATTTTATTTTATTAGCCATGCAGTGTGGTTTTATAGAGTATTGCAATCCGCACCACAAACATGTATCAAAGTGAAAGCTGTTGCATCAACATAATAGCGTGGGCTAGTCGAAGGTCACCTGTCCATCTTCGTAATGATTTAGACATGTCCATCTTTAGCGTTTGTATCGCAGCTATATCATGTACTGTCGAGGAAAATCTTCCTGCACAAATTTGTTTGCAGTTAACAAATTTAAATCAATTTAATTGGTTGTATTCTGAGCAAAGATCAAACATAAAGTTCACCCGCAGTGATGATTTTACTTTGTAGAACAACTCGCTAAGAGAATGGTCATTAAGGAAGGCAATCATTATCAGAACATTCAGCAACTATCATCCTATTCCAGTACCATTGAATTTGATATCTCAGCTTGCAAAGTTGTTACTTAAATGCATTAAAGCCTGTCGACGCAGATATGGTTCTCGAAGGTGCTACACTCAAATACCTGACTTAGGAAACGCATCTGAAGAGGATACAGCTAGTACAGAAAAGGTACAACAGCTATTTAAGTAATTCAGCAATTCATTACTGAAAAAAGTAACGGA
Organism: Meandrina meandrites; assembly: GCA_963693305.1. Taxonomy (NCBI): domain Eukaryota; kingdom Metazoa; phylum Cnidaria; class Anthozoa; order Scleractinia; family Meandrinidae; genus Meandrina; species Meandrina meandrites. The sequence goes on from OY855905.1 coordinate 33,209,936, forward strand.
AATGTAGTTGTTGTGGTAACATTTATGTTTGGTTCGAAATTTTTCTAACCAGTTTTATTTTTATTTCCCTTTGTTTCAGATTCATTATGATAATGAACTTGAGACGATGAAAAATAAAAATCAAACTGGGTTGAAACATTTTAAAGATTTCTATTATAAGAATATACATGTATATTAAAGAAATTATTCTCGCAGTGAAATTGCAATTAAAGAAATTGCAAAGAAAGGAGCCTGAAATTTCATATACTTAACATCAGTGTAAATGTACTTATGGGTAGGCGGGGAAAGTGCTCAAGTCCTGCAAAATTAGTAGTTTGCTAAATCTTATGAAATATATTTTAACGGGTTATTTCCTGTTTGTGACTTAGAATGAGTTCGTGGGAAATCGTTAAGCACCTCGGCTGAGCACTTCTGGGCATTGAAGTGCGTGGACCCTTTGTCATGATTAGAAGTTTCTTGATAAAAATGATTGATTACGTCCTTATATTTCTTGCTATAAGGATAGAAATTTGGAGAGCATTCTCGATAAGCTGAAAGCCGTATATTTTTCAACATATGGTTCCTCGTTCCCTTTAACAGGTAACAAATACATTTTTGATTATTATAATTATTAACTTGTAGCTTTTAGTTCTCTTTTTCCTCTTTTGTCATTGTAGTCGGTGCCTCAATCTGCAAACTTGATATGAGCAGACATAGTCATGCACAAAATGCACTCTTAGGCTGTAGAATTTCCAACAGTTTCAGAAAGCATTACTGACGCGTTATTTTGTTTTTGTTGTCGTTCAGAGAAAGGGGCATTGATGCCGTAGTAGCGATGATGAAATAAGGACGAACAGTTTGATACATTTGTAAAGTCCTTCTTTATATTTTATCTGTGACTTTTGTTTTGAAGATGAAAGCAAGATTAGTAACATGCTAATCGAAACGCGCAGGAATCGTGAAATGTGCAATCAAATTGCCCGGAAAGTGTTCTTTAATCAATCTCAGAACACCAAGGTGGCCCCCGTTGGTCCTGATGTAAGTATCATGCTCTATTTGATGTAACAATGCAACTTATACCACAAACTGTTATCTACTAAAAGGGTATATCGAAAGAATATCAATGTCAGCACTAGTTTAAGATAACTTTTACATGGCGTTGGCATTGGAAGCCTACTGCTGTGTGCTTAGGGCCGGATGTAAATTAGAATAAAAGTTGTCGATTATAAAAGAACCCAATCTTCCACTAAGGGAATGTACTTTGGGCCAGACGTTGTCTCCGACAATCTCGACTTTTTTTCAAACAATAATGCTAGGTAATAGAATGATTAGTATATTAATTGATTAATCAATTAATTAATCAATTAATTAATTAATTAATTAATTAATTAAAAAGAAATAAAACTAATGTTGATACTGTTAGGCATGGAGAAGTGCTGGGATACAGATAGAAGGCTGTTTATTTACCTATGTTGGTCGAGACGATTGCAAATTCTGCAAGTTGGAGGCACAAAATTTCCATGGAGCTGCATATAAACTGCCATTCTCTGAAAATTTCCCTAAACTTGAGGTTAGCGAGTTAGAACATTGCACCATTTATCTCCTTATTTTAAACTGTTTTTCAAGCTGGTTTTAGAGGTATAAAACGTTTTCAGTCACGCGACCAGCGGCCGTATTGGATTACTAAAACAAAAGAGCGTTTTTACATGAAAATAGATTTAAATTTCCGGAGCAATGTCTTGTACACCAATATGGCCGCCGTTTCTTTGTTTTGGAACACCAATATGGTTGCCGTGACGTCATATGAACGCTCTATATCAGTTAAAGATAGACTGGTGAAGGAAATGGAGATACTTATGCTTTTTAGTCTTCCAGGACACACTATTGTGATTTCAAATTTTAAAGGAGAGCAGTCATAGATAACAAATTTATTTGTTACATCTATGAATCGGCAACAGGGCAGCAAGAATTTGGAAAAAGGAACGCAAAAGAAATTTATTGCTGTCGTTACTCACAGATTGCATATCTCCATTCAACATTATTTCAAAATAATCAATAATGATGAATAGTAAAGCGTCTTTCTTGTTAGGTCTTGATACAGGAAGACGGAAGGAAACGAGAGTTGGTAGTTGGAGTGGTAAGGACCGGCCACAAACTGCACAACTCAGCTGGTGAGTCTTATGACACCATCGGCTATTATACTTCTGATGGGCATCTCCTTGACCCTTGTGAAAAGAAAGAGACCAAAAGTGACCAACCAGTTGAAGGTATCAGTTATAAATTGTAAATTAGTAAATTATAGTAGTAAAAGTTGTATCATCCTGTCATTAAATCTTTTCAGAATAGAAAGTATTTGAAATAAAACCAGAAACGCTTTTCTCTACCGGTGCCCCGTTCAGGCCTGATGCCTCTACGCAAACAGTCTAAGAAAATCTTAAAAGCTAAGTTATTCGTGACAAAACATGCCATTAAAATTGATCACATAGATTACATGAAAGAGCCAAAGTAGATTTCCTGCCCACCTAGTTTATCTCCCCAGCGACATCAATTGGTCTTCAGACGGTATTGAATATTTCTTAAAATAGATTTTCCTTATTTCATTGCAGACAAAATGGCGTATCGAGGTGACTTGATTATTTGTCTGGTCGACTTTGACAAACTCGATGAAGAAAGCCGAGTTCCAATTAATTTTACCTTAAATGGAGCATTGATACACGAGGCCTTGATGAAATACGAAAAAGGAAAGAAAGAGCTTTATCCTTTCATTGGAATGTGTCATAAAGGCATTCGTGTTCTCGCTAAGGTAAGAAAAATTTCACCAAAATGTAAAAGCATAATAAAAAATAATTGTAGAGTCAAGAATAGAGAGCTCTTTCAGAGGTAGCACGAGTGGAGGCGACATGGGAGAGAAAGACAACAGCTGCCTCGAGCTTAAGCTTCTTCACGTTCGCAAGTGAAGAAATGTTTTGGAACACCCAAAATCATTGGCTATGTTTCGATAGAGCTCTGTTAAATTGTTTTCAACCAATCGCTAATAGCCCGCGTGGTATCTTGATCATTTTATCAAATTACTAATTGGACTGCCAACTTTCACAAATAAAAAGAAAGGCTGTGAACATCCTCAATAAACTTTAAGATATTTGACTTACATAATGCTACGATCCTTGACCCAGCTCCTGGGTCTGTTTGATCTGAACTGTTCTTCATGTGATTTTTCTATAGGTATGTTCTGGTACGAATGACATGGAAGACAGTGCCATCGCAGTTGCAAAGCTGAAAGAATCTAACGACGCTCAATTCCAAGATATGCAGCAAAGAATTGCTGACATTTGTGAAATAATTGTATTCTCTAATCATACCAGCGCCGAAGGAGTCGCAACTACTGGTCCAAATGTACGTGCTCTAAGGTGTATGTTCAACTCAAATTAGCATTAGTAAAGGCATTAGCATTAGCATGACCGATTTGTCACAAGGGCTTTAAAACTCGGGTGTGACAGGGTTTTTGGTATTCCTAATTTGTAACAAACAGTTGCAGCATTTGATTGTTATTTTCTACAAGGCTGCAATGCAAGTTCATCTTCAGAATTTCGAGACAGAGAAACAATTCTGAAAATAAAAAATAATGAATGAATGACAGTAACATTCGAGAAAAACTACTGATCATCAATGCTTCCAACCTAGAGTGGTTCAATAGCACACATGTTTCACTTGGCGTTGGGAATGCCAGGCCTATATGCTATCCGTATTATGTGATCTAAATCCAGTACCTTTTCGAAACAACAAACTAACTTGAAACATTTTAGGCTTGGGTAAGTGCTGGGATACAGATTGACGGCTGCTTGCTTACCTATATTGGACGCGATCTTTGCAAAACCTGCAAGTTTGAGACAAAAGATTTCCATGGAGCCAGGTATAAGCAGCCATTCTCTGAAAGCTTCCCAAAACTTGAGGTAAGTAAGACATCACAACAAACTCGCGAACCTTTCGTGACTGGTTCGATATTTTGGAATGGGTAAGAGAATTTTGTTACGCACCAGGTGTCCTAAGTTGCCAGCCAAGGTACCTTTAGAGCGGTGAATAAACTTGGTGAATAACTTTTCTGCAATTCTGCACCTTGGAAGTTTGTTGCGAACATTTTCTCATCCCACAAGTTTCTACACTTTTACTGCCAAGTCACCCACTTTAGGCACAAGTCGCTAACTTCCTTAGCAACGTACCTACCTCATTCATAATACCATATTACCTTTTTGTTTTTGTCAGGTTCTGATTAAGGCCGGTGGGAATAAGCGTGAATTGGCTGTTGGCGTTGTGCGAATTAAGCACAACTTACATGAATCAGCAGGTGAATCAGATGATACCGTCGGCTATCATGCCAGCGATGGGCGCATACGAAATTCCTGTGAAAAGAAGTACACCGGAGTTGTTCAGCTGGTGGAAGGTAACATGTCAATTCTTAGCCTCTGAACGATAAAAGGAACTTACAATTACAGTAATAAAAGTCCACCATAAAGTATCTTTAAAATTGGATTGAAATAGCTCTTACTTGGTAGAAGTCAAAAAATTTCTTGTATTCTACTAATTGTCAAAGGACCGTGAAAGTGAATGTTTTTTTTTTCTGGGATGACAAGAACGAGCCGAAACAAGTTTGGTAGTCCATACCGTTGAAGAAGCGGACCCAACAAAGAGTGTAATGTTAGTGAAAGGAAAAACTTGCCTTGATAGTTTTTGTCCTCACTTTGTAGGTAAAATGGCCTTCCAAGGTGATTCAATTGCTTGTATTGTCGAGTTTGGCAAATTCGAAAATGGTAGAGTTCCAGTTGCTTTCACCTTGAATGGAGAAACGATATACGAGGTCTCGATGAAGTACGAAAAAGGAAAGCGAGAGCTTTATCCTTTCATTGGAATGGGTCATAACGGCATTCGAGTTCTAGCCAAGGTAAGAAATGAACTGGCCAAAGTCTTTCAGAGTTAACAAAATACATATACATGTTGTATTATGTAAGCTCTCTGGGGGTGCATGGGGGAGGTGGTGCTCTTTCTTGATTTTTGAGAAGAACGTACGCAGAATAGGGAGGGAGTTGTTTTAATTGAAAGGAAATGTTTGCTTTGCGTGCTAGAGTAGTACGCATAATGATGATGATACGACTCACAATACCAACTTCTGCTGTTACAGGTGTGCACTGGAAAAAGTGACGAAGGGACTTCCAGCGATGTTTTATCAAGGGCAGCAGATTCAATTGCGCAGTTGAAAGAAACCAATGACTTCCAGTTCCAGAACTTACACCAAAGAATTGCGGACGTTGTTGAAGAAAAGCAGAGAGAACAGGAGGGAAAGATTGATAGCATTAGTAATTCTCTGAACGAAGTATTGCAGATTGTACGGGATATGAAAGTGAAGACAAGCTCGGTTTAAAAGTTCTAGTTTGCAAATTTTGTTCACAGTATTCGGAATCATTTTCCTTTGAAGAAATGTAGCTTTATGTAACTATGACTGAAATTATCTGATCGAGTTGCATGCAAATAAATTGAATGTAAGGACTGTTTTGCTTCTCAGTTTGCTATTCAAAAAATTCCTTTCCAAGGGGGGAAACCGGTATAGGCTCTACTAATTCTCACTTGTGCTGGCCCACAAGTTGAAAAAGACTGCTAAGAAAAAGTAAACAAAGCTGTGCCTCAGGTTGTAATATCATGGTTATAATAGTTCAGGGCAATACTGAATGGGATCATGGACTATTCTCCAGCGATCTCTTTATGGTAAGCAGTGCCTTCATATTTGTACAGTAGAAGGTTGCCATAAATGTTTAACAAGCTATCTGCTGAATTCAAGTCGACAATGCGGAGAAAGGGATGCGTGGTAGACTGATGGAAACAAATGAAGGAAAAGAATATTGCATGTATAGAATTTTAGGTTAATAATAAATAGAAAGACTGCTATGAAAACAAACTGTTTTTATGCCGGATTAGTTTATCTGTTGATATTTTTCTTTTTTCAGTTTATTACTATATTCTTCGCTTCACTTCCATGCTAGTGGTTAATTTCAAAAATTACCTATTATCGAATTTTGTTGGCGACCTGTGTTTCGTATTACTCCCTTTATCGCCCAGCACTGTAAACTAAAGTTTCAACCAGAAATCTATTGGCAGCTGAAATATCCCAGCAGTGAGTACCGTCACCATACGATAAAGAATGAACAACCATGGAACATCTACAACTACACCCAAAAAAATTCAAAATGAGACAACTGAGTTCTACTGCTAATCTCTCACAAAGTATCAAATGAAAAGTATCATGTTAAACTAGTCCTCGTCATCTTTGTAATCCTCATCCTCATCATCTTCATGATCTTCATCATCGTCGGTTGCATCACGACCTTGATCATGATTGAGATCATCGTCATCATCTGTTGATGGATACACCTCAGAGGACGCTTCTGATTCGTTTCCACTCTCCTCCTCGTCATCTTCTGGGGCATCTCGATACAAGCTTGCATGACCAGATTCACTTGAGCTGACAGGTGTTGCTACATTTAAAGAATTAGTTACTTAGCATTGGCTCTTGAGAAAAATCCTAAAAAGGTACTATTTTCATTTTATGAGGGTCTTAACTTTGGATGCAGTCCCGAAAAATATTTGATGTGACAACCGTTTCTGTACGATCATTCAGGGGCGGATCCTTGGGAGGGGGTGCACATTCATCCAGGATTTTTCTTAGGAGAGGGTACACATAGGGTTTTTTTTGCAGAATACCAGTTGTATTAGGAAGCTGCCCATTCAGCTCACTTTTTATAACCATCTGCTTAGCGTAATAATACAGAGCCAAGGCAAACGTGAATTACATTCGACAAGCGGGGAAATTGCTCCACGAGCGATTTTGTATCGTTGTTTTGTTGCGTTAGCATTCACCTGTCTCTGCTGAACCTTCCTCGGGACTATTCCTTCTGAAAATCGATTCTTCGTCCAGTCTTTCAAACATGGCACAAGCTTGAATAGAGGCAATGCACACGGATAAAATTAGTTCATGTGCATTTTTTATGGATCAAAATAGAGGTTTTGTTTAAGGGTGCGTTCGATTGGCCTTATACCGGAATAAGAGTAAAAGGAATATCCCCGAATGTCCGTTCGATTGTGTCGCTATTCCGATATACATGGAATGTGTTCCAAGCATTCCGTCCTGAGAAGCAGAATATTCGAAATAATCCAGAATGATTACGTTACTTAATCCTCGCTCGCGGCCTTTTTCAAAGCAAGAATAAAATGGCTACCACCGGTGACCATCAAATGTGCGAAAAAATGGAGTTGTTACTCTAAAAAGGATACTTCTGGAGCCGGGAAGAGACGCTTCTCCTCATTTCCTTGTTCAAAAACGTCAATTACACGAAGAAACAAGTCTGGGAATTGATTGCTGTCTTGGTGTTATATTTCGGGCATTATCCCAGAAACGGAATAATCGTTTTATTGACGTAAGGACTGAATGGCTATTCTGGAATAATCCGGAATATATTCTTATTCCAGAATAGGGTCAATCGAACACAATCTAAGTTGCGTCGCAATGTTGCAAGGAAACAACTTCTGCATTGGACGATTCTGTATTGGTTTCCACGCAACGTCATTAAAATTCTTAAAACCAGAATCGCAAGAGCCCCGAGTTTTTATCCTGCACTGGCTTTTCGACGGCTTTTAGCTCGATAGATTCCACCGTCTTCAAGATAGAGCATTTTGAATTTCGGAGTTTCACGCCACACGACATGAGAAGGCTGTCAAGTATGCTTAAAAAAATGCCTCATCCTGTGATTTTAAACAATCTGAACAGTTGAAGTTTAGCGAGGAGTGTTTAAATGAATGTTTACTTGTTCAGGAGGGTGCACTGACCGCTTTTTATAGCAGAAGTGAATTCCAGATTATTTCACTGATTTCCGGACCAACATGGCGTTTCCATTAAATGTGCTCTGTAAATTTGTTTGGAACATTTAGACGGATAACTCGAGTACGGAATACCGTACAAGCCCGAGACTTGGACAAGCAAAATATCTAGCAAGTTTCGACAACCTGTAATATTCTCGACTTTTTTGACTCAACCGTTTTGGATTTACTTTTTTGCCGCGTGACAGTGAAAATCAACAATAATTAGCATCACGCAATTAGGACAAGAACGCTATGTACTGCATTATTATCATTATCATTATCATTATTATTATTATTATTATTATTATTATTATTATTACTATTTTAATATTATTATTGTATTCGAGAGATTTTTATTGTATTTTAGAGATCCATCCTGAACAAAGTTCATATTTATTGTTATTATTATTGTTATAAGTCCTTAAAGTCTTGCCGCTTTTAACTTATGGTGCCGAGTTCAATCCGTTTTTTTTTTTTTTTTTTATCGCAGCATTTCCTCAGGCTGCTGTAACACTAAAAGTAGCTTAAACTCGGCCAGCTAGGTGGAGTGGCATGGCGAAAGCGCTCGGCTTCCACCAGTGTGGCCCGGGTTCGATGCTCAGACCCGGTGTCATATGTGGGTTGAGTGCGTTGTTGGTTCTCGTCCTTGCTTCGAGGGTTTTTCTCCGGGTTCTCCGGTTTTTCTCCCTCCACAAAAATTAGCACTGTCAAATTCTACTTCAATCAGGAATACACGGCCCCATAAACCTCTAGCTTAAATCAGCCGTGTCTAGATAAAGGTAATTTATTTTATTTAGCTCGGGACCGTGCCTGGTACTTATAACAACGAGCTACCTGCTTTCTCCATTCCTCACGTCAATCTTGTCAATAGCATATTTACAGTGGTGTTCGAAGGTAATATTTGTCCAATGATAGTGAATTTTGTAAAACAACGATAATACAAAATCAAGTTAAAAGTGTTTATTCTTACCCTCGATGATTAAACAGCACAGTAACAACGCGGGTACGATAGATTTCATCTTTTCTTTTTATAAACAACGTGTCCTCACAAAACACTATTAGAAAGAAGAACGAAAAGTGCCAAGAAATCTTTAATACTTAAAAAAAAAATGAAACCCAGGAGAGGAACATATAGAAGGCTAAAATAATGAGACACAAAACATTATCAAATACGCAACTTTGTGGCCTGAAAGCTTGACCAAACAGAATTAATATTGAAAAAAAAAAGTGAATCAGTATAAAAACCACAGTGTCTAAAACCTACATTTCAACGTACACAAAATATATTTCTTAATTTGCTAACCTTTTTCTTAACACAGGGGCTACATTTGCACTTGTAAATTATTCAAGGTGACTCGGTTCTTTTGTCTATAGTTTTGCCATTTTTTCTAGGTCCCACGTTAAAAATAACCACAAATTCGCTAACAAATATGGAATAAGGATTAGAATGGAGTAGTGTGTACTGTAGCTAGCTTCTACTTTGATGCAAAAACTGAACTAAGAAAATAAGAAATCTGTAAAAACCAACTTGCCTTGAGCAACTTCCAGACGATGTGCACTTCACTGGGTGACGTTAACCAATGAATTGAAACCACGGCGAATGAAAGATAAAAGCCTCGCGGTTGAATGGCCTCTGTAACCAGCTATTGGCCGACAGCACAGAAGAACCACTTAACCCTGACGACGTCTAAATTCTCTTAAGGATAAAATTATTTTGGTTTTGTTCAACGCTTATGGTTTTACTGTACGCCTACAACGATCAGGTGACAAAAAATAAAGAGCATTAACAAGACAATGCTTTTTTTGATTTATCACCAAATTCTTTTAACTAACGTCAAAAGAAATGTGATCGAAAGTGCGGAGAAATTCTATTTTGAGCTCGGTACGTCATTATGCAACGAGGAATAGGTATTCCATGTGCACGTATTATGCCTGGAGCACACGTGACAATGAAAAAGGCATTCGTATGTTCGTTAAATATTCACTGAGAATCCATTTGGAACCTATAAGCTGGTGAACACCATTTGTTTTACTTGAGTCTTAACCTGCCGATAATCTCTTGCGTCGTACCTAGTGGGCAGGTGAATATTTGTCATGAGAGCATTTATTTTGCTGAAAGCAACCTTTGAACTGCTTTGTTTTTCGAGTACTATTCAAAAAAATAAGACGTCTTCTCGCTTCTGATGTCGTATTTTATTTTGGAGGGGATAAAATTTCTGTTACCATTTCCTTTTTTATCCACTTTCGTATTCTGCGTCATTGGCAAAAAAATGATCACGAAACACATCTCAACTGGACCAGTTATAATCCACTGGCAAAAATTTTTCTGTCGCATCATTGGTCAAATTACCGGGGGCAGTTTAAAGTGATATTTTCCAAGTTGAGAGAAACGCGTGCGTAGCATGTGCTGTCCGAGTGTTCAAGGCCAGTCTCGTCACGAATTTTGCCAACCGATCTATGACTGAAAATCGAAAGTGCTCTGTCAAGATCAAGGTTATTAAAAGAGGTTTTTTGGGGATATATCTACAGAAAAAAATTGTGGAGAATTTCGAAAGTACTCCTGAGTTCTACATTGCCCTAATAAAGCCATTGTCTTCGAAATCTCTCGGGTAATGCTAACAAAAAATTTAAGAACAATTCTTCAGCGCCGGGTTTAATTAGCCGATGAATCAGGCTCCAAAAGTTAAATACTTTCAGTTTTTAATGTAATTCAAGGCCCATGGGAAGGTGTTGCGAGGCCTATAGCGAAACCCGTGCGAATTATTTACTGTTCACGTGCTTCCTTGCTGAGCCCCCAATTCTTTGTAGACCTTTGTAAGCAGAAATACTATTATTTAGGTGAAAAATGGCTGTAGAAGTTGTTTGGTTTGAGTTTATTATTCACTCTGTTTATCGCGCAAATGCTTCTTTGCTTTTTCCCGTTACGCACACATATATGTATTTCCTTTTCTGAAGACAAGTGCCTACAGAAAATGTTCACCGAGCTAAACACACCAGGCACCCTTTTGATACACATTTCTTAGAATTTCTATTTACATTCGTATTTTTACGAGGAGTTGTTTGTTTCCTTGTAAGGAACGTCATTCCAAACAAAAGGTAAATTGATCATCCTATATCAAACTAACCAGTCACTGTCCTTGGAGAGATATCGATTAAATCTAAATATGGAACAGTAATAATGAGTAATCCAGGCCTGTAAAGGAAGCGACATCATTCCCTTGAGCTATTGTTGAGCAAAGGTAAGGTAAGCAATACACTAGTCTCACCATATACTAGTTTCGGGAGAGAGAATTGTTGGTTATATATGTGCTACATTATATATGTGCTACATGGAGGTATCAATTCTTGAGTATTGTGTATAATGATAGCAGCTGACAGCCGGATAGTTTTCAAGCGATACCCAGTAAATCGGAAGTAACTTGCAAATTAGATTGTGCTATACTGTACCACGTACATAGTGCAATAGCTACAGCTTTCACGCATTACTTTACTACAACTGTATAAACGTAAACTGATTCTGTTTACTTCTTCGTAAAGCCATTAGTAGATTCACGACGAAAGGACAACTTCCGCTTTTATCATCCGCTATTTTAAACTTAACCAGCCTTTCACACCATAAAATTTTTATAAAAATATGGTGAGAGCATTACACATCGTGATTCTAAGTAGTGATAAGGAACCAAATTTAGATTCCAGAACGTACACGCTATCAGGAATAGATACTGAGGGATACCAGTCACGCTTAAATAGTCTGCCTAGCTACTTTCACTTTCGACTGTGGAATTAAAACGCACCCAGATGGCGGCGCACATTCTCTACATCTCAACAAAAACAGGTCAATTTGAAAACAATTTTGAAAACAATTTTTATCCACTTTCGTATTCTGCGTCATTGGCAAAAAATGATCACGAAACACATCTCAACTGGACCAGTTATAATCCACTGGCAAAAATTTTTCTGTCGCATCATTGGTCAAATTACCGGGGGCAGTTTAAAGTGATATTTTCCAAGTTGAGAGAAACGCGTGCGTAGCGTGTGCTGTCCGAGTGTTCAAGGCCAGTCTCGTCACGAATTTTGCCAACCGATCTATGACTGAAAATCGAAAGTGCTCTGTCAAGATCAAGGTTATTAAAAGAGGTTTTTTGGGGATATATCTACAGAAAAAAATTGTGGAGAATTTCGAAAGTACTCCTGAGTTCTACATTGCCCTAATAAAGCCATTGTCTTCGAAATCTCTCGGGTAATGCTAACAAAAAATTTAAGAACAATTCTTCAGCGCCGGGTTTAATTAGCCGATGAATCAGGCTCCAAAAGTTAAATACTTTCAGTTTTTAATGTAATTCAAGGCCCATGGGAAGGTGTTGCGAGGCCTATAGCGAAACCCGTGCGAATTATTTACTGTTCACGTGCTTCCTTGCTGAGCCCCCAATTCTTTGGAGACCTTTGTAAGCAGAAATACTATTATTTAGGTGAAAAATGGCTGTAGAAGTTGTTTGGTTTGAGTTTATTATTCACTCTGTTTATCGCGCAAATGCTTCTTTGCTTTTTCCCGTTACGCACACATATATGTATTTCCTTTTCTGAAGACAAGTGCCTACAGAAAATGTTCACCGAGCTAAACACACCAGGCACCCTTTTGATACACATTTCTTAGAATTTCTATTTACATTCGTATTTTTACGAGGAGTTGTTTGTTTCCTTGTAAGGAACGTCATTCCAAACAAAAGGTAAATTGATCATCCTATATCAAACTAACCAGTCACTGTCCTTGGAGAGATATCGATTAAATCTAAATATGGAACAGTAATAATGAGTAATCCAGGCCTGTAAAGGAAGCGACATCATTCCCTTGAGCTATTGTTGAGCAAAGGTAAGGTAAGCAATACACTAGTCTCACCATATACTAGTTTCGGGAGAGAGAATTGTTGGTTATATATGTGCTACATTATATATGTGCTACATGGAGGTATCAATTCTTGAGTATTGTGTATAATGATAGCAGCTGACAGCCGGATAGTTTTCAAGCGATACCCAGTAAATCGGAAGTAACTTGCAAATTAGATTGTGCTATACTGTACCACTTACATAGTGCACTAGCTACAGCTTTCACGCATTACTTTACTACAACTGTATAAACGTAAACTGATTCTGTTTACTTCTTCGTAAAGCCATTAGTAGATTCACGACGAAAGGACAACTTCCGCTTTTATCATCCGCTATTTTAAACTTAACCAGCCTTTCACACCATAAAATTTTTATAAAAATATGGTGAGAGCATTACACATCGTGATTCTAAGTAGTGATAAGGAACCAAATTTAGATTCCAGAACGTACACGCTATCAGGAATAGATACTGAGGGATACCAGTCACGCTTAAATAGTCTGCCTAGCTACTTTCGACTGTGGAATTAAAACGCACCCAGATGGCGGCGCACATTCTCTACATCTCAACAAAAACAGGTCAATTTGAAAACAGAAAAATGATAACAACAATAAAGAATTGTTGGTTATAGATAAAACAAATATATAAGTTTGTAAATGTTATACAATTTCCGGGTTAATACAAAATACATTGATTTACATTGACTTTCCTTCGGCTCCGTCCAATAGTGTCACACAAGGCTAAATGAAGCCCTTCATGCTTAATCGTAACTGAAGTACATTGTAGTGTTCGACATCATATGTATTTTTATATTTTGAATTGTAGTTTGAAAATGTTGTTAACCAAAAGGTGCATTGCATGTTTCCATGTAGACTTAATAAAGCTAGATATTACTAATTAAATAAGCTGTGGAACTATTTTAAGTGATAAAATAATGATCAATGGACTCGAGGAGAATAGCCCAATTTCGATATATTAAAATCCAACCTAAAACAATAGACCGCAGTACGAGGCTCCGGGGAATAAACTATAGACTGTGGGGCTTATTCCCCACAGCCTCGTAGTGATGTCTATTGTTTTAGGCTGAATTTTAAAATAACGAAATTGAGCTATTAAGGACAAGCAGCAACACAGTTAGCGCTACAGTACCGTTATGGCCATTATGAGAAGAAATTTACACAATCAGTGAAGCAAATTCCCTGACCGGGTGTGTGCGTGTGTTCGTGTGGGTGGGGGGGGGGGGGGGGGGGGGGGGGTTGGGTACTCTCATATGTAGGCTATGGCTATATGGGTATGTGCCGCTGTGAAACGTATGGTCCGTACGTTTTTAGCTCCCCTCTTACAGATGTTTTACTGCTCAGGTATTGAATTTCCCGGAAACCATGGCAACTTCACCGAAAGGAAAAGGAGCTTCTGTTGTTAAGGAAGTCGTAGATACGATAAACGGATTAGGAATATTTGCAAACGATCACAAGTTTCTTTGCCGTGTGGCATGGGTCGAGTCAAAATATGGGGAGGCGCCTGGTACCTACAGGAGCGGCTACCATGGAGGTATTTGGCAGGTAAACGCCTTTTTTCTCGAGTTGTCCCTTCGTACATAAAACTTCGTTACTTAGCTTTAAGGGATACTTCCTTGACTTAAAACTTCATTCTCATTTCTAACATTAATTGTGTAAATCAATAAGTAGCTTTGCGAAAATTATACTCTGACAATGTCGTGACTTGAGTGGAAAATGAAGAAATTAAGGCAAAATTATTTCCTTTTACAACTGGTTAATAAAAACCTGTACGTGATTTATATGCCAGAATGTTTCGGCTATACCAAAGGATAGGCCTTCCTGTCAGTTTATTCTACGTTCCATTTCTAATGTTTAGGTTGACAAGATTGGTTATCGTGAAACTGTTATTCAGCAAGGTCTGAAGAAATACCGCGACCAAATTAAAGCTAAACTTGGCATCGACTGGACCCAGACTGAATGGCAAGACTTGGAGAAACCGCTGTACTCTGGACTGGCTGCTCGGCTGTTTCTCGCCAGAATTTCTGCTCCAATTCCATCAGATCTTCCTTCTCAAGCACAGTACTGGAAGACTCACTACAACACTTCAGCTGGGAAAGGAACTGTGGAGAAGTTTATTGATGACGTGAAGCACGCGACAGGTTGTGCTGCTTAAAAAGGATACTGGCCCGCACAGTCGCCTCTTACCAAATTAAAATAGCTCGCATGCACTTTCAGTAGTTTTGCCAGTTGTCATGAAATACAAGGTTAAATTACAAACATTGCTCTAAATGTAGTCTACGGTACTTGCTTGAAAAATAATTGTTAAAGGCAACAAAGAAAATAAACTATGTACTGGCATTTGAAAAAAATGCTTTGACGTTTCATTTTCAGTCAGGCCATATTTAGAAAGCTGCCGACCTTACAATGATGCTATATCTAATCAACGGTACATATGGCACCTATGACCTTCTTATACAATTAACCGCAGCATACTATATCCTTACCAGAATTGTATTGCCAAATATACTAACAACGCTGACAATATCTAGCATCTTGCGATAGAAGTCTATTAAGAAAACGAAAGAAATTGAAACTTTGGTTACGCCACTGTTGCAAGAAACAAAATGTCCAGTATCGAAAGACCATAAAGTATACCAGTTCAACTTCTTGTAGCCATTTTGGTTTGCTATTGTTGGACACATTCAAACTGATTCACATGAGTTTAGGTCATTCTATTCGTCGAAAAGCATGAATTATGAATTATATGCGGAAATTAAAAGACACAAAGGTTCGGATGTATCATATTACTTGCTGTGTGGTAAGCTGGTGCGTGGAATACTGAGCGAGGAAAACCGCAGTCCGATCTGATGCACTTGACATTAAACTAATTCAAACGAGAAGATTGTTCAATTGGCCGATCAATCCAAACGTTTTTGTATTCATCAGTTACATTCCGAATTCTGAAATAAAATATTTGTAACATGCCTGTAAATACACAAAAATACACGCAACTTGCTCTTTTCCTAAATAGTGTTTGCTTTCGAACAGTAACTGATCACGAGATCATCATCCCGCGGAAACTGAAAGTCTTGATTGAGTCATGCGACAGAAACGAAAACCCAACACAACAAAATAAAAAAAAAGGAAGAAGAATCCTCGGAGACCTATCTCCCGGGGGGGGGGGGGGGGGGGGACTCCCATATGAAAGGGACGGGCATGCTCGTCGTCTCGCTTAGGGGTGTAAATTTCGGATTTTGGTCTCGCTTAGGGTGTTCTGGGCAAAATGTCATTATTTTTAGCCGTCGAGGTCTCGTTTAGGGTTGCACGCGAAGAAAAACCAAAAAGGAAAGAATTTCGACTCGTTATATTTACTCGATTCATATAAACAAAGTTTTCCATAACATTAATATCTTAAGTCCATTGTAACAAAATGTGTTTGTCCGATTGTTCTACAAGTCTGTATTTTAAACTGGTGTCTTTTAGGGGTCTGCATAGGCTTCGGGCATGCCCAGATTGGTCTCTTTTAGGGATTAAATTCAAAATTTTCGACAAGCATCCCCGTCCCTTCCATATGGGAGTTCCCCCGAGACCTATCTCATTGATTTTTGATTTGGTTGATTGCATCCAGATCCACTAAACACTGATATTGAAGCGAGACCTGTCTGCATATCCGTTTCAGCAACGCGTCATTTCGAAACTGAAAAATACCACTTGTCACTACTTCAAACTAACCAATCACTTTGAGAGCTCGATAAAGTCTAAATATGGTTTGGAAGTTATCTTAAAACCAGTTCTGTCGAGAGAAATGAGTTCATTCCTCTTATGAGCTGTTATTGAAGCAACTTGCAAACAGAAGAACCAGAGGTAAGAAGCTTATAAGCGTGAATTTGAAAAGTAACTTTAAATCGAAATAATGTTAATTCAGTTCAGCTGGAGCGAGCAGTTCAAGCAGCAATTTTGGATATGTTTGCTCCCTTGCACCCTGTTGTAGATTAAGTCTATGCTGTAAACGAATGCAAATGACCAGTAAATGTAGGGCCACCACTACCTCAGCTTTAATTTTAATTTCAATGAATTAAAACAATTCCACCTGTTTCTCCCTTTTATTTATTTATTTTTTTATAACGAAAGAAACGAACTGAATGGCGCTAGATCGCTTGTTTCGAAACACATAAGGCCTAGGCCAAAGTGCGCCATTGGCTTCTGTCGTGTGCTCGTCGTTCCAGTGGCGTCAAATCTAAAATGGCTAATTTTTTTGGTTTCACCTTCAACCCATTTCTTTACCGCTAGTTAACGGATGAACTGAGGCAGTGGTCGTAAAACGCTCACTCACTCACACATCCTCGTTGTGCGGAGAGGCACATAAGGCCTCTACAAAGTCCCGCCAAGCCGCTCTGTCATGGACTGATCTTAATATGCTGATCAGTCTTAAGAATAGCTGTTTGGTTGAACAATAACAAGCTTAGACTTAATCTTGAGAAGACTAAGTCCATGCTTATTGGCAGTGATCGCAAATTGCAAGATACTCCAGCTATATATGTGTCAGTATCCGATCACGAAGTTGAGGGCGCTTAAAATTTCAATTACTTGGGTATTACACTGTCCTTGAATTTTACCTGGGCGGATCATATTGATTATGTCTCGTCGAATATAAATCAACGTTTAGGCTTTCTACGCAGGATTAAGGACTTACTTCTGCGTAATGTTTTTTTTTTTATACGGCGTATTGTTTTCTACAACAGTCTTATTCTCCCTATCTTTGATTACGCTGATACTGTATGTGGGACAAGGACATTGTTGTCCTAATGAGTCCTGCAAAACAAGGCTGCCAAAATTATTCTGCACAGACCATTGCACTCATCTGCTACTGAACCACTTTCAAGGTTGTTTGGGTGGGTGCATCTGTGCTTATATCCAGTTCGTCTGGAGCTGGTCGGATATCAGGAGTTGTCAGCTCTGTTTAAAACCTCAGAGAAGTGTTCGGTCCTCTTTGAGAAATTCTGTTCGCCGAAGCCAAGAAAGTGTTACTCAACATCATATTGATAAGCCGGAAGGACCTCATTTGCATTTACTTTCAACACGCATTTACATTAGCCTGTGAACAGGCTCTCCGGTCGAGGATGGGGCGAAAAGAAAGCGGCAAGAAAAGGTGGGGCCCTTCTCGACTATGCGACTACAATACTAGTTTCGTCAGTAGAACTCGTCCACTTTGGTCTTACTCTTTTTCAGAAGATACTATTTTACCCTGCTTATCTCTAACAGGGATGCTGTTACGGTGCTTTTGTAAAGATTTCTTGCGTGATCTTGTAAACTGCTCGCATTTCGTTTTTTGAAGCCGAAATTTCTGCTATTTCTGCCAAGTCTTCCAAGACCTGCCTCTTATCTGCCCTTGCACTTTTCCTGACGACCACTTTATTCAGCTCAGCATATTCTACGCGTATCTTATTTATTTGGCGCTCAGATCTCATTTGACTTATTTTGTTCCTCAGTTCCCTTCTCTTCTCATGTAACCTAATGTCTTCAGGCCGATTCAGTCCTTATGGTGCCTTCTGCCCTCCACCCCCCCCCCCCCCCCCCCTCCTCATAGCTCACACATGAAACAGTGATCTGCGCCACTTTTGGTTCACCATCACATGGTCGATCTAATTTTCACCCCTTCCATTTGGCGACACCGATGTTGGCCTGTAGATAAGTTTGTGGGGGAGTAAGCTTCCTCCAATATTTTCCTTGTACGGTTTCATTAATAATAGTTTTTTCAACAGGACACGGTTGTTTGTTAACTCTTCGCCAAACCCCAGCCTCGAGGGCTAGGGTAGTGTTTATTAATTAGTCAGTCCCCTCACCCACAGACTAGTCCGGCTTGGTTAAAACTGTCAGGACCATGAAGCTCCCGCCAGCATAGCTCTGGGAATAATTAGGGCACCCAAGTCGTAAATCAAGCGTTAAAGGAGCGTCAAGAGTTGGTCTATAATACACTTTCCTAAAGTGCACAGCTTTGTATTAATAACACCGCGCCGACGGTATCTTTTTGCTTTTCTCTTTCAGACCATGTTTCCAACAGTGGTGTTCGTCGGTCTTGCCGCTCAGCTTTTTCTAGGTCTAAGTATGGCTCACTCTAATCCATACACACCAAGAGGAAAGGGAAACGCCGTGGTTACCGAGACCGTGAACATGATCAATAGTTTGGGAATATTTCCAAATGATCACAAGTTCCTCTGCCGTGTGGCCTGGGTCGAGTCAAAATATGGAGAGGCACGTGGTACCTACAGACCGGGTTATCATGGTGGAATTTGGCAGGTAAAGATTTTACGATTGTACAGTCGAACCCCTATTAAGCGGCCACTCATTAAGCGGCCACCCCCTATTAAGCGGCCGGTTACTAAAGTCCCGAAACTATTGTCAGTATAATACTGTAAATAAAACCCCTTTTAAGCGGCCACCTTTCTCCCGTCCAGATGAGCGTTCTTCTATTGGATTTATTTTCAACAAGCTCAGACAGTGACGGTTGATAGAATCATTCAAACACAGGTTTATTGTCGTCTCCATGTGGTTCTGTTATTCCTTTTCACCCTATTTTGTATTGAAATAACGTAACCTTTCAAAAAGGCCTCATGCTAATTTCTGAAGAACCCTTATTAAGCGGCCAGTTGCTATTTCCCCGAGGGTGGCCGCTTAATAGAGGTTCTACTGTAGTTTTAACTGTATTCCACGATTCTTGTTCTAATTTCTTTTGCCTCAAAACAGGGGAATGTAGACGCTTTGTCGAAAGACAGTGCTTAATCAAGGAAAACTCACACGTGTCATGTCATACCCTGTTTTGGGTCGCCCACTACCTCTCGGAACGAGTTACTTCATTGGTTCTTAAAACAATAGATAACAGGTCATAACAATGCCCCTAGCCCTGAATAACAATAGAGGTACTGTTTACAGCGGGCAAATGAAAATAGAGGTTCCAGAGAGGCAGTGTCTTACTGCCTGTTGCACGGGACTGACTTCCTTACTGACTTAGCGCTGTCCGTTAACACTATGCTTATTTGACAATCATAGGTGGACTACATTGGTTATCGCGAGACAGTTATCCAGCAACGTCTGAGAAGGTACTGGGACAGAATCAAGGAGAAACTTGGCATCGACTGGACCAAGACCCAGTGGCAAGACTTGGAGAAACCGCTGTACTCTGGACTGGCTGCTCGGCTGTTTCTTGTCAGGATTCCCGCTCCTATTCCATCAGATCTTCCTTCTCAAGCACAGTACTGGAAGACTTACTACAACACTGCGGCTGGGAAAGGAACTGTGCAGAAGTTTATTGATGACGTGAAGCACGCGACAGGCTGTGCTGTTTAGAGAAGAAGGCAGTTGTCCCTAAATCTAGCTACTAACAGATAAATACGGGTCGCATCATTGTTTTTACTATTTAAAATAAACTTTCGTATTGATTCTGAGAACTAAAGAAAATTAAGAGGAATGCTAGATAAGTGTTAAATGAATATTTTTTTATTGAGGTAAGTCCAAGGGTTTTTTTTTGTTTTGTTTCCTTAATGAGATTGTAAGATCCGAAAAATCAAATAAAATATGTTTTCCATCTTTTTCTCTTTAATAAAAAGGAAGAGAAAAATACGCGAGTTTGTGTTTCGTCAAAGGCGCTATCATGATTTCAATTATGTTGCTCGGCTATCCTGCTGATCTCTGTATGGCTCTGCGTTGTTCTCCAAATCTGTCAGGTAAGGCGCCTTTCGTCTGTCCAATGCATTCTGCTGGTGTATTTGACGTGTTCTTGCATTAAGGACATTGGATCATGGAGATAAGATTCGAGTTTTCGATACACTTGTCTACTTGTTTCGATGAGTTTGACCTGTGTTTTTGAATGTACATCACATGACGGTCATTTTTTCGAGTTGCATTTCTCGAGCGCTCAGAGTGTACTGAGCTGTGCATGTTCTCTTTACGAGGAAGCCACGGAGGTTGCTTGGACGTCAGTAAGCAATGAAAGGTTCTTCAGAGAACACTTGTTTGCGTCGGCTTGAAGACTACGAACGGGATATGCCTTGGCTGCATTTCTTGTTTGAGGTTCTGTTTTAGGAGTAACATTAATACAGTAAGGCTGATACTACGTGAAAAAGTAGACTTTGCTGTTTGCGAGACACCGACACGATAAGAACCGATAAAGCAGGGTTAACGTTGCAATCGTGGACAGCCGAACAGTGACCCTGCTCGCCTAGCGGCTCGTGGGCCACTTTTTTGTTCTTACCACATTTTGACGTCATCTGTGATCTATAACTGGACAGACGCACAGCAAAATGGAATCTATTTGTCAAGCAGCTATTTTTTTATGTAGCTTTTGCAGTCACTATGTTGTTTAGACTACTGTTCCTTATTTTTGCGAGAGTTCTTTTATTGCAAGCACTCATTTAATTCTTAAAAATACAATAATCTTTTTACAAAATTATTAAATTGAGATTGCACTAGCATCTTTTCCCTAACCGATAAACTGCAAGTTGTAACTTTCACTATCCGTGTATGTCGTGGTTTAAACTTTTCTATTTGGTTTAATTTTTTAAACCAATTTGATATGTATTTTTCATTGCCTCATATTGATTATCATGATCTGAAACAAAGGGAAATAAAACTGATAAACTGGTTGGAAAAAAAAAAGAAGAGAAAATTTAAACCACAATAATTATATATTTCTTGCTTAATTTCAACCATATGGAATGTCTTTTTATAGTGTACTGTTAATATCCCTAGGTGTTTTTTTTCCCCAAATCATTTTGACCCTTATTATTAAACTTTTTAAGTTGAATTTCGTGACAGCCGTTCTAAATAACAATAACGTAATTGCTTGTTAGTCGCCAACAACGAGGTGATTTTGCAGGTCAGTTAAACGAAACAGCAAACCACACACCAAAGTACAAGCCTTGTACCTGATAACCTTTGCTTGCCTGGTCATGCAGCATGCAAAATATTTTTATCATTTTCATGTTATATTACTGAATCATCACATTTTTTTCAGTCAATCTTCAAATAAGTTTTTTCTTAAGTTAGAAAATACTGTACTCGTTACTATTCAATTTGGGAGTAGTTATACCGTTAGTTAAGCATCAGAAATTGTATTCCTTCTGCTGTGGTGTCATTTGACTATTAAAGAATCTCCCTCAATATCTCTGTTTTCCGCTTATCCATTTTGCCTATCCGGGTAAGCAGTGTGAATTGCTCAGACAAAAAACAAGTACCAGTCCCGAATCCGTTAAAAATAATCTTTCAATTGATGGGAAAGGTATAGATGGATTGTGAACACGAATATAACTTAAAGGTTTTTTTTTTTAAAGAAAACGCAAACTTCAGACAAACAACTCTCGCGTGCACGAAGCTAAGATGACTGCGGTTGAGGGCGATTCTTTTACGCTTCAGTGTATCTTCCGCTCATGGTCATTATGAGATCCTCCATTATGCAAAATCCCTGCAAGACAACAGGAAGAAAAATCATCAAAAAGCAAATAACAAACAAACAAACAAACAAACAAACAGAAAAGCTGTTTTATCACAAGATACATATAGTAAGCAGCATTGTGTGAAGTTGAACAATTCAAGGTTTGGAGAAGTTGCATGTACGCTCTGAAACTCATTCATTTCAAGAGAAAAAGTAATGCGCAGTGTCACCATCGTTCCATGTATTGCTAATTGACTCGGAGCACAGAAAACCCTCAGTTTCTTATAACTCAAACCTAAACCAATTTTCCTTGGACTTCCTTCACTTCAGTCAAACGCTGCAATCACATCTGTAGCTCTGATTTCCCAAACTCTCAATTTCTCGATACATTTTAGCTTTCCTTTTACAAAGGTTTGACAAATCAGGATTAATTACTGAACAATAGTTTTATTTGATGCCAAACCAAGACAGAAAATTAGCCATTAGTGAACATTATAATGTTGTTATCGATTCCATATAAATATAAAGAACAATAATGATTGCATGATCTTCAGAATTTTTTTTACAACAAATTATGTACTTTAAGCTGTTGGATACATGTACACTATAGCTAAGCTTAGTGCCGGGATTCGCGGGTTAATGATTGGGTTGGTCAACGAGTGGGAATTTTGGTCATTTCCTTTCCTCTACTATTATACTATAGCTAATGGGGGTGGGGGACCAAGACCACCCTTGACTCGTAATAAAAAAGTAATGTTACCTTGTTAGCTCCACGTTGAAGAAATGTCTGTCCAAAAGCTTCCATCATTCCACCAACTAATGAACCAACACCATTAATACTGATACTTCCACGCTGCTCAAAAGATGTCCTAGAGTTCACAAAACACCACATTAAAATTCAGACTCGATGATACGAGCCTGACTAATAATTCTTCAGTACGAACTTGAGTTTCTATGAGCAAGTTAGCAGTGCTTTCAACAAAGCCCAGCGCTTGCCAGAGCTCCGGCGAGTACTTTGAGGCCAATCAACATCTAAAATTCATGCAGCTCCCTATAAAGGTGAGGGGTTTACAGTTTCTTATATTGCTCTCTGATGGGTGACGCATAAGGGTAGGCACCTACTTTAAATCTCATTGAAGCACTGCTCAGTATGATAGTCAATAGCATGCAATCGAGTTGACTGTTTCTGGTAAAAACAAGAGTGAAAATTTGGTAACTTTATGTGTAGTACCACTGTCTGTAAATCTATCAGTGAATAGCTAGGAATTTAAGTAATGTCATCATGGCCTTGCATGCAGAAAGGTATACACCTTAAAGTCATAAATGGCGGAACGCGCGGAAGAGTTTGGGTCGAGCACACGAAAGCAAGGCAAGGGGGGCTTCCCTTCGCACAATCTCTTCTGCGCATTCCGCCATTAAGGTGTATTAGCCGATTCATTTTGGATTATGAATAGTGACATACCAGTCTGGATTGTTATCACATGCTCTGAAAGTGCTGAACTCTTCCAAGGAAGCATACTTGGACCATGTCAGGTTATAACAATGAAGGCGAAGACATCTCTCTTTTCTGTTCAGCCATGCTTCCTCTTCCACCACAAATGCTGAGAATGGGCACAGCTGGAAACAAAACTTACTTTAGAGTGACAATCATGTAACAGTTTTGTAATTTGACTAAAAATTTTGCATGTTAACAATAACACTGACATTTAGCAAAGGCTGTTTCATGCACATATTAATTTATTTGATACACTTCAGGGCTGTAGCTCGTTAAAGAGCAAGATGAGGTACTTGAAGAAGTACCTTATGAAAAATGTTGAAAATACCATTTCTGATCTTCCAGATTCCAAAATTTTGTGGCCCTCGGGGATAACGCCTTTGGTGATCACACCTTGCCTTATCTATTCCAAAATTCTAGCTACGTATGGCCATGCAGGTACATGTAATTCATTGAAGTTTGTGTACATGATACAGCTTATATCAGTTTTTTGCACTTTCTCTTCTTTTCTGCTATAATTTTATAACCCAATATTTTTGCTATATGGAATGTCTTCTTTTTTGTTTATTTTGTTTCAACAAAGAAGCAAGTATGAATTAAGTATGATATTGACTAACATTTTATCCAGACCTGTTTGGTTTGCATGAAAGGAAAGGCCTGTTGATAGTTAATAAATAAAGTTCAGTTTACCACATGTCTATTTATGTCAATTCAGTGTAAAACTACACTTCAGTGTACATTATTAGTGTTCTTTTCCTGACTGACTGTGAGCTTCTACAGCTGATATCTTGAAACAGGCACTAAGCAATAAATTTAACAATTATTCCACAAGCACCGGAGTTGGCTTTCACGATCTCATATCCAACAAGCCTGAGTGGAATAATTGTTTTATTAAAAACATCCAAACCAATTGCAATATTTTAGCTCCCCAGCTGTTTTTGTTGACGCGTATCGGCTACAAAAACTTACTGATTCCTACATTTAATATTATGTCGAGGCCTAAACCAGCACATATTCATTAGGGAGCTTACCTTCTTAAACAAACCTGGTAAAACATTCACACATTCTCCTCTTCTCAGCAGATACTCCTCTCCAGTTTCTGGGTCTAACAATAAAGACAAATCTAAACGTTAAGCTCTTTAGTTGGCAATTCAGTGATACAGTAGTCTAGGTCAACCTCCAAGTGCCCCACAGATCTACATGTGCGTGTTTATTGCTGCTGTAGTTTGATGATAAATGGATAGAGTTGGCAAATTAGAAGCCAAAGTAACACCAAATTAAATGCTGGGGGAGGGGAACCCTGTGATGGACTAGCATCTCATCCAGGGAGCACAGAAACACTCAGTTAATTCATGGCCTTACAGAGACTAGAAACAAGCACAGGCCTGATGGGCCTCTGGGTTCGAGCGCAGACTTAAATTAAAAAAAAACCTATATAAATTAAAGTAATGTGAGTGATAAAGCTCTCTAGCCTGTTCAGCAAATTAAAGTGGTATGAAAGGGATCACACCATCATGGTTAATAAGGCTACATCTTAAACTTGAATTTGAAAATTCAATCTTCCAGTCAAACCCATGTGCATCCCTATTCCACAAATCTAAGAGATGACATCTTATCAGGGTTCGAAACTTTTTTTGTTGGAGCGCTCACCATTTGGGCAAGTGACCTTCAAGTTGCACTCACCCAGATAATTTTTCACTCACCCAGTCTCCTAGCTCCACACAAACACAGAAACAAGCGTTAATGTCCAACCCTGCCTTATTCCAAAATGGCAGAAAATACATTATTCTTTTACCTATATGAAAAGTGGCCCTCGTGGCCTCTTTTTGAATCAAAGAAATCTTTTGAATAATTTTTTCTGTAGATGCGATCGAGGAAATGAGAGCCAATTAACATGAAGACAAAAGAGTAAATAAATAATGTATTTTCTGCCATTTTGGAATAAGGTTTATAACTAGGTAAAATTGATCTGCAGATAGTAGTCACCTGTTCTGTGTTCCAGTACTGTTATGGAAGTTACATTGGCATCTTTACCACAGGTGTACTGTTCCATTAGATATGTAAAGTAATAAGAAAAAGGCAATAAACATACAGTACGCATTCACTACATGTACCATAAATATGCTATGTACAGGTCACACTTGCAGAAAAGCCTCAAATAAAATGTTAAGTTACTTACAAGTACAAATCTCTAACACCATCCAGTACACATTAACAGGATACTGTTTAATGTTTTTTGTTTATTTTATATATATAAAAACATAAAAATAACAATGAAAAATGAATGTAGCACTTGGACTCTGAAAACATATGTTGTAGTTACCTCAAAACAGTTGTTGTGTTTTCTGTTCATAGAATAGGCTAGGGGCTTATATAGAAAGGTGTGGGGGGAGCAGGATATTAAAAAACTTGAAGTCCAATATAGAAGCTAGAGGGCTTATTAAAAGGAAGGGAACAGAGCCTTTAACTTGAAATAAATTTAATTACAGACGACTTAATTTCTATTTATATTCAATGTTATTATTTATTATTATCATTCTTATTACCATTATTCCTTTCTTTTCTCTAATGTAGATCAAATAATGCCATTTTGTAAATCTTATTTTCTTCTTCGCCTCCTACCTTGAATAGCTACACTAATTGGGGAAGTGAAAAACTTTATTTGTAACTATTTCTGTGTGAAATAAAGATTATTATTATATATGTTGTATTGTACAGTAACATGTACAAAAACTTGCTAAAAATATTTTTAACACTGACGATTTCGTCAGAAGAGAGCAATATAAGATCACAGGCTTACCACCCTATGTTTGTGAGGTCAAAGCACGCCCCATATAAATATTCAAATTTTCTCGCTAATCGCTATTGTAAATATTTAAACTTCCTAAAATTGGCTTTTACTGCTGTCCATTAGCAATAAAATGAATTAGAAACATTTTTGCAATGTTTAAGTTGTTTTTATGCAGGTTTTTATGAGTTTATGAGTTTAAGTTTTGACTCGTGTATAGAATACTAATATTTACACAAGGCGTGCAACTTCCACACCCAAGAATCGGGTACCGCCTCTGGAATGTAGCCGAAAAAATATCTTTCCCCTCACTGAGCTCCCGGTCCTCAAAAGAACAGTCTTTGAAGTATAATCTGGCCTAATTTGAGCCCAATCAGTTTGTGAATAGTTCTTTTAAACCTTGCTGTAATATCAAATTAGGTCGTAAATTTGCTGATTTACGATATGTACCAGTAGCTGGGACAATTTATGCAATTTGCGCTGAAATTGGTCAAAATTACTGCCTATGCCCGCCCTAGAAAGCACAACGTGTTCCACTACAAAACCTCCTCTGGGGCACCCCAAGGAAATACTTCAGAAATCTCTTACTGCGAAATAAATTTATACCCACAAATATGTTTATATTCAGTGCTACTGGTACATATCATCGTAAATTGGCAAATTTACAATCTAATTTGAGATAGTCCATATTAGGGTAGTCCATTTGGGTAGTCCATCAGCGTAGTCCATGGACTTCATGGGGTTCAGTCTTTTCTCCATCAGGATGCAATACAGTAAACACCCGCATATAAGAACACACAATTTCAGAGGTCAGACTGATTGTGTTCTTATTTATCGGATGCTTAGTGAAAAATCAGCCTCAGGATGTTCTTAAATGTTCTTAAATTTTTTTAAATTCAGTTCTCTATCAATACAGTAGTTTATAGTATTGTAAAGGCAAAAAATGTAATTCATGATATTAGATATTCTGAAGAGAACAAAGGTGTCCAAAACTTAGCTAATACCATTGGTCAGCAGGTGTGTTTATGGTAATTTGTGTAATTTTGACACCCTTCCCATTTTATAAGAACATTATTTTTTTTCCAGGCTCATATTGTTCTTATAAAAGTGGTGCTTTATTTGCCAAATTTCAGCCTGATGTTCTTAATCCATGTGTTCTTATATGCGGGTGTTTACTGTATACACTGTACATGCAAGCTTTCATATATAATTATCAATCGCTAAAGCAAATTAAATGATGAACTGTATTTTTTGAAGTTATATTTTAATATTTTTGGTTGGAACATGAGAAAAAGACGAAATATAAAGCAAATAATCATACGTTGTAATTAATAGCAAGGAGTAAAATGACTTCATTGTGAAAGGCGATAATCGCCTTATATAATTTATATTAAGCTTCAACAAGTTAATTTCCACATTTGAAGTTCATTTTTTTAAAAAAGAGCTCACCTTTTGAAAATATGCACGACTAACTGCCTCAAATGGGTGTTTGAAAATATAGTTGATTTCCACATAACGGACCATTTCCGCAGTTAGTGATGGCTACAGCCATGAAACTGCGAGAAATTAATTTCGTGCGGACTTTCGTGTGCTTACAGCACCTTCCAAACACGCTTCCTCTTTCTCCAGACTGTCACGATGTAAGGAGTCTTGTGATTGGTGAACTCATCACCTATTAACCAATCAGCGCGACACTTCTTTCAGTCCAACATGGCGGATCAAAATGGTTGATTATCGTGTTGGAGCCTTTTCAAGGACAGTCACACGGAAGGGTGCCGGGCTAGAAACACCTAATTATGGCTCTTCTTGCAGAGGTAGCATTTCCTTCTTTTTCTGAAAATCGCTTAGTTGTTTTATACCACCTTGAATTGAATTTAACCAACAGTTCCCGTGTGTTCTTGCAGTCAACCTGAAAATATTTTGTGAGGATGGCACTGTCCTACAGAAATGCGAGAAGGAATTTGTTATAGGCGAAGGTAAGCATGTAATAGATAAACTAGCATGTACGGTATATATGCAAAAAGGGTACCATTTTCTATTAAAGGTATAGATGAAAGGGGAACCTTTTCTGTCAAAAATGGTATATTGAAAGGGTAAGGGTTTGGACCTTGGGTGGAGTCTTCCCATATAGGAGTTTTCAAATACCCCACCCAACCCCCCCCCCCAACCCCCCTCTCCACCCCGGGGCCCTCACCCCTTCTTCTGCTCTGTCTCTAACTTACTTTGTGCTTGGGTAGCACACAAAGCTGACTGTCTCTAAGAACAGGTCTATATTTTTCAGGGGACAGTGAAGCAGCAGAGTCCTTGGACAAATGCTTAGAATGCATGCATGCCGAAGAAATCTGTGTCATACCATATAACAGTGAGAATTTGGCTCAAGAATTTGGTGTGGCCTCTGAGAGAGATCTTAAATGTGAGATTGAGCTCCTCTCCTTCTCTAAGGTATATCAAGCTTGAAGTAGTATTACTCTTGCTAAACAATGTTGTCTGAGGTTGCTAACCATTTTACCCAAAAAAATAACAAAATTTTGGTTCGGGGTAACTGGTTTGCCATAACAGAATTTTTTTATAATAAACAGAATGTCTTGAAAGGTCAAAAATTACTAACCTGATATCCAAATGTTTCTAAAAATAGAAGCCCACACAAAAACGTATATTTTGGGGAGAGTGTCGTAACCTTTTTGCCACTGGTTGCATGTGCAGTACACCAGCTGAATGGGTCATTGAACTTTGGCCATTTTAACAGGATGGCCATAATATTCATGGGGGCGGGAATTTCATGCCTGGTCTCTTTACAGTGCAGTCAATTGACAGTCACATTACAATTATTGCACTTCTAAAAACTGTCATTAAATATTATTTGCAGGCAAAAGAGCCTTGGGAAACTACCTCAGATGAAAAGGTGTCCTTAGCCTTACATCATAAAGCCAAAGGGACAGACTGTTTTAAGGTAAAAGTAAAAACCTCATTTAACCTTTTACATGAACTTTGAACCTTGCTAATCAAACTCGGTTGTCTTATTGCCTCACATTCTCAAACTCAAATTCATGTCCAGTCAAATACTATTAGCTAATTATATAATCCCATACTCCCCTGTTTTAGTTTCTTCCTTTGAGAGTTCAAGGCTGTGAGTTTCAACTGTATACTTGACTTTTGTATACTTGACTTTTGTTTTATGTGTTGAGTTTGGCATCAGTGGTAGTTCTTGGGCAAAATTGGTTACAGAGAGTTTAGTCAAGAATCCAGAGGATAGTCTGCTTGAAGAAATCTGTGTAACCACAAGAACTTGCTAACTTCCAGGTCAAAGTCATTCAGTTAAAAGACTTGTCTGAGTCTGTACTAATTAGTCTAGATAGTAGGTTCAGTAGGGTTTCTTTTATCTAAGATCAAGTAGAGCTACATGTTGTGGTCCAGTCTTGCTATCTAATGTAGCTCATGTTGTTTCTTCCCGATGTTTGTAGTCTGGCAAATGGGTCTTTGCAGCAAGACGTTACAGCCGGGCTATCAAACAACTGATCTTAATTGGCGATCAAGAATTAGAAGAGCACAGGGAAGACCAAGATCAGCTGAGAGCTTCTTGCCTCCTTAATTTATCTGCCTGTCAGGGGAAGCTTGGACAGTATGAATTTGTTGCAGCAAACTGCACAAAGGTATATTAGAGAAGAAACCACATGTACAATTATAACTGAAGTAACCTCAATTTACATGTATTACTAGTTTGTACTTGGTACATAGAAAAACCTGCATGCAATATGTTTTCTTGAAAAAGTGCATTAATTTGTCTTGCATGGCAATAGTGTTACTTGGTGGGTAAAAAGTAATTAGCATTTTAAAAATAGAAACTTCTACAAGCAACCAATTATTTAATTGAAACCAAGTATTTAATTAAGTTGCCAGCTCAAAATTTTAAAGACTGTTCACAGCCCTCAAGTTTTTCATATTTTTTCTCCAATTGTTCAACATGGGAAAAAATAGAGAGGGTACGAACAGTCTAAATATCTAATATTAATATTAATTTATTTTAAAACAACAATTTATTACAGAATTATAAATGCTGGTGGTTCAATTTTATCCTTGGTTCAAATTTTATTTTTCTTAGGTAATGTATGATAATAAGTTTAAAAAAGGGAAAATAAAATATGAACCAAGGATAAAATTGAACCCTATTGTAATGTAATAAATATTGTTTTAACTTGCAGGTTCTTGCTATGTTTCCAACAAATATCAAAGCTCTCTATAGGAGAGGACAGGTAAGATACTAAACATTTTACGCAGAAGTTTTATGTTCTCAGGCTTTTAACTGTGTCATAAGTTATTTCTATATTGTTGGTTTTGGTTAATCTCAGCATCATGTATGCAACCCACATTGCAAGAATTCAGTCTGTTAGAATTTTAATACTGCATGAGAAACTACTATTATTGACTGAAAGGGGTTTTACATGGCAGCCATGTTGCATGACAGGAACAATAGTAAGAGTATTTTAATTTCTGTGGGAAAAAATGTTTATGCAGAATATTTTTATTGTTCCTTCCAGTTACTTTTTAATTAAATCATAGGGTTTGTATATAAAATTAATATTGTATCTTATTGGAGGTTGGAGAAAGAGAGATTTGTCTTGCTGTAGATGAGCAGAACACTCAAGCAAAGTTTGATATCTGAGGACATATTTCTTATCCCAGACACCAAATCTTGAACTCTGCTTTCCAGTGCATGTGGGCTGGTTACTTAGAGGAGTCAAATATTATGTGATATTTTTACCGGTTCCCCACTTTCCTCTGATTGGAGTCAGAAAAATTAAAAAAATTAACTGACAATTAACAGTGGCAATTCTACAGTTCTTGCAACATATCCTTGGTGCAGTCGTCAAACTAGCTCTGCTTTGTTGGAAAGACACAAGTCATGTCAAACTGTTTTTAGTTTCGCTTTTATTATATAGTTTTTTTCAGTGTCATTGGATACTATTGCTGTGGAAAATTAAAATCAGGCGTGCCAATTCTATGCGTAACCAGCATTTTGACAATTTTCGCAAAAATTTTTTTTTTTTGGGCCAAATAGCCAAAGTTTAACAATAAAATAAGTCCTGCAAACTATGACTGTTCCATTTTCACGAAATTAATTTTCTGTGAAAAAAAAGTAACAATAAGGTAGACCAGCTACATGCAGGCTAACATTTGCCAGCCTTTACAGACCTTGTTTCCTGAAAGATGGAAAAAGGCACCAGGCCAGTAGCTGATGACTATCTGCTAACACCATTATGTACTATCTCCCTTCTATTTAGTTTGGCTTACATGTTAGTGTCCAGTATTAACAAAAGTTGTAACATTCTTTCACTCTGTACAGGCACTTGTTGTGTTGAACGAATTCGAGAAGGCAAGGGCAGATTTAGAGAAGGTAATTCAACTTCTCAGGGGGTTATAGAGCTTGTGAGTGTTAGCTCTCTTTAAAAGGGGTTGAGGATGGAGGGAAAGAGAGATCTCATGTCCTCTACCTGCGACCCCTAAGGTAGTCTCCCTTGCAGCCGTTTTTAGTGTTGTCACGCAATTCTCCTCCCTGTGATGGGGAGAAGCGTTGCGTGACTACACTAAAAATGGCCAGCTGCGAGGGTGAACTTGCTCGCAGGCTAGGGTGATAGTTTAGTCTAAGGTAGTTGTAGGCCGGAAGTTTGTCGCTTGCTGGCTTCTGCAATAGAAGACCTGTGTCCGTAGACTCTAAAGTGCTGGTTATACAGAAGACTTACAACTTACATTGGCATTACTGGAAAACCAGCTTGAAGGGGAATCAAATTGGGAGTGGGAAAATGTCTAAAACTTAAACTGAGCAAAGGACAGTTACCCCTGCCTGTGAAGAATCATGGAAGAATGCAACATTCACGTTACAGCCACGGTTTGCATGTGTTTTCAACTTTGGGCAAGTTGCCGTCATGAGTAAGGTCAAGAGCTCGAAACCCTTTCCCTATGATGGTCTCGTCCCCAGAGCCCGCTCTTGTGTTGGTCAGCACCAAGAACGCGTACTCTGTCTGATTTGAAAGACCGAGATTCACCAACTTCCGTTCCTTGTGCGCGGACTCAGCATTTATTCCGCTCAAAGCTGATTGATTACCTGACAATCGATTTTGAGCACTCTGTCTGTGTATGCATGCTCCATTCGGAGTTGGCAGGGCCTGCGTGCATCATGCTGACCAAAAGAAAAGCGAGTTCTGCAAACGAGATTACGTATGAGCAAGTTTTATCACAGTGCTCCTACTTACGGTAAAAATTAGCCGATGAGAACACGCAAAATATTTTCACAGGAATTGATTTTCTTCTGTAGCCATTACTTCGCCATTATCTTAATCCCGGGGGGGGGGGGGGGGGGGGGGACTCCCATATGGAAGGGACGGGGATGTTCGTCGGAAATTTTGAATTTAACCCCTAAAAGAGACCAATCTGGGCGTGGCCGAAGCTTATGCAGACCCCTAAAAGAGACTTTGTTGATATGAATCGAGTAAATATAACGAAACCAAATTTTTTTCTTTTATGTTATTTCTTTGTGTGCAACCCTAAACCTTGACGGCTAAAAATAATGACATTTTGCCCAGAACACCCTAAGCGAGACCAAAATCCGAAATTTTCACCCCTAAGTGAGACGACGAGCATCCCCTTCCCTTTCATATGGGACCCCCCCCCCCCCCCCTTCCGCCCCTTCCCCCGGGATCTTAATATTTTCTTGGTTTTATTTCAGGCTTCAACACTGGACCCGTTAAACAAGGCAGTGCAAGATCAACTCAGAATTTTGAAAGAGAAGGAACGAACGCATGATAAAAAGATGGCCAGAGCGCTTGGCGCCATGTTTGGGCGTAAAGTTTAATTTATTGTCCTGACAAATTCAAATGCATTAGTTTGTATAATTGACTATTTGGGGCGGGGGTATGAAATGCTTAACTCCAACACGTGGTGCACACGCAAAAGCAAAACACAATGTGATGTAATACATTCAAGAATAAACGAGTTATACTTGCAAATATTGTGGTGCGATTCACTGCATTCAGTCCCCAGACCCCAGAGCTCCTACTTCTCCTCCTACTTCCTTTTTGAACAGACATAAGAACAAGCCAGACACCCCGTTGATACGGACACCAAGGGGACAGGCCAAATTGTCCGTATTAACGGGGTGTCCGTATTAAGCGGGGTCTCGGGAAAAAGTCATGGATACACGTTTTCTCGACGCAAAGACGAAGGCAAACGTTTTTACGGCAACATAACGTTTAATTGTACTGTAACTGTAACAAATGCAAACTGTGAACTCCCTAACTAAAATTAATAGTTTTATTATGTACAAGAAATAAAACTCATTTCAACAGCAACAGAACGTTTTCTATCAAATTTTTCTATAAAATTTCCTTTGACGTGTAGTATATGAAATGATTCATATATGAACTGCGGATGTATATGAAGGTGATATGTGATCTTCGCAGTGAATTTCCAATTTTAAGCAATTGGAATGAAGAAGCCTGAAAAAAAATCAGGGCTTCAACGGGATTCGAACCCGTGACCTCCGCGATACCGGTGCGATGCTCTACCAACTGAGTTATGAAGCCACACATTGGGAGCGAGGTCAATTGTGAGTTCTTATTTTCCCGTGAAAGGAGTGAAATGACGTGTAGTATATGAAATGATTCATATATGAACTGCGGATGTATATGAAGGTGATATGTGATCTTCGCAGTGAATTTCCAATTTTAAGAAGCCTGAAAAAAAAATCAGGGCTTCAACGGGGTTCGAACCCGTGACCTCCGCGACACCGGTGCGATGCTCTACAAAACTGAGCTATGAAGCCACACATTGGGAGCGAGGTCAATTGTGAGTTCTTAGTGTGACCCCCTCCATACTCCATTTTCAGGACCAAACATCTGCAGTGGACCATGTAAGTACACTGGGTGTGACACAGTGTGACCCCCTCCCGCCTCCCCCTTTGGAAGAGGTCTTGGTAAAGATTGCAGAATAGCTTGCTGTCTTCCTTTGTAACTGAAACTCGCAACCGTTCCTAAACTCATCCAACCCATTTGAAAAAGTCGGTAACTTTACTTTGCATGGAAGCTTTTAGCTTGCGACACAAGCGATAGCTGCAGCAAAAGGCAAAGAAAGTGAAAGGGTCAAACACCGGAAGTCACGCTATTAAGCTTCTCTTATGGTTTTAACTCTTCGAATTCTGTCATTATTTGACCAGGGTCCAATGTCTTCAAGTTAGCAAATAACCGCGACAATGAAAATTCACAGTGCGCAGATAAATAGTGTCCGTAAAGCGGGGTTGACAATGTATAAGAGTTTGTCACTCGGGACACGGAAAAGTGTCCGTTGTCCGTATTAACGGGTGTCCGTAGGAGGAGGTTTTCGCCGGGACCAACGAAACTGTCCGTAATACCGGGGTGTCCGCATTAAGCGGGTGTCCGTAGAGCGGGGTTCCACTGTAGTTACATACTCCATTTATTTCAGGACCAAACATCTGCAGTGGACCATGTAAGTACACTGGGTGTGACACAGTGTGACCCCCTCCCCCCTCCCCCTTTGGAAGAGGTCTTGGTAAAGATTGCAGAATAGCTTGCTGTCTTCAAGTGGCGTGAAGAAAAGATGAAAAGAACACACGCTCAAAAATTGAGTGAGATGCCAAAGATTTTGAAAACAATTGCGTCTAAACATGGATCCCAGGCTCCCAGTTATTTGGCTCGTCGTCGGAGGCAATGGGAAAAGAAACGCGCCCGCAACATCACAGCGGACATTGCCACAAATTCTCCCTCTCTCTTTCTCTCTGCTCGCGAAGTGACGCAAAATGAGGTTTGTGTTTGCAATCCTACGTTTACGAACTCGTTTCTTCGCCATCCATAGACAAATAATAACAAAATGAAGTGTTCAGATGATAACGTTTACGTAATGTGAAATATGTTATCACTGTTCTCTCTTATAACTTAAATAAATCTCAATTTTGACAGAAGGATTCGTGATGAGTATAAAAGTCCAACCTACTGTACCACTGCTCGAAACTCAAAACTAATTAATCTAGCTTTTGTGCTGGCTAGGGCCGCAATGATCTGCTTCTGTTGTGCTTTCTGTACTTTCTTCTATTATGACTTAAGTAATTTAAATATCTCGACGACGAATTTTAAAGCTTGCAGTCAAACCGGATGTTCTTTTGATGGGAGCGCTGGAAATTGTAGCGCAATGTTTCAATGTTGATTGGCAGTTTGTTCGACGCCACTGGCAACTTGCAACTCAAATTTGCTCTAGTTTCAGGATAGCATAGATTGAGCACAGCAAGGTTGTTTACAGATATAAAGGGCTGACAATGGATATTCCTGACACTGTCCTGAGCAAGCTTGGCTATTCACTGATTTCTTTCACGACTAGAGCTGTAGAAACTTTGTATACTTAAAAGATATAGGGTCAGCAATAGGGCAGGTTGATTTTAGACATGATAAATAATCTTAAATGTAATATTTATGAATGTTTAAATCTGGATATGGGGATGAAGAAATTCATAAGGGACCGATCGTTTATTACGTCCCAAGGGGGGGCGGTGGTTTTGGAGGGGGGGTACAATAATTATTTTAAAACAAGCGCCTTTTTGGGGGGTAAATTTTTCTCTGGTAAGAAACATGAGGGGGGTCAAATTTTATGACACAGCAACAGCAGTCTAGGGAATTTGACGTCAGTGATCTATCCTCGAGTCCATAAGTGGGTAGTCGCCTTCGCAGCCGTTTTTAGTATCGTCACGCAACGCTCCTCCCCACCCAGGTGGACCCAAATCAGAGTGGGATGCCCACACGTGGGGAGGAGCGTTGCATGACGACACTGAAAACGGCTGCGAGGGAGACTAATGGTTGTGGAAAAGGAAAGAATTTGACGCGATTTCAGGTCCCGAGGGAAGGGTTGCTTGACATGGTCGCGCAAGAGCCTGGAAGCTAGCTTTCGTTCCGCCATCTTGAAAATTACCCAGAAGGCTCTTAAATAATTAAGTTGGATTGCTCCCTGCTCGACAGTTTGTGCTCGATCTTTTCGGGTGTCTTTGTACTTGGTATTTTCGGCCCACTCTCGTTTTAGGGATTCTTGGGGGGGGGGGGGGGGTACGTTTTTCAAACAAGAATTGGGAAGGGGAGTATAATTTTTACCTCAAACGTTTTTTGGGGGGTTAAGTTTTGAAACACTACACTTTTTTGAAAACCACCCCCCCCCCCCCCCTGGGACGTAATTAACGATCGGTCCCTAATATCATTTCACATATTACTTTCCTACCATTGCACCAGTAGAGGAGATTATAGATAATTTGAGTTCAACAAACAGCTAGAATTTAAACTTAAGATTTACTGAGATTGTGTGAAGATGGCTAGTTTCTCAACTACAATGCATGTAATGTGACATGAACAAGAACATGAGTACATAAAAATGTATGAATTTGTTAAAATGATTAGTTTATTTTGGCCATCAACTCTGATTATGAGTATCTTTTCTTACTTGTTTTCTGTTTCCTCATCAGTAAGCTCCACCGTGATACACTTTTTGAGTGCTGTAGTGCTGTCCTACAAGGAGCCAAGGACAAGAAAAGAAAGTTTGTGGAAACCATCGAGCTCCAAATCAGCTTAAAGAATTATGATCCTCAGAAAGACAAACGTTTCAGTGGAACTGTGAAGCTGAAGAACATTCCACGACCCAAGCTCAAGGTCTGCATTCTTGGCGATGCTTCGCACTGTGATGAGGCCAAGGCAAATGACATTCCTTGCATGGATGCTGAGGCTTTGAAAAAACTTAACAAGAACAAGAAACTTGTGAAAAAGCTTGGTGAGTCTTAGTTGTTTTGTGTTTTTTGGATACTTTTATTCTATGATTACAACTGTATGTAATTTTTGTGCTTATCATGATGCCAACTTTTTCTTGCTTAATTTTAGTCCGTTGCATTGTCATATTCTGAAGTAAAGAAAAATAAATCTCAAGTTCTAGAAATCAAATTACTGATCAGAAGGTTATAAAATTCCAAACCAAAAGCAAATTTAAGTCACAACATCTACAAGATACAGGAGCATTGGTCAGGGTTTGAAAGTGGAAAATCAAGATAAATTATTTTTGTATTATTTATTATTTTATTAACTTACAGCATGAATACTCGCATGTCCACTACTAACTTAACTTACACTACAAAGATTATTTCTTACACTAATTAAAATACAGAACTTTACACTACTTGTAATAATAACAATGCTTAACTTTCTTAGAAAAAAAATATTTTTTTCAAAAATGTTTGTGAAGGCAAGTTCAAGGACATCCCTTTCCTATTTCATTGTCTTCCACTATTGTAACATTGTACTTGTAAGATTGTATTTGTAAGAAATATCAATCATAATTATGGTTTAATATGTTAATTTTCAGCCAAGAAATATGATGCTTTCCTGGCCTCGGAGAGTCTCATCAGGCAGATTCCCCGTATCCTAGGTCCTGGTCTAAACAAGGCTGGCAAGTTTCCCACAGCACTGACACACAATGACAACATGGTGCAGAAAGTTGAGGAAGTGCGCTCCACAATCAAGTTTCAAATGAAGAAGGTAGGATGTTTACCAGAAATAAGGCACAGTGCTCATGACAATGTAATAAAAAGGATGCTGTGAACTGGTGTAAAGTCTGTTGTCTCAGTGTCCAAAAATGGATTCCACAGCTGTTTGAAGTAATGATAATTTCAAAACTCTAGGAAGTGGGTCATTTTAGTGAAGTTGTCATTTGAGCACTGGTAAGGCCTTATATTCTGGAAGACCAGATATGGAAACATCCTTCTGGTCGGACCTGCACCCAGGGTCTTAAATCTATGGGGAGACCACAATGGTCAACAAGCAGTGTGATGTGCATCAGGCACTACAATACGTACAGAGTGTATGTAAATATAATGGAGATGGATTGTAGTACACTTAAACACCATTAATATAGACAGTGTGGGGGTAAACAGGAAATTCACAAGAGATGCAGATGCAGAGAGAGGGAGAGAGAGTTTGGCCCCTCCCAAAGGTTTCAAGGAACAAGGGAACATGGCCTTTAACTTTTTGGGAACATGAGAACAGAAAAATAAAATGAGTAATACGGGAACAAAAGCATAATTATTTTAAGGAACAGGGAACGCCAAAATCGAAGAAATACTGTTAGGGAACACAAAAAGATTATTGTTGGGAACATGGGAAAAAGAGTCGAAATTGGGATACTGCAAGAGTAATGAGAAGTATTAAAAGAACTGCTTGCCTGAAATCAAAGGGCTTTTTGAGGAGCGATTCAGTAGTAGTTAGGAAATTACATGAAGTATTGGCTTAGAATGCTATGCATGTCAATCAAACAATAAAAAAAGAAAAGAAAAGAAAAAAAACTAGCTTCCAGGCAGTGGTTTCTTACTCCCCCGTTGCATTCTTGTGGCGTTGTTCCTAATGTCTTCTATCATGGCATAGACCCTAAGCAAAAATGGCGGCCAATTTAAAATAAGCCTAACTAACCTCGTTTTTGAGTTGATAACTGAAAAGAATTTTAATCAAAAACGAGGCTAGTGAGGCTAGTTTACACATGTAATTGTAAACAAAAGAATTCTAAATTGGCAGCCATTTTTGCATAGGGTCTATGAGAAAACTGCCTACTGTAGAATAGCTTAATAACCATTTCTAATGGCTATTTCATAATAACCGGTTCATTTTCTGATTGTTGAATTTTAGGTGCTCTGTCTTGCTGTCGCTATCGGCCATGTTGAAATGAGTGAGGATGAACTTGTGGGAAATGTCTATCTTGCGGTTAATTTCTTGGTGTCCCTTTTGAAGAAGAACTGGCAGAATGTGCGAGCGCTCTATATCAAGAGCACAATGGGAAAGCCTCAGCGTCTGTATTAGACACCTCAGTACTTCCGGGTTTTGCTTTGTGCAGTCAATAAAATGTGCATTGAAATACAAAACTATAAACTGTGTTATGGTATATTGATTTGAGTAATCCCCAAGTATATTCAGTTACTGTATTGAGAATATGGTCTAGTTTTCGCCTATCAGGTTGTTGTCATGTGGCCATTCAATTTGTATGGAGTACATGTCCATTAGCCTGAAAACAGGCTCTTAGTGGGGTACTGCACAATTTTATTTCACCCTGTACCCCACTAGGGACCTGTTTTTTGTTTGTTTGTTTGTTTGTTTGTTTTTGGCTCTTTCGGAGTGTACTCACTAACTTGAATAAAAAGAAACAAGTTCAAAGGCCAACTTTCACCCACTTGTCTACTCTGCTGTGTTATTGTTTTGGAAAATAATGATGAGCTAAGTGCTTGTTTCAAAACAATAAATGGCCCCAAAGAAAATGGGAAAAATGGCCCTTTATGGCAAGAAGCCCTAAAGTGTGGCCACTTTTAATACATTTACCTTCTTTTGTGCAGATGTAATCCAATTAGAAGTCAACTGGAAACTATCCTTGGCTTCTGATTGGGAAATGGCTAGCGTACTGGTGAAGTCAGTCACGGTGGTCAAGATGATGAGAAACAATTTGTCTCCATTTATTGGCAGTGCCCCCTGTAACATAGGTTTGTGTGGAGTTCAAATGCACAGAGCTTGATCACGACGAAGGAGCTATCACCAAGTAAATTAAGTGAGCATTCTATGGTTTTGTGCTTACAAAAATACTAGATGGAAGCTCTTGGGCCAAAGGATGGATAGTGCTATCCACCGGATAAATCGCTATCCAGTGGATGTGTTGACAAAACAAACCATGCTTTCCAGTGTTCTCCATCCTTTGAACAACCAGAGCTTGATGTAAAAATCCATATCCTCTCATGAATTACATACTGTGATATGACAAAACGGGTTAATTTTTGGGCTGTGTCAAAAATTCTGTAGGAATTGGACACTCCTCCCTAGCAGTCTATTTCCATTTATTTATTTATTTTTTTAAAAAAGGAATTTAGTGTAAGTTTGCTTGTGCCCAGAGCGTTCATTTCTTTTGGTAACATGGCAGGCAAAAGAAAGATGAGTAGTTTTGGAGACGAGAATAGTCGTAGCCCTTTCTGCATCTCTTAGCCGGCAGGGCCTTGGCACGAGAAACGGAGGGCTTTAATAAATTCCGGCTCCTTGCTTCTTTTCTCGCCGAAAATACCAACCGGGCGGTTTCAAACTAAAACGTTTTTGTTACAACAGCGACAAGCATTCAGAAAGTGGAACACTTTGGGAGAATCTTGTCCCAAATCCGACTTACGTTTGAGATTTCTTTGTTTTCTAACAGCCAATGAAACAAATCGAATTTCCTTTGTTCCCAGTGCCCTTTGTTTCTCGTGCCAAAGGCCCTCCAGCTGAGAGACGCAAAAAGAAGGCTATAGGGACGAGAATGCCAAACATTCTAGAGATTTAGTTGGAAATGAAATGCAGCTGTAATTTTCCAGCCATAAATGCCTTTTGGAACAAGCGCTGGATAATAGGGGGTGAAGATCAACCTCGTTCCCAGGGTCTCGCTCTCCTGTTGGGTGAAGATGAGACCCTCTATTGAAAACCAATTTCTTCTCCAGATCCCACTTTTCTTTTGGTCAGCACCAAGAGCGTGGACTCTGGCGAGATTGGATTGACTCAATCTCGTCGCCAGAGCCCGCGTTCTTTTGACCAGCGGGCCAGAAGGATCGCGGCCTCTGGGGACGAGATTGGATTGACTGGACAGGTCCGATTTTTTGAGTATGCGCAGAGTGCTTATTTTCATTTGTCAGCCAATCAGATTTGAGCATAAACGACCGGACGTCTGTGAGTCATCGGACTTGGCGAGAGTCCGCGTTCTTCAGTGGTGACCAAAAGAAAAGCGGGCTCTGGAACGAAATTGGTCAAGAACGATTTACCTATAGTATGGCTATACTATATATTTACCTATAGTATGGCTACAGTCAAAATTTAGTTGATTTCAAATCCCCACCCGGCACTAGTGTTGAAAAAGCGCATACGCTGTGTTTGAGGTTTGCAAAGTTTTTTAAACATCTTACAATGATAGTTATTTAGGAGCTTGAACTACATGTACGTAATTCAGTGCAGAAACGTACGCTCGGAAGAAAGAAGCTTTACTAGACCTTACTAGTACAGTTCTTAGGAGTGTAGTTCACACGTGCGCAACGTCAAGACAAACCTGGCAACATTAATTATCGCGGAAATGTTGATGTTGATAGGTGCGCATTCAATAATCAATCAGATATATTGGAGAAATCTACTGATTTTGACAAAATGAAGTTCTCTACCATTCGCAAGCAATTGACACCGGACTTTTACATGGTTTGCCACAGACATAAACTTTTGAAAATTCCCTGACTTTTCTCTGATAAAAAATAAACTTTCTCTGATCAAATAAATACCAAACCACATTGGCCTGAACTTCCTTCCAACTATTTAGAAGTACATATTGTAACTTCTTAAAACCGTCAGTCTTAAAGACTGGAGTGTCGAAGACTGTCATGTTGTGTAGTTGTCGATGGTGACTCGACCCTCGGGGGCAGAAGCTTGGCAAGTTTGTGGTCTTCGATAGCTACAATTAAATAGCTATCATTAAATAGGCTTCTAGATCTAGCAGACCTCGCCTGTCCCCAGCTAGCGTTGGGATCCCGGCCACTTTTCTAATGCCTTTCTGTAACCTGAACCGGGGAAGATTTCAGACTCCCCCTAATGGAGCATCCCTGCTATTCAGGCTATCCCGAGTACTAGTCTGCAAGTCTTCCAGTTAGCCCGAATCAGGGACTGATGCAGGAATTGTGTATTGGGGGATCCAAGTTTTGATTCATTCAGTTAGAAAGCACTGTTGAAACTTTTAAGCGCAGATACGTTCTCGTCCACTTCACGCTATTTTTTTTTTTATTTAACGCAAGTTTCCTTGGCCCTACTGTGTACATGAATTATACTTGGAAAGAACGCACCCTTGGAACATTCTCCTCTTGTAACAAAGATTGAAAAACTAATTACATTTTTTAATTTGCCTGGAATTAAGTTGTGGCAAAATCAATCAGTTGAATAGTGGTATACATACGATCGTGCAGATACAAGAATTTGAGTGTCAATTAAACAAGTGGAAGGAAAACGGAATCCGGTCGTTTCGCCTTCAAGTCGATTGGCCTACACTCAAGTTGATCGCCTACACGATCTGAGATGTTTCGCCTACCCATAAGTCTAAACACAATGTATATTCTTTGTTAGCCTGTGTACAGCCGTCCCGCTCGGTTGTACACAGGCTAATTCTTTGTTCTAAGAACGTGCAAGCCCAAACACGCTAACCAAAATATTTATAAAAGCGTGATGGTGTGGGCGAATCGACTTGTTGGCAACATCCAGGAAACTACTGGTCTGATGGGAGGAGAGGGGGGACCTCTCCCTTCTGCGAATACCAGTCCGGTTAGCTCTCAATACTGGCAAAGGGTTTTACTTTTTTGGTCATTTTGTTTCCTTTCGTTGTTTCGGGTTTCAGTACAGGACGTTCACCTTTCAGCTGATAAACTGAATGATTTCAAACAAAACAAATCATA
This sequence comes from Meandrina meandrites, assembly GCA_963693305.1. NCBI lineage: Eukaryota > Metazoa > Cnidaria > Anthozoa > Scleractinia > Meandrinidae > Meandrina > Meandrina meandrites. The sequence goes on from OY855905.1 coordinate 33,252,912, forward strand.
ATGATTTCTACAGCACAAGTGAATCATGGCGTTCGAGGCCTTTGGACCCACCACCCTTATTTATTAATAACTTGGGGGTGGCGTGCCACAGGCCGTTGCGTCGAGCTGTTTGAAATGAACTCTCTCATGCACATTTGCTGCGTTGCATGTGTCGAAACAATAGTCATAGCTACACCCAGCCCAGCTAAACGAGATTTCCTCTATATAATGTTTTTGGCACTGCAAATTTACCATCTGGGAATGAAGGCTATACCAGCTCAGGTAACTTAAGCAGGCTTGTGGGGGGGAGGAGGGATTTTGCTTCCTTGTTTTATCCATACTTTTTTAACCTGTTCCAGGCACTCCATGCTCCTTGAAGATACACGTAGCAGTCAGTAAACCAGATTCAACAACAAAGCTCACTTTTCGATATCTTTTATTACTTGAACAAGCAAACCTAATACAAACGCTGAGGTTTTCCCATTGTGCTCTTGATATAGAGCGCTCGCACATTCTGCCAGTTCTTCTTCAAAAGGGACACCAAGAAATTGACGGCAAGATAGACATTTCCCACAAGTTCATCCTCACTCATTTCAACATGGCCGATGGCGACAGCAAGACAGAGCACCTAAAATTCAACAATCGGAACACGAAACAGTTATTACGAAATAGCCAGCAGAAATGGTTATTACCTGGAAGCTACTTCTTGGTAACTGTGACAGGTTTGGACAAAATATGTAAAATAATGCCAAGACAATAACAATATCACTGTTATTAAATTTTATTATTTTTTCTGCTACCGATACAGTCCAAATGAACTGAACTGTGAGATCTGATCGGTTAAATGAGTGGTCCAGACTCTCGCCTTTTTTTTTCACAAGAACAACAAAAAACTTTACTCAATACTTCAACATGTATATCCAGACCTTACGCTTGGTTAATAAAAACTATATATAGTATGGCATCAAAAATACATCATGTATTTACATGTATGTTGTAGGTCATTCACATTGGTTTTCATCAGGGGCACCCAACGGAATATTTCGGTAAAATATCTGTTCGGATGGAAGGTCGCCTAAGAATTTCGAAATTTTTTCCCAGCGACGCTCTAGACTTCTCAAATTTTTTCGGAAAACCATAAAGTTTCCCTAGAATTTTCGGAATTCATGTGCTCACTTTTATCATGTCCCATAATTTTCGGACGGTTTTGTTTGTTCTCTAAAATTTTCGTTTGGCTTAATTATTCCAAAAGCTGCTAAAAGTTTCGGTGAGCATTAGAGGTAATCAAGAATGTACGTGAACCTAATGAAAGATAAAGGCAATTGAGGTGATTGAGCTCGGCATTAGCCTACTTATCAGATTATTGGATGAATAGGTTTAACGCCTATAATATTCGGATAAACATTTATATTGCCTAGTATTTTCGCGAAATTTCGATAGGCACACGTATAACGAAAAACTTCCCCTAAAATTTTCTAGTGAAAATATGGTCTCTCAGTGTCCTCGAACTTTCGACAAGATCCATCAGGATAGCTAAAACTTTCGGATGACTCAAAAAAGGACCCTAGAATTTTCGAAACGACGAAAGTTCCCCTTAAATATCCGAACAGATAAATATTTTTTAGGGCATCTCCAAATTAACTAAAAAGCCTTCTAGAACATAGAGAAATCCATTTACGACACTTCTGACATCTTTGGAAAGATTCGGTCGTTGGGTGCCCCTGTTTCATGTTAAATTGACGATAACTCTTTCAATCACTTAAACAAAAATTTGAATTTATTTCCTGGTATTGGAATTTTATGTTCTTATCAAGGCCAACAAATCAGGCAGACAAATTGTCATGTGTGAATAAGCCTTTTGTTTACACATGATGCAGTCTGATCCTAGTGAAGGCCGACAGCCTTGTGCACAGTAGAAATTCTCTCTCACTACAGTGTCCATACGGTCCATACTCTGATCCCAACCTCACTTCAGTGACTTCAAGGCACTTAGTGCATTGTGTTGTTTGTCGACCATTGTGGTCTCCCCATAGATTTAAGACCCTGGGTGCAGGTCCGACCAGAAGGATGTTTCCATATCTGGTCTTCCAGAATATAAGGCCTTACCAGTGCTCAAATGACAACTTCACTAAATTGACCCACTTCCTAGAGTTTTGGAATTATCATTACTTCAAACAGTTGTGGAATCCATTTTTGGATATGGTACCAAAAACCCTCACAAAACTGTAAGGGAGGGTTTGATTTTTTCCAAAGCTCATACATAGATATACATCCTGATATTGAAAAGTAGTAAATTTCCAGCTGAACACGTTTGTCTTGATAAAAACAAAAAACATTTCTATAAAAAAGTGCTGGTCCTTGAAAGTGAAACTCGCACTACGTATTACCCTCATACATTGTATGAATAGTTACAAAGCAAACAAAGATTGAGGGAAACCAAGCTGTCTCCTTGAGACAACAGACTTAACACCAGTTCACAGCATCCTTTTTATTATTTTAGTTGTCATGAGCACTGTGCCTTATTTCTGGTAAACATCCTACCTTCTTCATTTGAAACTTGATTGTGGAGCGCACTTCCTCAACTTTCTGCACCATGTTGTCATTGTGTGTCAGTGCTGTGGGAAACTTGCCAGCCTTATTTAGACCAGGACCCAGGATACGGGGAATCTGCCTGATGAGACTCTCTGAGGCCAGGAAAGCATCATATTTCTTGGCTGAAAAATAACATATTAAACCATTATGATATGATTAATCCTATTTTACATACAGTAGTATTAGTGGAATACAATGTAAAAGGAAATTTGTCTGTTTTTTCTCTTCTGGTGTATGGTTAAAATTGCCTTCTATTCAATAAATATTATTTATGCGTACCAGTACATGCATGTAGTGGCATGCCAGCTTCAACAGCGCTTCAAGCTGCGACCATTTTGGTCGCCATGGCGAGTGGAAATAAAATTTGGCGACTAAATTTTCCACACAGGTCGCCAATTTGGCGACCAGGCTACGCATCAACATTTTTTTTTGCAGTTCAATCACTAAGCCAAACAAATTTGACCACAAAACTTTTCATTACAACTATTTCAATCGCCTATCTTACTTATCTGTGTGAGTTAGATACCTCATTGCTCAGACTCCTAATTGTGTTTTGATGCCTTCGGTCATCTATAAAGTTTGCAAACCACATTTCTTTCCATTGTTTTAGTGTACTGTACAAGAATTAAACTTGTTTTGCATGTTTATCTTCCTTGCCTGTTTCTTTAATCTTTTATTTACTTTTCTGCATGATAATTGGAACAGTTCAACAAAAAAACTCTTCAACGCAAACGAAAATAACTACGTTGGAACGTTCTTCGAACGATTTTAATTCGGCTCATAATGGTCAGCGGTATTACTTCGTGTAAGGCAACATAAGGTGTCCTGCTTTAAAAACGCCTTGATTTTTGGCGACCAAAATTTTTCTAGCGGCGACCATTTTACAAAAGAAAGTCGCCAAAAGGCGACTTCTGAAAAACTTGAGCTTGAAGCACTGTTCAAGGTTGTATGTTCAGACATTGGTCTTGATCTTCGGTTCCAATTCGTAACATTGATCAATGCTCCTGGGTCTTTTACATGTACAGTAGGTGCTCTGATTTAGATTTGGTCTCAAATATTATACATGTGTAATTAAACTAATAAAATAATTAAATTGTTTGATTTATGTTTGTTTTAGATTATGATAATATATAGGAGGCCCTATTTCCCTTCTAGGGAAAAGGACAAGAGGATGATGAATACATAGTAGACAAAGGGCAACAGAAAGGGGCCTGATCTGAAATTAAAGCAAAAAAAATGCCTCATAAGCATAATTAAACAATCAATGAAGTTGAAGACTTACCAAGCTTTTTCACTAGTTTCTTGTTCTTGTTAAGTTTTTTCAAAGCTTCAGCATCCATGCAAGGAATATCATTTGCCTTGGCCTCATCACAGTGCGAAGCATCACCAAGAATGCAGACCTTGAGCTTGGGTCGTGGAATGTTCTTCAGCTTCACAGTTCCACTGAAACGTTTGTCTTTCTGAGGATCATAATTCTTTAAGCTGATTTGGAGCTCGATGGTTTCTACAAACTTTCTTTTCTTGTCCTTGGCTCCTTGTAGGACAGCACTACAGCACTCAAAAAGTGTATCACGGTGGAGCTTGCTGAAGAGGGAATAAATACCAAACATAATATTATTGTAAATGACAAAATAATTAATACATACTTAATGCAATATAGGCTAAGTTTAACATGAAACAATGCTGGTCAAATCATTTTCACATTCGTTCTCGCCTTTCGTTTGTGCTTGGCAATTTCACTCCCTGCCCTCCCTCCCTCTATGGTTAGTATGAGGTAAGTATCATTGTTCCACTGTACTTCAGTGTGACGGTGCCTGGTGGTTGCTTCAAGTAGGCAGGGAAAGTAAAAAAGTAGCTGGAGGACAAAATGATGTATTTTTCACCAAAATCCAGTGGCTTTGTTTCAAAGTAGCCAGGGTTCAAACTCGCAGTAGCTGGGGGAATTCCCTGGTCCCCCACCCTTAGTGACACCCCTACTACAGGGCACAGGGGATACTGAAAATGGTGATCTTGACACAGGAACTGTTTTGTGCATTAATATTTGACTTGACTGCAACATCAAATAATGACAATCTACCAACTCTTCTGGATTATCCTGGAGTCTCCCTGATACAGCCAAGTTTTCCAGTTCCCATATGAGTCATCAGATCTCCCAGATATGAATGAAAGTGATTGCATTGTGTGTTTCAACCCTTATTATTATGGATAACTTAAAGGAGTTGTGCCACAGACAACGCATCTTGAAAAAACTAGCAATTTTTTTCAAGTTTGCTGGTTGTCATCGGTCTTAATCTTTGTCAGTCAAAACCATCCTTGGTTATTTCGTGTTTTTGTTACTCCATTGCTGTTCTTCTTTAATTAGAAAACTATTATTTTGAGGATTCCTTCAATTTTAAAGTAATCAGAAAAATGACTAAAAACATTGTGACATTGCTCCTTTAAGGCAGCGCTTTTATAGGGGGAAGGGAAGATTGTTGGATATGTAATCTTTTTGCGTGCGGTGGCTTGTTAAATCCATACCAGGGTATTATGAAAACATGATTTCTTCTTCGAACTGGCAAAGTTAATTTACACGGAGAATTTGGACATAAACACACGAATTTCGATGATCTAGCTGTTCCTAAATACAAGAGTTGCCAATCAAGTGTATATCATTTGAAGCTGCCTGAGCAGTTTGCACGTTACAATAATTTTGTAAAATCGATTAAATATCCCAAAATACAGAACCTCTCCGGAGATTCTTATCATGAAGGTCAATATTTTCGTTCAACGAAAAACGACATATTTTTCAACAGAAACGGAAATAATCACGAAATACAAGATTTATCACGACAAAATCATGTTCCAACTTATTATCCGTAGGCCAAACGTCCTGATGGATAGAACGACGGCCCTGTTCGAAAGGATTGCACAAATACACACCTCATCGTGGCCGGTTCGTTCGTAAAGAGAAGGAAAGGATGGAAAAGAGAGTTCGCTGGACAGTTCGCTGAACTATCGTGGGCGCTCGAAGGAGTTCGCTGAGCTATCGCGGGCGCACTAAGGTCGTTTTGAACTGAAAAGGGCAAAGAAGTATGTACTTATTACCCGAATGTTTTACTATCACTTATAGCATAGGAGCATTTTCATGCACAGGGTGTATTTGAGTCAACAAAAACTAAACGGAAAACTTTTAATTGACAAGTCGTATCTGTTTATACGTACATAGGTCTGCAAAATCCATGTTCACAAAAAGCCGGAGACTCTGTTTATACATAGGTCTGCAATAACCATACTGCCAAAAACGCGATGTAAAGCTTCCTCCAATATACTGCCTTTAAAAGATTTTTGTATCTCCAAGCCTTAACTTCATCATACACTACGAGTGAATGTGTACTGATAATATCGTTATATCGGGGAAGACTTTACGTTCGGTCCGCTAAATTCTCATCGTTATATCGGGAATATCGTTATATCGAAGATCGTTATATCGGGGTTCTGTCTCATACATTTTGCAGAAACTTTTGCCGGGACATAGAATATTCATCGTTATACCGGGAATATCGTTATATCGTGGACCGTTATATCGTGGTTCCACAGATATATGGTTAACATCCAGCGCACATTTCTTCCCTGTTTATGTATCTATCACTTCCTGTCTTCGACTGACAATACCACCCAATAGTTCCGTCGCAGTTTGTGTGAAATACACTTGCAAAAGTCTGAAAGAATTTACCTTTGTAAAGGAATTAAAGAGTTGAGAAATATTCAGTCCGTTCCATGACAGATTACTGACTGGAGGCCAGACATGAATATGGACTGTGGATTTCAGATTTCAGTCGAATGATTTCAGTCGAATGAAATAGCTATTAGTAAAGTATATGCAGTGTAGCTGAATCTCGATTTCTAAAATCTCCAAGAGGGCTAGAAACGAAAATTGGCCTGAGAAATCGGGGTAAAATTGCAGTCACGGTGTTCGACTTAGTAAAAAACACATGCAAAGAAACTTACAACTTTTGGTTCGAGGTATCAGGTGGGAGGTTCAAAAAATCGGTATTCTACTGTAATTAAAGAATTGATCATGTTAGCCGGCCGGCCATAGAGGGCTCCGCGAGTAATTCTGTCCGTAAAAGCGGCACGCGTGGGCCAAATATGACAGAGATAAATTAAGTGGCCTTGGCGCCTTTTTATTCATCCATTTGTTCAATCTCTTGCTGTGTGAGCCGTCTAGGCTATCACAGATTTCATTTTAAACCCCAATAAATGTGCACGTAGGCGTAGATAGAATGAAATATCAAATTCTCTTTGCTAAAACTAAATATCGGTATCATCTCAGTGGTCGTTGTACACAAATCAAATCTTAATGATGCACGCGTGAGGAAAAATAAAACCGCTATCAGACTGATTGACCATTGCTCGATCAATATTATTTTATATACATGTCAACGATTTTTATTTAATTTCCCCTCTTACATATCCATTTTGGAACGTTCTTCTTTAACAAATTGTCTTGTAGATCCAGTTTCTTAATTAGAGATTTCAAATATCCAAAACTTTCTTCTTTAAGCATCATTGATATATGATAAATCATCTGACCGTATTTCCAGTAACAAGAATTATTCGAACTAGCCTGTCTTAAATCTCTATCCTGTATAACAAATCGTACACGACTAGTGAACAATCCTGAAACCCAACTAGCAAGAAACAGCACCTAGCTTGTTTATACACTATCTATTTGTAACTTTCTTCAGCATGTTCAGCCCTTCTGTGAAGTTCTACTGAGCGACATGTTTTGATTGTTGTAGGAGACTGAAAAGTCTGCAGGTTTTGAGGGGGCAGAATGATATTAGAGCAGGGGTTTTTCTTATTCTATTCTGCTTAAGGTTAACCGATTTTAAGAAAAACGAACACACGATGGCATATATATATACATATGATCTAGAAGAAGGCTCTCTCGTGTCTTTCTCTGCAGCGCGAATTGGGCGCTTTTTCTACCAGTTTCTTGCTTCAGTTGCGTGTTTGTCAGCTTCTTAAAATAAAAACCACCATTCCAGTAAATAAAGCTTCGATACACCTAAACTTCAAATTTTCATGGCATATAAAAGTTTATCATTTTAGTACTTTAATTTCCTTTCTGTCAAAACTAACACAGCCTCTGGGGAATTTAGTTTAGAGCAGTTTTAAATTATCAACGGAACAGCTTGAGATCTGAGATCTCTGTGATCTTCTGCCACAATGTCACTGAAATTATTAAAAGAATTGGAATAAGGGGCTAACAACTTTAAAATAAACCATTTCAGGGTGCAGTTGAAGAGTACCATTTGCATCAGTTTATTCAGTCAAAACACAAAAATGAAAGTGAAAAGTGATTGATTGCTGTCCAGTCTGCGCAGCGGGTTACGGAGGTCGAGACGAACTTCGGCGAACTTCGTTTTTTTTTCCTTGCCAACAATTACGTTTAACCACCCTGATCTCTATCCTATAAAGCCTCTTTTTCTGTCTTTTACCGCTTACACTTTTTTTTTTATCTAAATTGCCTTCTTATTTAACTTTTCTTCATTCCTGTTCGAAACGTGCTGCTTACATTACACGCTTATTAATTCAGCGCAAGGTTAAGTAAACAAATTTGAAACCAGTATACTGAGCTCAATAAAAGCCTTTATTTTACGAGTACAGGAAGAAATTGCCGGAAAAGGCGGCTTTTTTATCAAGGAAGAGCGAAACACATGCACCCGAGGATTCGCGTGTTATTCAAGCATTGAAAAGTCTAGTCATTCATTATTAACGAACTTGAACCATGATATTCAGTAGACAGAATCAGATTTATAAACATAATGTATAATGACGCAATTTAAAAGACACAGTGTCTCGTAACACACCACAAGATAAAACTAAGATAGGGGAAGACCGTAACACAAACATTCATTATTAACGAACTTAAACCATGATACTCAGTGGGTCAGAATCAGATTTATGAACATAGCGGCATATTACGCAGTTTAAAAGACACAGTGTCTCGTTAAATACACCACAAAGATAAAACTAAGATATGTGGAAATCTTAACCAAAGGAGTGTAAGGGAGAATGAGGAAGAAGGTAAAGGTTATTTCTAAAAAGTTAACGATTTCAGTTAGCTTTTTAGTTATTTTTCGGATTAATTTTGGCATTTTCGTAAGAACTGTTTGAGGACAAGAGAGAATTGACGAGGAAGACGGAGGCCTGAATAAATATATGTGATTATAGCAACGATTTAGATAAAAACAAAATGGTACTTAGGAACTGAAGTAAGAAAATAAATGTACATTTAAACGATAAACAATGAAATAACCCACGCTTCGATATCAGAAGTATGTTTGAGCTTTTATTTTGTGCTTCATTTTTCAATTATGTACTGCTTGTCAAAAGCACATTGTTCAGCACTTTGAATGTTGCCATTGACCCCAAATAACATCCATGATCAACTGCATAAATATTATTATACCTTGTCGAGCGCACAACCGATTATCCATGTTCTGCTTTTACTCTTCAAAATTTGCGAAACTTGAAATATCTGTCTCTGAAAATGTAATTGCCATGGAAACGCTAAGATCCAAGAACAAAACCTTCACGCATGACCAAAATGTTTTTCATGACATTTATTTTTTCGAAAAATCCTTGGATTTTGGTGATATTTTCTTGAATACTTCTGAAAGTTACAAACGTTCAACGTCCGCGTGTTCCGACTTACTAGTGTATATTAGCAATGCGAAATTTGCCTACAACGTATAAATCAAATATATTTCTGTACGTTGTCTTTATTGTTTAGCGGCAAGACACATCTTTAGAGCAACTTTTCACTGCGCATGTGTATCATCTCGTTTTGGCTGCTGAACGTGCGGAAATTGAATGTTGGTAGTAAAAACTTTTTTTTGTTCTGTGTGAATCAACTGTAATTTCACAAAGTTAAGTGAAAATTCATCAGATAAAGATGTTTCCATTGTCTGCAGTGATGGGTGCCCGCATACTTTAAAAACCTTTGTTTACTGCATTTCCATCAATTTCGTCAAGCGCTTTTGACTACCCTTTTCAATAAAATCGCGTTTCTCTTGTGTAACCTAAAAGGAACATTGTTTCTTTTATATTCAACAAAGCCCTGTATAGGATTAAACCTATGCCGGATTCGTTGCCGTCGGAAGCATACATGCTTTTAGTAACTTTTAATTTAAAGTTACTAACAAATGGAAATACGTTGAGTACTTTTGCGTGCTTCCTGATAACAAGGACCGACCACACATTGATCAAAGTTTTTCACTTTTGGCGCCTGTGAAATTTGTGAAAAAGCTATGTTGTTTAGAGTTTTTAGACCATTAACCGTAGTTGCACCTCCTGATAATAATCTTGTAACAGAACAGCCACACTGATTTCGTCTACAAATACAACGTTTGCCATAAACTCGACTCGGTAGCCCACGAATTGACGTCCCCCATGGTGTGATTTTCCACAGGCGGCTGTTCAAAGAGTATAAAAAATTAGATATTCCTTTTTGGAGATACAAGAAGCCTTCATCTGTTAGTGACAAAAAGCTTGTTTAAAATTAAGCTTCTACAGTGATTATACAACAACCAAAAATGCGGAACTGTTCCTATATTTCATTAATCAGTCCAAAATATTATCACTCCATGCAAGCTCGTGCATTTCACTCAAAAGGTTTTTCGATTATTTTATTTACTACTCTTAAAATAGCCTCTTCGCTCTTATGATAACTGCGCAATAGCCAGCTAGGTGAACTGAGACTTTGTCAGTACTTCATCAAAAGAAAAATTACTGCACCTGAAGCGGTAAAGTTTCTCTCTCTGTGAAGAAAATTGTCCTTAATGAATAATCCTTGTTGCTAATACCCGAGTTGTGCCATTTCTAGATTTCTTATTGGCGCAAAAGAAACGCTACTGAGCTATGTTATCAGCTTAGCATATCCTGATTTGACTATACGAAAAGGGGCGTTTGAATTGAAGGCTATATTCACAATGACGCGAATTTTGCCTGAAGATGGCTTTTCCAAAACGCGCGCGCGCCCCCAATTTCCCGCGTTTGACTTTCTTTTTTTTTACATTTAGCCTGAGTCAGTTTTCAGACTGCCTCTGTAGGTTTCATATAGTCTAGGCAAGCGCTTTTGCTCATTTCGTGTTCTTCGCTGATCGATGCATTTGCTGAGAACTTTTACTCACTCAGTGATCTAGACAGATCTAGATCTTCAGAATTACCTCGCTAATGCTTAAGTAAACCGCTATGACTCTTTCGACTTTATGGGGGCTACACCAAATTGTGAAACCCGGCATCAAATAAATCTCTTGGTGAGATCGTATGCAAATGACGCTATCAAAAGGCTAGTTTAACGATGGAAATTGGAATAATTCCAGAGTTATAAATGGAACTTTAAAAGACATCAGACGAAATTTATCTGTGTAATCTCTCCGGGGTGCAAAAAAAAGCTGACTGTGGAAGTATTAAATGAAAACAACTGCCGAGGTTTACAACAATATAACTTTTTTTATCCGTAAAATTCATCTGCTTTGAAACTGTAACTAATAGAAAAATACATCCATGTTGTCAAGCAAGATGTCCCACATTGTTGCTCCTTGGTGTTTACTTTCCATCTCTCAGTTTGACGAGGCTAAGAGTTTTTTTAATTAGTTGGCTTCCGCGGAACTTTACAACTCTTTGTAGCGTAGATATCGAAAATGTGTTGTGCCTTCCAGCATATATATTTTCTAATTACTTTTTTTCCTTAGGATTTTGTCATGGGAGAAATCCTCTTGATTGTAACGAGTCTTTTTAATCTTAGCATCAGTTTCATTTTAAACTCGTCGACAAATTCTGCAATTTTTAAATAGGCAAACACGAATGGTTGTGCAATCGCGACGTCTTTTCTTCTGCTTCTTAGAATCTTATAATTGCCATATTATTAATATTTTGATGCGGATGATTTGTTTATAGATAAGTTTCTTCCCGAGAAAACGACATACCGGCCGGCAACATCGCGATAAAATTTCAGCCAAACGTAACACAAATATTCACTGATTATTATTAAATCGAATGAAAGTACACAGTGACCGTCCGCAAATGAAAAAGGCTTTAGAGCACCAGAACGTAGCCATGTTAAGTAGTATGGTAAAGGGCTGAACATTTTAATGAAAACCGCAAGCTATGCCTTAAAGGTTTGCTCTAAGAATGTAATTTTAGATCAACATGTGACAGGATGATAAGGTGCAGACGAAGTTACCAATAACAAAGATAAGAGTAAAATAAAATTGTGTGAAGTTGTTAGCCCCCGGTTACGGTAGGAGAAAGATCTAACGGCAGTGTTTCCTTGGACTTCACTTTAATAAAAGATAGCGTTAAGCAATAAAGATATGTTTCTAGGATAGAACGCACTGGACGATACTACGATAAAATTAGCCAAAATTAGAAAAGTTAAATGATAGGGAAACTCTAGTGAATCATTATTCTGTAGGATGCATTTTGATCCGCAAAAGCGAGGGTGTATCGTTGTAATTAGGCCCCAGGGTTCGTAGCAGGCCGACGACGTCTGTCGAATATTGGACTTATAGTTCGCCACAAGAAATTTGTTCAGCTGTGAAGCAGTATCTGTTTTGGAGACATGAAGTAAACAGATGCGTGTTTGTTGAGGCCAGGGTGGGCATGAACATGTTCAATTAGCAGCGATTGCTGTCATTGATGTCAGTGAATAAATTATAGATCATGGAGATATTCACGTCGAGCGGAAAATCTCCACTGATCATAGTGAAGCTAAATCCACTTGCTTTTTTTTCAAATTTTATTTTGTCGCTTGGCGCAAGCAGATTGCTCAATAGTTAATTTTTTAAAACTATTAAGTGGGTCTCCCCTAGTGTTATGCGTTGGAAAACCAGGAAGAGAAGGAAATGTCATTTTGCTTACTGCCTGCTTTATCTCTATATGAATATTCGTGAATGGTGGCAATTGAACTGATTTTTTTTATTAACCACAACAGAGAGACCTCTTGCGAAGACCGAGAATTTCAATTTATTTACTTGAGACTGAATGTGAGTAGTTTTTCAAAGGGATGTAATTATATTCAAACAATTACAAAAACGAAATCATCAACCTATGCGAACGGGGCTTTCAGAAACAAAATAAAAGAACTAGATGAAAGATTCAGGAAAAATTCTAAAGATTAGTTCAAGTGGCGTGCTATAAGACATTTAGCAAAATAGAGATAAGCCTTCAACGAGACGAAATTCAATTTTAAATTGAACTGATTTGATTACACCACGGTCATAAATTCCTCATGCATAATTCAATTCATCTATGCTCCCCCAAACATTGATTCTATTCACTTCATTTTCCAAGCGCTGAAGCTGCCTTTTAACTTGGTGGAATTACAGCAAGATCCTTTATCTCCTGGAGAGCGCCTTTCGACGCTTCTTTTTCAATTTCAAAGCAGTCGAAACTGTTGATTAAAGGTTTGTGCTTCAAGCGTTTAAATACAAGAATTAATCTTTTATTGAGCCGTTCGCCAGATATTCGACACGGAAACGCGAGGGAAATAGCCCAAACAGATGACGTTGGGGAAAGCCGGATCAAGCTCGTAGATTGGCTGATGTCAGGAGAGAATAGAGCCGTAAAATCTCATTGGTTTTTGCTGTAAGTGCCTGTCAATTGTAAAAAGGCAGTTGTCCTTTCCAGGGGAAAGATATTACTGGCGATAATTCAGACCTGAGGGAAGCTATCCGATTCTCAATTGTTCTGATATTTGACGCCAGGTGGACGGCTAAGTAAACATCGCGGTTGGAGAGCGTTTTCGCTTAAAAACCGCGATTTTAAAACCCCTCCTTCATTACAGAATCGTCGTTGTTGCTGTTGGTACGTGGCGAGACCATAAAATATTAAGAAGCTTTGACTCTTCGTCAAGCAGATAGTCCGAAGGAAGCCGAAAGCAAGAAAAGTGACACTTCACAAGGGTAAATTTGGATTAGCTCTAGCTGGCAGTTATGGATACATTGTCTACAGCTAATCAAAACACATCGAACACAGACAAGGTAAACGGCAGTTTAAATGCGTCGTCGACCAGTACCGAGAAATCTATCCTTGCGGAGCTATATCCTGCGTTCGTTGTTTTGATATGTATTGTTGGCTTGCTCGGAAATCTTTCCGTTCTCGTCGCCTTCTTCACGCATCGTCGACTGAGAACAAAAATCAACTGCTTCCTGGTCAGCCTGGCGTTTTCCGATCTCTTACTGACTGGGATATCTATACCTCTGGAATTGGAGTATTTTATTCGATCGGAATTCATCCATGGCGTCGTCATTTGCGAACTTATGTACACCATTCACTTCGTTGGTCTGTCGTGTTCATCGCTCAACTTGCTTGCGGTAAGCATTTACCGCTATCTCACTATCGCGTTTCCATTTTCCATGAAACTCGTGCAGCCAGTTCGAGTTATGATGGCAATAGCTGGACTGTGGTTGTACTCGGTGATTACGGCGCTGCTACCGTTGATGGGTTGGCGAAGCTTTCCTACTTCACTTAAATTCAAGCTCTGCGTGTTTGCCGCGGAACCAGAATACGCTCTGTTTATACTTAGCGTGAACTGGCTGTGCCCGGCCGTGCTTGTTCTCATCATATACGGGTTGATCTTCCGCATTGCCAGAGCTCATGCTATCAAGATAGCTAAACAACAAGTGCTGGGCGAGTACGAGCGCATTCGCAATCCCCTTTTCAAAGGCGCTAAAACCTTAGGGAAGATAGCGATGGTGTATCTCATATGCTGTTACCCTTATGTTATCGAAGCCCTCCTTAGATTATCAACGGAAGTCTCGATTCCTAGGTGGTTACACCTGATATTCCTTCTGCTCTACTACGCAAGCTCGGCGGTCAATCCGTTTCTGTACGCCGGACTTTGCACGGATTTCCGAGAGGTGTTCAGCAAATGCGCAAACAAAGGTTGCAGGAAACTTTCCGTGCTGTTTCAACGCCTCGCTGCTTTGCCTCGTCGCGTTGTTTCTTCGCTGTTCTCAGATGCCAGTGAACGGAACTCCGACCACAACCTTCATCATGGTCGTCACAGGCGTAGCCGCACGCGGACTCGTTCTGGAAGTTCGTCTTTTCAGCAGCCAACTGTTGCTACTGTTGTGTGAATGACTGTTGGGTCTTTGGTAAGGGAGGAACTGTTGTTGAATGGATGCCGTAAGGTAGAAACTGTCGAACTTTGCCTGAATAAGACTGCTGTGAGGTAGCCAACTGGTCAGTCTCTGAATATGACTGAATATCCTCTTATTAGAAATACTGCAACACGAAACTGGAGAAACAGCATGACTGCGTTGAAAACAGAGAGGGTACTTTGTTGATCAATAGAGAGAACCTTACTAGAAGAGCTAACTGGAACAGAATAAAGGAAAAAGATATGTAATATAGCATGTAGCTCGATATAAATGGCTTTAGTTGTAGAGTCTTTGATTGCAGACTTTATAGATTTTAGAGCTCGCGTTTCCACTGAACGCTTATAATTACCCAGCTTAAATTCAATGGTCTTTGAACTTCTTACATATTTATGTGGTTCGAAGAAAACGATATCAGCGTAACGGAGACATATCTCCGCGTTAGTGTCAGAGTTAGAGCTGACGTACAGGAAAAGAAGGGAACTTTACATAGAAGGAAATAAAACTAGTGTGAGTGTCCAAAGTTTAATTTTGAGTTCGAAAGTAATCTATGCCAACAAACGCATAATAAAGACTTGTTAGTAGAAGTAGGTTTGATGATAACGTAACATCAAGTTTTTCTAAGCGTTTTCCTTATGTTGCGCAATCTTGAGAAAAATTTAAAAACACATTTATCATCCACTACATACTGTCAGGATAATCAGAATCATCGACTTCCACCCACATTCGGCGGCATGGCACGCAAACTTAGTGGAAGCACTTCAAGTGTAGGTGCAAGAGAACAACATACAGTTGATCTCCTAACTGCAAGGAAGGCACTCTGGCTTTTTAGTGGAAGCGTGTAAATGTAACATTTAATTTCCCAAAGAAACGAGTCTTGACACAGCTTGGATATATTCAACTGTCGTGCGTGCATTGTGTAGCTTATCGTCTGATTCTAATCGATCGAGATCTCGTAACTTGTGCTAGATATTTTAAACAGCTAGATACTTCAACGATCGACGAACTGCATGAATGCTCAGGTATTAACATACCCTTGTTGGCGCACAGTTTCGCTGAATTAGGAGATTTTAGTGTAAGATGGACGAAAAATAAATAGAATTTAATGCAATTTTCAGTTTAATTTGTATGTGTGTGTGTATTATGGTAAGAGTTCATCTTCGATTGTAGTGTGCTGCGCTCTGTTTGTTAAACGCTATGTTTTTCACGTAAATAGTAGAATCACTGCCAAGAAGCAACAACAGGAATACGCGCGAAGAAATCGGAAATAGTAAATCATTAAAGAATTCAACATGTCTAGATCTATTGCTATTGCTAATTGTTTATCGTGGAGTTTTGCAGCTTCTATGATGAAGGCTCTATCTAATCTGTCGTTCACAGTCGGCGAAGTAAAAATAAAATGAAAATTTTAATTTCAAATTAAAATCCTTTCTTTTTTCTTTTTCTTTTTTCCGCTTTGTTCTTGGTCAGGTGAAGGAACAACATTGAAAGAAATGCCTGAATTTACTAGTAACCAGCCAAACAGCACGCAACTTTATTGATTCAAGCAGGTTTCTATAAAAGCTCCCCTGAAGAGTAATTGAACCGAATGAAAAACAAAATTAAAAACCGTCACTTGGTGACAGAGATTTATCTTACCAAATCAGTCCGTTCATTTAGTTTTTGATTGATAATTTTGTTGCGGAAAAGGAAACAAGGGTATCTCTGTCCGGCGTATAACATTGTTAATGAAAGTTTGAGTGCTTCATTTGAGCTCAGTGGGCAACATAACTTAGTTTTCCTTCTGGCTTCCGTCTTAGTGCAGGAAACAAAATGCGGTTATCGGAATTGAAAGCTTTGAGGGTTTGAGTTGTTTGTTCGGTTAAAATAGAAGGAACAAATTCATTTTTAAGAAAGTAATTAATGTTTACACAGAAGGAGCACCCAGTGACACCAGAAAACAATAAGTGAAAAACACTTGAAAGGACAAAGTAGTAAATATTCGCTGTGTCTAAGCAGACAAGTCGAAACTGATAAACATGCCCACCTCTTGAATAGTGAAGTAACGTAAGTTGTTGAAATAGCAATTCCTTGAATGACAGGCACTTCAACTCAGTGACAAGACATGAATTTTTAGAAATCAAACGTACAAAGATGCATGATCATATTTAATAAACGCAATCTTATTCAATGTAGAAGAAAGTGAGAATAGTCTTTGTTAATCGGCAAGTTTGCTTATAGTACAGAGTTTGTAACTTAGTGTCAACATTTTACCACCACTTTAATTTGGATATAGAATGACATGTTTTTCGGGCTACTCCTGTTTAATTCAGAAATCCAACGTAGAATAGGTCGACAGCTTCACGTTCAATTTGTTTTTTATTCAGTTCTGTCACTCTTCCTGTTCTCTGGGCTGAGTACCAGTGTATACAGTTCATTTTACGCTTTTTTTATCATTTTGTAACCACATCTCTACCTCTCTATGACTTTCAAGCCTGGATTGTTTTGAGTCAGGAGACATTTGCGGTACTCGATCATCGCTCTGACGATGCAAAACATTCCGCCCACTCCACCTACCGACAAAAAAAGGCCACAAAAATATCATTTGCCAAATTAAATTGACATGCTTTCAGCTAACGTCCAGCCAAAATTTTGATTTGCATCGATTCATGTAGTGCTTGCAGCGGAAAAACAACTGAAAAGACACTCAGGAAGAACGCTTATACGTGATACAACATAAAAAAAAACTAGAAACCATTAAATGGGATATCCCCAGTTAACCTTGACACTTTGTTGAAATAACCTTGGAATGATGAAAGCACATTTGATAGAAAGGACTGCGGGGTAAGGTGGAATCACTTAGACACTCACGTATTAGCTGGGCCCAGTTGCTATGATCAAAGGGTGGATAACGCTTACCACCGGATAAATCACTATCCAGTGGATAAGTGTTAGCAAAACAAACAGTGCTATCCACTGGATAGTGATTTATCGAGTGGATTAATTTATAGTGTTGTCCAGCTTTTGAACAACCAGGGCCTATAGTATAAGTAGTCGGCCCGCTTTGACAAGTCGTGATGGAATTCATAGTCATGCAGCGAAACATTCTGGCGACACTCTCTGTTTCCCTATTTTAAAAGGACCTAATGATTGTTATGCTATAGTCGACTTGAATCATGCCAGTGTCCTTGCAGACTGAAGGTCGATTGTATTTTCGACGACCACGCCCAGAGGTCAAATCTAACTTCGCAAAATAATGACAATTTTGCAGCTTTTCGTTTCGTGTTATATTAATTTTCTTTATTGCGCTAACCGATTCACGTATGGGTTTCACCGGTTCAATAACATTTATTACGCATTGCATCTTCATATCCATGATTCGGTTTGGAAAGCCGGTACGAGAGGATAGGAGCCCTGGAAGTTACTTCTAGCAAGTTCACTGAATTTTGTAAGCTGCGACAGGGAGGAAGTGTTGAGAAAAATTGGCGAATAACGTCTTCGCAAGGAAAAATATATGTAGGATAGTTATATATAGTTATCTCGTGCCGATTTGAGTGGAAATGATAAAAACGCGAATCCTTGTTATGATGTGTTGTGAACAAAAATACCCGAATTTAGTCGTGGACCCATACGGTTTAAAAGTTTCACTGGCAATCCTTTTGGCTGATATTGTTTATATTGACCTAAATTTGGCGAGAAGAGATAAACCTCCTCGTTTTTTTTTCAGTTTGGGAAACAACCAGAAAGCAGTTATCTCCTCTGGGGCCGGGATTCCTGTTCTCTCATATGGACGAGATCAACAAAACTGAAACCGTTTTCTTTCAGCTGACGTAAGCAGACGACATTGAAGTATCAAGGGAAAGGAATAGCAGCACAAAAAATATCAGTGGCGGATCCAGACCTTCAGCTAAGGAGGGGTCCCGCTTGACAATGAATGTTGAATTCTGCGAAGATAATTCCGGTACTTCAAAGAAAATGCGCTATTTCCGAAAAAAATAAGGGGCGGGGGGAGGGGCCCGGGCCCGCGGCACTTCAAAGTGGATCCGCCACTGAATATATTTTGATTTTATCGAGAGCGACAATTTGCTTTATGTGATAAAAAAGGCTTTCCCGAGAAAATGAAAAATTGGCAAGAATACAATTATTATTATACAGCCATGCCCTCGATGCTTTTTGGTTAGACAAAGGAGAAGGAGCTCTGGGCCGAATGGTATATCATTTCATTATCAGCATATCGCCATACTGTTTCAACTCTTTATATGAAAAAGCATTGAGAGCAAAAGAGAACGAGATCCTACGACATTTTGACGACTTTAAGCCAGTTAGTATACGGTTTTGAAGAGACAACATTTTGTCTTAAGTCACGCGGAGGGTGTTCACCAAACAGATTGCCTATTCCAATCGTTCAATTTCCAAGTTTATGAATGTATGCTGAAAACATTTGACGTCGCTTTTCTGAATTCCCTTTCGGCCGCCATTATTTATCGCCAGCCGGGGGGGAGGGGGGACGCCATGATTCCATGTACGCCCCTTCCCGTTAGTTTCGACAGAGTGCTTTTCCTACATATCTGTGTGTAAATCCTGCAGACAAATCTACAGACAAAAATGTATGGAAAACTGAAAACAACCCTGAAATTCAATCAGCATTTCTTGACGTGGTATTTTAGAAAAAAATGATTCATAAATAAATACTGCGTCATTTTTGCAAGTCGTTTATGCCAAGTTGTAGGAGGGTGGATAACGCTTTCCACTGGCTGACTCACACCCAGCGGATATAGCGTAAATAAGTTACGTTTGTAAGCCAACAACTACAGCTTGATGTTACGTTTCTGAGGAAAACACTGGCAAAAACCTAAAAGGTACAAGCTCGCCTGAGCAGGGTATAGGAGGAGGCGATAAGTGTTTGTAAGCTATCTAGACGGTTTTGGGGCATGGTGCTCAAAAAAGTTTTATATTTGGGTCTTCTAAAATTGCTGGAAATGTATTTTAAACTTACAATATAATTATTTATACTGCATGATTACACATTTCAAGCAGGAAAGGTATTATGGTCGGCATAAATCTCTGAGTGGCATGAAATTCATCTGAGGCACCCATTTTCCGCCTTTGCTTAACCATGCGTGCCCCCTCCCCCCTCCCCGTTTTCTCTCAAGACGAAATCAAGTGAGCCCCCACCCAAACTAATCGTCCGACCCCCAACAGTTCATGGTTAGACTTCAAACTGTAAGGTTCCTGAGGGGAGAGGAAGGGGTGCAATACCATTTCCAAGCACACATTTTGCCCAAATCCCATTTTCAGCCTATTTTTGCAAAATTCCCAGTCACATTCCCATTTTTTGTGCTTTGCCAGTCCCGGTGACCTAAAGAAATATGATTTTAAAGCATCCTTTAAACCGTTCTGCCGCCTGTCGCCTTTTCTTTTTATACCGTTCCTGGAGATTTCCCCTCGCGACTTACTCCTCCCCTTTCACAAATCCCACCTACCGGCACAAAACTAAATGGCTTAATGATATGTTTATCTCTCGCTTAGGAAACGAAAAAACGAGAGATACTAGGAACGAGGTTATTTGTTTCGTTTGTTTCTCTCTGAGAAAGAGCCCTCAGTGGATATAACACGAGAATAGTGTTCCGTTTAGTTTGTCATGCCTCACAGGAGAAGGACGCAAGCGTGATCAAAATTTCAAGCCGATTTTTCTTTTAATATTCTTGTTTCAACAGGATTTTATATTGTTTCATCGAAAGAGAGAGAAAAAAAGGTTTGTATAAAATGCAAGATATAAGTCTATCACACCGTTTAGTAAATAGTAATAAACGGCACGCAATGCATGCAGAAGCGATGACGTTTCACAAGGGGTCTTTAAGAATTTTCAGGAAATTTGACAGAAAATTTCAAGAAAGTTAATAAAAATAGCTGACAACTTCTGTGTTGAATGATTGTTCGACAAAAGTTGCGTTATGTTGCAGGGAGATATCTGATACTGACGACATATGATACAAGGTCAAACGCTGTCTTGAAATTGTTGAGCCCTTTTGTTTTTAAAAAAAGAATAAAGATTTCTGTTTACTAAATCTTATAAAACACATCAAATATAATTAGTCTCTTTCACTTATACTTAGAATTAGTGCCTTCTAACTGCCCGGGAGTATTTTGCTTTAAGTTCTACGCAGTGCTTTCTTGTTGAGTTAAACTTGATTTCTTTTCTACTGACGTTTATTCCTGAACAACTTCTGTGTTGAATGACTGTTTGACAAAAGCTGTGTTATCTTGTAGCGCGACCTCCGATACTGACGACATAAGATACAAGGTCAAACGCTGTCTTGAAAATGTTTAGCCTTTTTCTTTTAAAAAATGTAAAGATTTCTGTTTACTAAATCTAATAAAACACATCAAATATAATTTGTGTCTTTCGTTTATACATAGAATCGGTCCTTTCTAACTGCCCGGGAGTATTTTGCTTTGAGTTCTACGCCGTGATTTCTTGTTGAGTTTTACTTGAATTCTTTTCTACTGACGTTTATCCCTGAAGTTAGTTCCAAATTCTATTCGGTTCTAGAATAGAATCCCGTCCACTCGCACGACGAATACAACAAGAACACAAACCATGCACCTAGTTCCCAATGCTCTTCGGTTCAAGTCAGGGAGTAATCGTAACACCGTAACACCAAAAATTCCATAAATTCCATCGCTTTTCCGCTTTACAGCATTAACCGATGACGTCATAAAATGACGTCATCGCTTAAAAATAGTTCCCAATATAGATCAGTACTTAATTCACTGACCCCTTGCCAAAATATGCAAATATCTGGTTTCGCTATAAGATTACGTTGATCACATGATCGGTGACCGCACTTTACCTTCTGCCCATGAGACTGTCGTAAATCAATTTTTCATCCGGTGTAGCGTTTGTTCCCGGTTTTCGATTTGAGGCTAGACACCGAACTGTTTCTTTCTCCAGCGGTGATTTACAAACCTAGCACTTGCATCTTCGACTTAATTCCTGGGATATAATTTATTAGAGCCGGTGCAATGTGAGAAAAGAAAGGAGACGACAATGCTGTCCTATCTTATCGCAACAAAGCAATTACAGTAGCCAGCACTGCAGCCGAATTTTAAGAGATGAATGGCCAAATGGATTCTTTCGACTTTACAGGTCTTGAAAATGAGGAAGATGATCAAATAGAGACTGAAAGCAGAGACATAGACTTTGAATTAGGCCAAAGGCGTCACATCCAGCGAGATGGCTGTAACGCAACAACTCCACGAAGATTCTTGTATGGGATTATTTCGTCGGGATCTTTTCTTCAAGGCGTCGCTTCCGTTGCAGGTATTTGGCAAAGCTCGAAATGTTGGTCTTTCGTTTCAATTTTGATCACTATGCCACTGCTACTTTTTATTTTAATCGGAGAGTCAGTGATCGTATTCTTTTGCAGAAAAAACAGGGGGCACTTTAATGATACATTTTGTAGTAAAACCAGAGGATATATTGACCTTTCTGTCCATCCGGATCACGACGAAGACAGAGTTCTTCAGCTTCTTCGTTTTCTATCAGTAGCAGCTCAAGTATTTTGTTTCGTAACCATGAGCATCTCTGTGCGGAAGGGCCGGTTCAAGTCGCAAGCCATGTCGTTAGACCAGGCTTACAAACTCGTTAAACCGGCAGACTGGGTCATGGTCAATGTACAGTTACTTGGTTTTCTGATCCTTCTCCTGACATCAAACCTGCTTGATTTTTGCTGCTCCTTGAATGGAAAGTGCGACAACTGTGACCCGTTTGGGGCGATCTTCTATGCCTTGTTATCTGTCATGTTGTGGCTCACCGTGGTCTCCTGTCTAGTCTATGCAACGGTTGTGAACGGCGTTATTGCCCACGCCCGCGAGGGCAATGACCAGATAATTGGAATGGAAGGCGGTACGGTCAACGACGTCATTGAAATTCACCAGCGATTTTGCAAAATCGGAATGCATACAATCAAGATGTTCCACTTATGGTTTTTGGTGAATTCAGCTTGCTATTTCTTGCTGATTGTCTATGTGTTGGTAATCTTTTTACTGCCAGCTCAGAAACCGGATTCGTGGATAGTCTTTTACCACTTCAGTGTTTTGCTATTTTATTCGTTGTTTGCTTTCCTTCATCCATGGCTAACAGCTGCGAAACTCACGCGCACGTATGCAAAGCTAACAAGGACGCTCAACACAACTGTTCAGTGGAAACCAAATCACCCGTTTAATGAGCGATCAAACCTGGACAGCTTTATACTTTATGCTGCTAACACACAGTGCCAGTTCTCACAGATTACTTGCAGCTCCAGTCTCCCATATATATCGGTGGTCCTCGCACTGTGTGGACTGGGACTAAGATATTTTCAGTAGTTACCATTCTTCTTTGAACAGGACAGATGACGTCGGCGCAGAGTGACTTAATCTGACAATAATTAAGCCACAGGGGGCTCTCACATCAAATCGGAGGACAAATAAAAGGTCTTATGGTCGCGACTAGAATGAATACTCCAAAATCACAAATCAGCTAGGAGACTGGAACCCAAGCATTCCAGTGTGCACGTGCTTGGTGCTTGCGGTTTTTAGTTCCACCCTGTTTCCTTGCGATTCCTTCTACTCTGGTTTGCTTGCGGTTAGCCTTCATTTCTTGGTAAAGGTAGCACAGTTTGCAAAAAATGACTATACGCGTGGCGACCACTTTGAATTTGAAATACGTGGTCAGCTGGTGCGAGGTCTGGAACTGCGCCTACGAAATTCGTATCATTACGAAGCCAAATGTGTCTGAATTTCACGAGAATTACTCTACAAGAAGAGGAAAGGTTGAACTAAATATCCGTGGGCTTATTATTCCTATATGTTTCCATCTGTGCAATATTTTGGTGTCGTTTTTTAAAATGCTTGATTGGCTGCAAGTGTCTGCCAGTATAGGGAAACGACTGTTTGCACGGCAACAGAACCAAGGGCTGAACCTGTTTAACTGATTCAAACCTGCCGCTCAAATCGAAGGAAACCTAAAATTAATAGTCCGCTAAGGTACAAAAAAAACGCCAAAGTGGCAATGGTTAACTAAAAAAGCGAGAGAAAACCCGGAGAAGGTTGCGACGAGTAACGAACATGATAGCTGAAAAAAACATGATCATGATATGCTATGATTCAGAGGCGGACAAAGCGGATTAGCGAGAGTTTTTGCCGCCGCTGACTGGTTAAACATTCTGTTGTGTCAGCTCACTGGCCCTATTGTAGACTAATAGACTGCACCTTCCATTTTTTCCCGCGCAGATCCTGCGCAAGTGCGTTTTGTTAGTTATGTATAAAGAGCTACTAGACAAATTGCGACCACGTACAGACCTAAATAAACATAAATAAGATTATTAAGGATTATCAGGCCACTGCACTCGCTTTCCACATCAATTTTGCTTTTCTATCTTCAATGCGTTGTTTGGTAAGAAAGAGAACTGTATCAGCTTTCGAATTCCATCTGTGGCCTATGGTTAATTTCCTGCCTACGATTATTTGAAAAGATAGGGCAGCCTTATGATCGATTGAAACTTGATTCTTTGTTGAGTCATGTTGTCCTTCTTAACATTTATTCCACAATTGTTACCAGCCATTGAGGAGGTCTGTTTTGCAGCTCGTGCTTTATTGTTTACATGTGATAAACAACGCTCACGCCAACAATGATTGTTTATCCGTTTGACGTCAACCATCATCCTGGAGATTACTGTTGCCACATGTTATAAAAAAACACTATGTAAACATGCGGATCTTGTTTCTATAACCGATCAATCAAGTATAAGTTATAGTCATTCAAATAAAGGTTTTAGTCAGTAGAAGTGGTGGCTGCTCTGTGAACTTACGGAACTTAGGACAGGAAATTGAATAAAGCGATAAATAGTAATTTAGGGTGTATGTACTATACAGCTTCTACACAAACACAGCCCAAACATGGATTGATGATTAAAAAATGGTCATAAATTAAACAATTTCGTCAGAAGAAAGTTTGTGTTCAATTTTGCTTGATCGTCAAAACTTTTTCAGTTCGCTGATAGGCAAAATAGCCTCTTTACACAGCTATGTTGCGAGACGTTGAATAACCTCGATGATAGAAGTTTACTTTGTGTCGATTTGTGCCCCCCTCAGAAACAACCAAACCAAACTTTTCCGTATTTTTTTTCTTGGCTGAGCAAAATAACTCTGACAGACAGGTGAAAGGCGGAAGGTTCATGGTTGCCAAGAAACCGTCATCATTTCAGCTTTGTTGGCTAAGTTATTTCTCGGACGAAATTTATTATTGTCTTCGGTGAGGTTATCTAAGCAGATCGTCAGAATAGAAACGAACGGTTCAGAAATTAAATGCAAATACGCTCTGCTTGTCAAAAGCAACATAATAGATGTGACAATTAGCGATATTGATGACGGTGAATGTTTCGTTGTTTTTAAAAGCACAGAATACTGAGCCACAGTTCAAGCATGACAGAGGGGTATTATTAGTAACAGAAAGCCACTGAATTGTGTTACGAATTACGTGAATTTAAATCAGCAAAAAAACCTAAATGTTTCAATTTTGTTTCAAGAAAAGATAGATAAAGATGAAAACACAGATGAACATTTGCAATGATATTTCTTCAGTCGTGCCTTTTATGTTAAGTGCACTATTCATGACGTCATTTATTCAAGTATTTTCATGTGCTGGGGTGTCATATTTTAATAAAAGCCACTACTCTGGCGCCATATTTGTCCTCCATTCTTGACTTCGCCGAAGCAAAGTTGTTTCGTTTCCTTAACAAGCTCTTTTTTTGTCACTGACCCTCTATCGCTGTCAGTCATGCCAAGCGCATTGCGTTCGATATGACATCCAATCAAGTAGACCATGACAAAATGGCCTGAGGCTATACGTAAGCACTGAGTGTGTTTACATCGCGTGCTTTTTCCGATCTAAGCAACAAAATAGAGTCACGGCTTGTTAATTTGCGCACAAAGAAAGAAGCATTTCACGGTTATATACAGAGCACCCTGTTTTTCCCTTTTGAGTCTCGTTCTTCTGCACGTGACATCCGGGAAAGTTCATTTCACGCTTTGTCTCCCGGATGCGACCATATGTTTTGGCCCCGTGGCGGGAAGAACAATTGAAAATGTGCATTTTATAAAGAATATCGAAAATACAAGCGTCTCTCACGGCTTGTGTGACGACGAGTGGCGCTAGGAAACACAACCACGCGGTACTACGGCCAGTCTAAACAACGTCAGCCACAGCATTTCAGTTACGATTTAAATCGCACCGAATGGATTTCAAGATTCATGACTCTCTTGGGAGATTTGATGTACCTCCCGGCGGAGATACGCTCAAGAAAACGGGCAGAATCTAAGGAACTTTCGTTCATCTTAAGGGGGTAGGTAGCAAATAAACTTAATTTACAATTTTAAGTTCGCCAAACTATTCGTTATTGTATACGCTTTGAAATATCGAGGAGTATTCTGATAGACGGGGGAAATTGACTCTCGTGGGCTGGCTAGAAAATCGTACTTGAAATTTGTAATATTGTGCTCAACGGAAATAGCGTTTTTAATCAAGGAGAAGGTGGCGAATGTTCTAGAGCGCCAGTCCTTTAGAAACTTTCGAACCGCAAACAAAGACAATTTCTTTCGATCGCTAATTTTTTTATAGTTCGTCAATGTTCTTCTATGTCGTCTTCAATCAATGAGTGTGACTCAAAGAATACGAATCTATAATCAGGAAATGCACACCAAAACCGACAAGCGTTAAATCATTAGACGGTGTCTAGTGCATTATTTTAATTTTTATCTTGACACGTTGAAAAGTGAGAAGAGGACATTTTCTTTGTAGTGATATGATTTTATATGATTTATGACACTTGCACCTGAATTTTGTATGATTCTGTAATATGGGCCAACAGTCAGGTACGAAAAGCCTAACTAATATACTCTCGCTATTTTCTCGTTCTTCTTGCTCCGATGATCACATTGTATAAGTTGAGATAGCTGTATTTGCTTTCTCGCATGTTCTGTCCTCTTGTGTTTGTTTTCTAGTTGCCACCGTATGCTTTGCGCGTCTTTACTCGGATCGCAAACGAATTTCTCGGCTAAACTTCAATTGGTTTTTACGGTGTATAGCTTTTAGTAATGGATATTATAAAGACGTGGAAGCTGATCCGGCTTTTATGCTACGAGTGTTAACGTCCGCATGTTGTAAACTCCTTACAAAGGATAGTGTGTTGATAGAGTGAAACTTTGGCATATGCCTTTTCAGCTACTGGCCGTAAAGTCAAAACTAATGCAAAGGGAATTGTAAACGGTGCGGCATGTCTCTAAACGAAGCTTAATGACACCAAATGCATGGGCTTGCTTTCGAACTCGGTTTTTTGCAATTAAATTCTATTCAATGGATGCATATATTAGTATTTAACTTCCCCTTTAATGGATTTGGCATATTTTCTCTCTTATTATTATTTTTACGGCAGGCGTGATTATAAATATCAGTTTTTGCCGAGCTTGGGGGGAGAACCAACTGTTCTGCGAAAAATGCAAGAGTTCTTTTGCTGCGATTTTATTTCCAAATGTATGCAAAAAATGTACGAAGATTGTATTCAGAGCTTCAAAACTCGTAAATTTAATTCATTAGAATTAAATGCAAAAATTGCGGAGTCAGTTTCAATCGGCCGCATTTCGCATCTGTCACTCAGTTTTCAGTAACATAATTTCCGAACAGCGCAAAGAAAAAAAATCTTGGCAACGAACATAAAAAGCTACGGAGTAATTATTTGACGTGCGATTCGCTTTTCCACCAATTATGTGAAAGAATTACCCAAAATATGTTGTAAGTGCCTACCGTGCACAACGTTAATTAAAGAACGCAGTTGGAAATTTGAATTTCAAACATGAATTGTCCACAAGGATGGATATTTAATGCGATGTTACACACTAGAGACGCGAATGCGATGCAATAAAAAGCAATCTTGCGTGCGATTTCATGTATAAAAAGCTAGTTTTTCTTTTTCTTTTTTTTTTTTTTTCATCTTGGCTCGTCCGATTCTTTTGAGCTTAAGAAATTTCACAATACATCAATTTTGAAAGGGGGCTTTCTTTGTTTGCGATAAATAATTAAGGACATTCAAACAAGTTTATTGCGATCGTTGCTATAACAGTGTTCACCTCGCAAGTTAACAGCAACATAATTTCCATGGTTACGGATGGTTTGTACATCGGCTTCTATAAAGCTCTCTAGCAACACTTCTTTTAGCTAATTAATTTTCGAAATGAAGTTGTTATAATTTTAATCTAAATGAATCGACCAGCAAGTTATATACATACACGTCCCTGTAAAAGAACTGCGCCATCGTGCCAAAAAAGAAATCCTAGAACAGAAATCCTTATCGCGTTCTCCTCGATTTGTTAAAATCTAGTTTCTTGAAGGAGCCTTCGAAAGCTTGAGAACATTTATACTAAAGTCGAGCGCTATCGCATCAACTAGTGTGCTAAAAAATAAAAAGCAAGTGAGACTTAACTGTAGTGTACGTGGTGACTTGAAAGTCCAAAAATCTTCGTTCAAATAACAAATTAAATTAGTTCAGCTTACTATCTGAAAATGTGGCTTAATTCATTTATATCTACCGTTCAGATAACGCAAGACGTTGTCAGTGTCTAATTGTCGGTTACACTTTGAATCTTACACTAAAATTAAAAAACATCAAAAGTTTCCAGTTTCCACAAGCCTTCTCAGAGTAGTGTGTCCTTAGTATCTCTTGGTTATTACAGCGGTTTCGCCTTTATGTCGATTAATGGGTATCCGGTCACTTCGTTCCATGACCACTTCGTTCCATCCTTTGGTCACTTCGTTCCACCATATAGTCACTTCGTTTCAAAGAATAGTCACTTCGTTCCAAGTATAAACTAAGCGAAAAATCTTACAAAACTGTAAAATGTTATCCGCTGTCTATGACGACGGCCATTTTGAAACTTGTGAAGTACCTGTAGTACACCACCAGAATAGAGACGCAAAACCACGCTTTCATCATGACATCTCGCTTTGATCATAACCTCGCTTAACTATTTTTTTCTCTTTACACTTAAGAAGATATTTCCCCTAACGATCCCATATGATCCAGCTTTCATCATAAACTATACTTTGACTAAAGAAGATGCGAATCCACGTTTTGATCAATGTCATAACATCTCTTCAACTTTTTTATTAAGAAACGGACCACTTCGCTAAACTTAAGTTCGAACAAACGACGCTTTAATTTTCTGAAAATCTAAGTTATAAGATTTTTCGCTTAGTTTATACTTGGAACGAAGTGACTGTAATTTGGAACGAAGTGACTATATGGTGGAACGAAGTGACCAAAGGATGGAACGAAGTGGTCATGGAACGAAGTGACCGTAATTCAGCTGGCCACTGAAGAAAAAACGGAAATTTTATGAGATAAGATGTAAGCCGCGTTTCTCGATATTTTCCGGCACGATTTTAAGGCCTCGCCGCGTACTTGGAATCAAACAAATTAATTGGCACCCAGTTGTAATCAAGGCTAGAATAGAATCTAATCGTTAAATTCGCTAGCTCATACTTAAAATTTCGGCGAGTTGAAAAGTAGGCTGTAAGAATGATGAGAGGATCGATCTGCGTGCCGATCAAACGGCACGGAGCAAGTCACAATCGCTCCCGAAAAATTCAACTGTAATGCGCTTTGCTGTCCTTCATTGATGCATCGAGATACACGAAGAAATAGGCAACAAATTTTGAATTGAAGTCAATGATTAATTGCGTCAGTTGTTATTTAGAGTTTTGTTGCTATTGACATGAATATTGAAAGCGTCGGAAAACATTCTCTGATCGCTGTCTGGTCATTTTTCGTATAGTATTTGCCCCTGAAATTAATAAAAAGTGTGCGAAGAGTTGTCCAGGCTGGACAGTTCAGATCAGCCTATAGTCCTTGTTATTGCAATGGCGTTTTATAAAAACTTTGTCAGTTAGCCCAGTTCCATAACCTGCGTGTAGTCCTCCAATTAGCTTGTCCTTCAATTTTCAACTGAACCAGGAAGGATTCTCCGGATTCCTTTCCCGTCCGTTGACGCTTTCAAAGCAAAGTTACATTGGAAGCACGCTCGCGCGAAACGAATGCTAAAGAAGTCTCTTTGGAAGAAAGTGTTCCAATTTAATTCATATATACTAAAGTTTGTTCACAGTGTCCGAGCCATGTCCCAGAACTTTGCATGTGCAGGCCGTGCTATTAACTGAGCTTCATTAATTTGTAATTAAGTCATTCTTCATTTGGAGAGAGAACAAACGGGCCGACCTGATAACCAAGTGGTCGCAACTGATAAAAACCCGCGTATAAGAACCTAAATTTTAAGAACCTGTTAGGCTAAAGTTTTCATTTTAACCCCCTTTTCATAAAAACCTACTTAGCCTAAAATTTTCAATAGGTTCTACAACTGAAAATGAAGGTACATATGAAAATACAGAAAAAATTAGTCCAGGTTTCAGTCAGTAAGATTCAAAAATAAATTTACTGTATGTTTATCATCTAAACTGTATTCTAGATAATTATTAAATACATACTAGTCAGTGCAACGCTTTCGAGTGGTATACTATGGAATATCCCACTTGTCACTTGTATTTCAGGGCCCGCGCAGCATGATTTTGAGCCAGCTTCTTTTTTTTGGAGGGGGGGGGGGGGGGGGGTCCAGTGGCATGCTACCCTTGGAAAATTTGGGTTTTAGTTACTCTCAGATACCGGAAGGTGGATCTAAAATTAACAAATAGGGTATGGATACAAACATTCAGCGTTTAAAGCGCAATGTTTTTACAACTTGAAACAGCAAGAGACCGCAAACAATCATGCTGCTAACCTAAGATCTACAAGAGATTATTGCAATTTATTTGCGCTGGTCTTCGAGCTGGCGTTATTTAGATTTGTTACACCGCACCGATGAGTCCCAAAAAGGACGAAACAGCTGTCCCTGCTTTATCGGTTCTGGTCGTGTTGGTGTCTTGCAAAGTTACTTTTACACGTAGTATCAGCCTTGCTATATTATTGCAATGTCTTTACAAATACGTAGACTCAACATTTAGAACCAGACCTATAGATTCACTATCAAATCCTGCTTGAAACAATATAATTTACTCAAAATCAGTACTACTGCCATTAGCCTTTACAAACCAGGAATCCGCCGATTTCTGCTACACTTCAGCTTAATGGTATGTATCAATCGATGGAAATTAACGACTAAAATTTTAGTGTAAATTAGATTCTTTAAAGACGCCGAAATTTCTCTTTCTGTTATTGCTACGATCTGCAAATTCGTTAGCGATGTCAAAAAGTCATTCTTCATGACTGTTTATCATTGTCACGTTGCTAAATTTCTCTTGCGTCATTGTTAAGAAAAATTTTCAGTCTTGAGGCGGTGGAAACTGAATGATTGTTCACCAGGATTTATCACTATGGAACTAAATCAAAAACACAGTTTATCACTAGCTTCCCTAAAGGCGTTAAAATGGAATGCTTTTAGTAATTGTTCGTTTAATAATAATTATTTTTTGCGTCTCTTTCTTCCTTCACTTGTTTATTTACTTAAGTTCTTGCTATTTTTTCCCTTTACTGTGAAAAAGTGGGGGGGGGGGGGGGGGGGCTAAAGCCCCCCCCCCAGCCCCTCCCTCTGCACAGGCTCTGTATTTTCTCGGTATACACACGAGCCTTTATTTTATACCACGCCATAGAAAATACGCTGACTAAATTTCGTCGAGAATAAGACTGCAGCGCACGATGGGAAGGTTGGGTTGAATACCGTGGAATATACAACGGCTTTCCTGTATTCTGATTGGCTGTATTTTCTATGGCATGGTATAAAACAATATATTCCATAACACATAGCGCTCTGGTTCGCCTGAATAGCACTCTGGTTAGCCTGAATAGCGCTCTGGTTAGCCTGAATAGCGCTCTGGTTAGCCTGAATAGTGCTCTGGTTAGCCTGAATAGTGCTGTTAGCAGGAATAGCGCTCTGGTTAGCCTAAATAGCGCTTTGGTTTGCTTGAATAGTGCTCTAGTTAGCCTAAATAGCGCTCTGGTTAGCCTGTTTACGGTTAGCTCTCAATGATGTTAATGGTAAAACGATATATACTGAGAAGTCTGCTGGTATGCAGTCGTCTGCAGTGCTGGTCGGTTTGGTCTGCAGTCTGTGCAGTGGTTCGCCTAGCCACGGCTTAGCAGCCTCTCGTTAACACCTTGGGCGCATGGCCTGCTGGGAACTTATACCTCGTCTAAACTTTGTTGTTTTGGGAACTTGTGTCGTGAGTCAATTATCGGAAATTGAGTGAAGTTTTTCAGTGTTAAGCGTTATCTAGGCCATTGACTTTGGGCAGGAAGTTATCAGCACTTGCGTGGGAATAGATTTTGGTAAAAAGAACAATGTAGTAACGGCTTTGGCGAGAATGAGAGCGGCGGTTTCGTTACAAACTTTGTTGTCATGGACGTGCTGTGTTCTTCAACTCCGCACGGAGTGGAATTTTGCATCTCACATAAGCTTACAGAGCAGAGATGACGAATAGAGTCAATCCTCTTGAAATGTGAGTTTTATTTTGCTTGTCTGAGTACCCGCAAAACCTGTAACTTGTGTGTGTACATCTACTAGAAGTTGCTAATCATCCAACTGAACGTCGTTTGGATGCATATGTGTGCACTGCAGTCACGAATTAATTTATTATTCGCCAAAGTTGAAGTGGAGATCTGTTACGATTTACCGAGGTTGCCGCCAATAATCGTTTAAGGACATTTTAAGAACTGGAAATAAAAACAAAAAAGTGGAGAAAATGTAGCTAAATATGAAAATTGGCACAGAAGCGCTCGGCACTGACACCAATACAAAAAACTTGTGCATAAGCAAACAAACTAAGAATCGCTTTCGATCAACTACCAGTGTAGCTGCAGTGCAGAAAAATTAATGCGTGGTTAATCTAATACAGGGGAAATTATCGTGAAAGGGAAAGGTAAATATCACGGATATACATAACGTTTAACAGTTTACCAGTCTACATTTTGCTATTCAATACTCTCCATTAAAATATCGATATGCAAATTGGTACTTAATTTTTAGCAATAATTAGGAGGCTGGTACTTGAAATTAAGTTTTCCTACATGTATGTTCTAACATTTTCTTTTGGTCTCCATCTGGGGTTGAAACTGTTGCTGCTATTCTGAAAAATTTAATCTTGCGATGATAATGCATGTACAGCCATGAACAGACAACTGGTCATCCCCAACTAGATCCAACTTTTTAAAAGTAGTTGAATTCATTTCTTCATGTAACAGACTTTCAACTGTAACCATTGTAGCAGAGTAAACACAGTAATGCAAGGTACTAGTTTTAACAATTATAACATATTTTTGTGTGTGTTCCTTACTAATATAACAGTACTAGAATGGTCCTTGAAAAATCATGGATCTCGGAAAATTTTAGGCGAGTCTCGAAATCTCAGCGTAGGAAACTAGAGTCTCAGAATCTCGAGATCTCGAGCTCACAAGAAAACAACACTTGTCTCGGAATCTTGAATTTTGAAATTGAGTCTCCGAGTCTCGCAAACCAAGCGAAAGTTTTAATCAGTTTGAACCATCACAAAATAATGGCAATGACAACAGCAAAGCAGAGAGCTACAGAGTGTTACACTGGCGTTGAAATAGTCTTGCGCTGGGATTTCTCGATCACGGTGTCTTGCGCTCGGATTTTTGAATCGCGGTGTCTCGGGCTCAGATTTTAAATGAGGGTCTCGGCGTCTCGGCGAGTCTCAGATTTTACCATTCTATACCCCTAACAGTTGGTGTGACGTACCAACTCATACTCATTTTATATTTATACAATAACCGAGATACTGCGGGCATTGTGATTGGTTGATGCCCGTCATCCATAAGAGTGCAGACACACATATGACGTCCCTGTGTGGTGTGACTCGCACATGTGATCATAGTTCATAGTTCAAGGCAGTCTAATCTACAGGTGCATGCAAAATTTTTCAAAACTTGCGGCAAAAAAAAAAACAAGACTCAGTACAACTTAATTATATCTAATCTACATTGAGGAACAATCTGTCAAAAGTTGTTCACCTTTCAAGACATTTGACTGGGCTAAACAAGCTTGAAGTACATGTAGACAGTGATTGAGTCGAAAAATTGTCAAAAGTTGTAATTGCTTATCCGGTGCTCGAGTAGTTTGAGGACACTGTGGAAAATCCATCAAAAATGCTTAACTTAAAGCTTACAGAGTTAAACAAATTTCCAAATGGATTAAAGGTTAGTTTTTTAAATTGGCATTTTAATTTTCCTTTATTCTAAGTTTTAATTGGTTTAACAGTGCTTCATAATTACAGAAAACTTTATTGCGAAATGAAACCACTTTAGCTCACCTGTGGCAGCATTGCTTTTAATAACGATACTGAAGTGTCCTGAAGTCTTGTCCATCTTATGTTATTGTATAAAACAAATAGATTCCATTTTGCCATGGGTCTGTTCAGTTATAGATCATAGAAGATGTCAAAATGCGGTAAGAACAAAAAAGTGGCCCATGAGCCGTTAGGCAAGTGGGTCACTGATGTTCTTATCACATAATTTTTGGCATCATCTGTAATCTATACATGCAACTGAACAGACCCATGGCAAAGTGGAATATCTATTTAGATGTCAATGTGGGCATTACATGCTTGATTTAATGTACAAATCGTTATTGGAAAATATTAATAATAATAATAATAATAATAATAATAATAATAATAATAATAATAATAATAATAATAATAATAATAATAATAACAGTAATAATAATTATAATAAAAATAATAATAATAAAACATTCCTCTGATCTGGCTGACCAGGACAAAAGTCTTCATTTATTTATACTGGATAATTTTACTTTATCTTTAGTCGTGGATTTGGTCACAATAGTGTGGATGCTCTCCACCCTCTCCCTGAGAGACCAGAAGAATCACTGCCCCTGTCCTATATTGAGACAGTTCGCAATGGTAACTTTGCTAACTTCACGCCTGATACCAGTGGACAATCGTCACCTACCACTGACAACACCCTCAGTTTAGCTAATGGTCTCTCTGAATCAAACACATGGTCCACCAACACTGGAATCCTTACTGGACGTAGCAGCGTCTACTCCTGGGGGAATGAAGATGTGAGTTTAAAAATATATAATTTTCTATTTTTATTTTTATTTTGCAAATAAATTGTACTTTTGTAATACAACATAAACAGGTTTTCAGGTTTCAACTTTTTTATTAGAATTGTTATTTTTTTGTGTTCATTTGGTGATCAGTTGCCACTGGGGAAATAATTATGTACATGTCTTTGCTGCTGCCATCAATAGTGGAGCACGCGAGTGACGTCATGACTCAGACAAGACTCAAACAAACAAACTGGAATGGCAGAAGATTTTCCTAAAACACTTTCTAAAACAGCTGGTGTTCCCAAAACACTTTTTGAAACAAAAAGTTTGCAAAAGGTTTTCTCAGAACACGCTGATTATGTCTGAACCTCGTGGAGGGTATAATCATTTTCATTCTATTTTTAAGCCTCGTGCGCTTCCCTAATGAAAGGTTTTGTGAATTACTGATTTTTGTCTAATTTGCAGATTTAAATAAATTATTATTGTCGTTGTCTTTTGTTTCTCATGTTTATTCACAGGTAGCCCAAGCTCAGTATGTGACCGTCCGTGTTATCCGCATCTCATTATGTGTTATCCATATCTCATTACGAAATATTCAAATAGCGACAGGTAATACAAGACTTGTACGGCTGTTGTTAATAATCTCGTAGTTAATAATTACATGTAGTCACGATAACGAATCCTTTAAGAGATTGTATGGAAAATATCCCTGTTGCCCATAAATAACGAAATAAGCAACAAAGTTTTCGTTTGGACTCACCTTAGTTATATTCTTGCTATTTCTGATGTTTATATAGCGTTTTAGGTGTCCTGGCTGCTGAAGGTGGATTTTTCCGAGCGGGGTGGTTTTCCACCAGAAGAAGCGAAGCGAAGGTTGGAAACCGTCTCAGGACCCGGGTAGCTTTCAGCCGCGATAAATCTCGTTAAATTCGCCCCACGGTAATTTTTCCTCCGAAAGCTGTTTTGCCGATAAATAAGCTTCATTTTCCAGTTTTCGCCTCGCTGAACTCCAGGTTTTGAGGCTGAATATCGCCGATTGAGTGGACTATGTAGTGCATCTGACTAGCCGCGGCCGGAGCAGCTCTGCAACGAAAACCAACCGTCACGACAATTTTAAATCCTAACCCGCCTGGCACGGGGCGTTTGTACATTGATAATTTGAAACCAACGGTAGTTGGGCACAGTAATATTCTCTCTTCTCAAATTGCGCCCGCCGAGTGGTGCATTGTACTCCTGGCCAATCGGGAGATAACATCACTGATCGCATGTTGACCTCCTGAAACCTTTCTTCTTTTTTTACCGGCTCGACTACCGGCATAGGTAGCTAGCCCAAGCTCAGTATGTGAGCGTCCGTGTTATCCGCATCTCATTAAGTGTTAAATTCGCCCCACGGTAATTTTTCCTCCGAAAGCTTTTTTGCAGATAAATAAGCTTTGATAGCAAAAACGCAATGAAAGGTTTCAAGAGGTCAACACGCGATCGGTGATGTTATCTCCTGATTGGTCAGGAGTACAATGCACCACTCGGCGGGCGCAATTTGAGAAGAGACATTATTACTGTGCCCGACTACCGTTGGTTTCAAATTGTCAATGTACAAACGCCCCGTGCCAGGCGGGTTAGGATTTAAAATTGTCGTGACGGTTGGTTTTCGTTGCAGAGCTGCTCCGGCCGCGGCTAGTCAGATGCACTACATAGTCCACTCAATCGGCAATATTCAGCCTCAAAACCTGGAGTTCAGCGAGGCGAAAACTGGAAAATGAAGCTTATTTATCGGCAAAACAGCTTTCGGAGGAAAAATTACCGTGGGGCGAATTTAACGAGATTTATCGCCGCCGAAAGCGACCCGGGTCCTGAGACGGTTTCCAACCTTCGCTTCGCTTCTTCTGGTGGAAAACCACCCCGCTCGGAAAAATCCACCTTCAGCAGCCAGGACACCTAAAACGCTATAAAAACATCAGAAATAGCAAGAATATAACTAAGGTGAGTGCAAACAAAAACTTTATTGCTTATTTGGCACATTTATAGGCAACAGGAATATTTTCCATACAATCTCTTAAAACGGTACGT
This sequence comes from Meandrina meandrites, assembly GCA_963693305.1. Classification (NCBI taxonomy): domain Eukaryota; kingdom Metazoa; phylum Cnidaria; class Anthozoa; order Scleractinia; family Meandrinidae; genus Meandrina; species Meandrina meandrites. The sequence goes on from OY855905.1 coordinate 33,289,856, forward strand.
GACTAATTATTAACTGCGAGATCCTATATTTGAATATTTTGTAATGAGATATGGATAACACGTAATGAGATGTGGATAACACGGACGCTCGCATACTGAGCTTGGGCTACCTGTGGTTTATTATCCTGAGAAAATTTACAGATGCATCACATGTATTTATTTGAAAAAATAGTAAATAACAGTGCTGCAAGCTGTGACCATTTTGGCCACTGTGGTTAGTGAAGAGAAAATTTGGCAATTAAATTTTCCCAACCGGTCACCAATTTGATGACCAGTGCAGTCCACTGGGGCTGGCTAGGTGTCAACAATTTGTTTTTTTTTTTGCTGTATGATTATCAAACCATTAATAATTCCACTGCAGAATTTTCTATTAGAACTGTTTCAACCATCCATCTTGCTTGATATCAATTTGCGTTAAGTATAATATGTGCTTTTTGGTGTCTTCAATGGTGGATCCAGAGCCGCCATTAGTTTTGAAAACCACATTTTTATTTCTTTTAATTGTTTTTCTTAATACCATAAGTTGTAGTAGAAGTAAATACTGTAACCTGTTTTGCATGACTGTAATATTTCTTACCAGTATCTTTTATTTACTTTTTGGTATGGAAATTAAAACAGATCGGCAAAAAATTAATTCCTGAATGTAAACAGAAATAACTACAGCTGTATGCTGGTACATTCTTTGAATGATTTCAATTTGGCATAATATGTGTCCTGCTTTAAAAATGCTTTTGGTGACCAAAATTTTCTAGTGGTGCTTGCCCAACAAAATAAGTCATTATAAAGATATAATATTAAGTCACCAACTGTACCTGTAGTTCATTTTGTAACGTGTTGCTTTCCTAAAACAATCCTCATGCCAACTTCTGCATTCTGACTGTTCTTTAAATTATTTCCATAGGAGTTTGATCGGCAGGCCTCGGCAACAGTAAAACACATGTTTGATGAGATTGATGGAATGCTGTTTGAAGGAAAACATTTTAATGGTTAGTGGCAGTTGTGCATTTTTAATACATGCTTGATCAGAATTATTGTTTGACGTATTTTAAATAACTTAAAATCTCTGACTTTCCTGGAGATTCTGTTCTATGTAAATTACACTTCTTACAATAGTATTTATTATACTTGCACTACTTACTACAATACTGTATCAAATTACACTATTTTTTATATTAATGACATTTTGCTACAAACTTTAAGCTATTAAATTTTGTGTCAGTCATCGCATGGGTGGACTTTAAAGTCTTTCTTGACTCATCCATCAGGTAGCCCTCAACTGCTGTCTGAGTGTGAAGAGTGGTTTAAGCGATTTCCACATTTGCGGTAAGCACATCAGGGCTGTGCTCTAAGGGCGCCTGGGTGCCGCAGGCAACTAACTTTTGCCTTTCGACGACCAGATAATCTTAATTCTTTCATATAAGCTTTATGCTGGGCACCCTGGATCTCATAGTTTGGAACCTTTGGGCTCCTTGTAATGTTCCTAAGAGCACAGCCTTGCACATGTACATTGTATCAGGTCGATTCATCCCTTCTACACTATAATTATTGCTAAGATGTGGCTGTGTCCATTTGCTTGCAGATGTGTAGCCTGCTGTTGTGTGGTTCATTTTATACAAGAACAGTGAAGAACTGAATTGTGCAGTTCCAGAAAATATCCATGTACCCACTCCATGGAAGGTCAATTGAAATTTTGAGGAGGTGGGGGGTCTCAAAAGCCAAAATTTTAAAAGTAAAGTATGGGGCTTAACTGGAATTTCCAGAGAAGTGGGGGAATTCAAACCAAAACATCCTCCGTGGGATGGGTATAGATTATTTTCTGGAACAACACATTACTGCATGCATTTTGATTGGTTAATACCTGTTATCAATTAGGGTCAGTGCTCCAAGCTCAAGATTTTCAGAAGTCACCTTCTGGTGACCTCTTTTGTAAAATGGTTGCAACTGGAAAACAACATTTTTGTTGCCAAAAGCAAAGCATTTTTAAACCAGGACACCTTATTCATCTTACATGAAGTGGCAATGCTGACCCTAATGAGCTGAATTAAAATCGTTTTTATTTTCTGTCATTCTCTTTGCTAATCAGACTAATAACAGTGCTTCATGATTACAGAATTTTATCCTGAAAATTTGTATAAAACAAATACATTCCATATTGCCATGGGTCTGTTCAGTTATAGATCACAGATGACCTCAAAATGCGGTAAGAACATCAGTGACCCACTCGCCTAGCAGCCTGTGGGCCAATTTTTTGTTCTTACCATGTTTTCACGATCTATAACTGAACAGATGCATGGCAAAATGAAATATATTTGTTAAATCATGCGCTGTAACTTGTCATTATTATGTTTATAAGCACTTAGGCAACAGTTATTACCTGACTTGTATAATGGACACCCTTGGTGCCACGAATTGTTGTTTGTAACAGCCAGAGTGGGTTAGAGAGGTGGTATACAGTTTCATTGAGGCAGGAGGACACACTTGAGAACTCATTCATGTGTGGTGTCCATGCATGTATAAATACATGCTATTTTTTATTGATTTTGAAGCCAACCTGGTCACATTTAAGATTTGCATTCATGTGGTCTTACATGTACAATTATATTTTTTGATAAAGTATTTTGTAAGTGTACAAGCTAGAGGGGGAAATGATTGTACATGTATGTTCTTAAAATTTTTTTTTAGTGTAATTATGTACACTTCTGCTGTGTTTTCTTGGAATTATTGTTTTCAGTAACTAATGCCCTTTCAGCCTGTACAGTTGTGCATTTTGTGGCAGTTTACTTTCCTTCAACCTGCATTGTAACCTTTTCTGTAATTCTTTTCCCTATGTAGAATCTGTGGTTATCAACTGCTTAATTCCAAGGATGATGGTACACAGCTTATACCATTTCCCGCTGGTGACCCAAGGGTATTCGGTCAGCGGCCACAGACCTCTGTGCTTGAAGATGTTGAAGAGTTTGGAGTGTTTGATTCACAAAGGTAACTGGACCTAATGAATATCAGTTCACTTAAGCTGTGTTCACACCAGACTGAAACATGATTAGTCTGATCACGAATGTATTGTTCCAGAAAATATCCATACCCCTCCCATGGAAGGTTTTTTGGTTTGAATCCCCCCACCCCTCTGGAAATTCCAGTTAAGCTCCATACTTTCCTTTAAATATTAATTTTTTTGGCTTTCGAGATGCCCCACCCCCTCGGAATTTCCAATGACCTTCCATGGGGTGGGTATGGATTTTTTTGGAAGTGCACAATGAAACATGTTTCCCTGTGAAAAGTGTTCACATCAGCTGGTGCATTGTGCGAATCATGGTTGAAACATGTTTGTTCTGAGCATGATTGAAACAACCTCACTCATGATCAGATGAAATACGTTCAAAATGACAGACGTATGGGGAGAGAGGCAAGGCCCAAAATATCCAAAATTGGGCCTACTATGAGACTAAATGTTTATTTGAAATATGGGCAGATAAAGGGATACAAGAGAAACTGTTAACTTCAGACAATATTACTTTTTTACAATTTGTAAGTCACAACAACAGCTACAGGATTGTACATTATAGCCTAAATTCTGCAGGGGTTTTAATGAAGGAAACAGCTGGTTTCAGTAGAATCAACAAGGATCTTTTGTTAATTACTTTCAATTGATTTAAATAATTTAATAGGGAAAAAATTAGTTGACTTCTCTGAGTGAAGTAGTGGATGCTTTTCTTTTGTTGTCAGTGTTTATTGGAAGCACCGAGTCTGTCTCTAGCTAGGCTTATAGTGCAAAAAAGAATTTGGTAAAATATTGTACATGTAGATAGTAGTTTTAGGTAAAAGATTGTTTAAAATAATTACTTTCATTTTTCATTTCTAGTCTATACATTAAAGGATGCCATCTTGATCCTTTACTCGAGCCTCCAGAATCTTATATGAATGGTGAGAACTGTTCTCTTATCATGTTTACTAGTGTTGGATTACTGGTTTGATTACTGTGTACATGTAATGTAGCTTTTTTAAGACAGCTTACCAATTTTGTGTGTCCTCTGCTCAAAGTATACAGAGCACTGTACCACTCCATCAAGCCCTTGGAATATGCACACAGTTTTCTACATGCATGCATATATAAATTATCCAAAACATTTGTTGTAAAAATCTTCAGTAATCAGGTTTGTCAATATTCTACTGGGGGCAAAAAGAAATTGTTAAATTATAAGTCATCATGAGGATGCTGCAATTTGCACACATAATTTCTCATTTTTGTGCTGTACACTGTAAGTGGAACATTAAGACCACTGTAATTTACTTGATTTGCATGTGGGTGGGTGAGCAATGTATTAACAAATGTAAATTCAGCAAAACAAACGTTCATGTTGTATATGAACGTCAATACAATGTACAACTTTATAGAATATTGTACATGAAGTTACATTGTTTGATTGCACATTCACATTTCCCATTTACCATGTCACTCTTATTAAAGTAATGAATAACATAATTTGGTGTTAATTTGGGGTTCTACAGATGAAATGAATGGCTACTATACAGAATTTGAAGAGGAGGTACTGGCAGAAGATGGAGAAGTTGTGGAATACTTTGGTTATGACCAACCTGCTGTGTAAGTTAGAAGAAAGCTTGCAACCATCATGGCTGAATTAGTGGGTTCCCTGGGCATTATATTATTGCAAACAAATTGGCCAAGCTATGATGGGATAGCCACAGATAACATACCCAACCTGTTCACAAACAGGTCAGGCTTTCTTGTGAATGATTACTCGTAATTGAATCCAAAATTGCCGTTTCAGTTATTCCCTTGAGATTAGATTCTTGTATCGAGAGACAAGATTCACGTATTGAGAGATATGAGAAACTCATCTTGTGAGAAATGATGAGAGGTGGTAACTTACTTTTGAACAGTACTGTATACAACAATGTATAAGAATGTTTAAACTTAGTACAATTCTACAGTTCAGTTACATGTATTTTGAACTTGTGTTTTCTTCTAGAGGAAATCTCTAAAGTAGTTATGTGGAGACCCTTTTAAATTAACCAGTACATGTATAATATGTATTGTATCTTATTAATTGTTTAGTATTGCAGTACTTACATTTTACAAGTTGTGCTGTATTTTGGCAAGCGAGTTTGTACAGCCTACTAAGTGCAGTTATAATAATAAAACAAAGTTAAAGTTGACTTTGTACAGTATGTTGTGTGTTGTCTAGTTGACAAGTGTGTGTTGACCAAAAGAAGCTAATTATACATGTACATATGCTTCTCAATGAAGCTCAGTCAATTTTTAATAACAATTTGATTACAGTGAGCATTGCATTACTTACATTGTAAATGTGAACTCATGTATGTGTATGTAATATGCATTGCTATCCATACAGCTACTGTTACATGACTGTGCAATAATTTTCAATGAAGCTCAGTCAATTTATAATAATAATTTGATTACAGTGAGCATTGCATTACTTACATTGTAAATGTGAACTCATGTATGTGTATGCAATATGCATTGCTATCCATACAGCTACTGTTACATGACTGTGCAATAATTTTCAATGAAGCTCAGTCAATTTATAATAATAATTTGATTACAGTGAGCATTACATTACTTACATTGTAAATGTGAACTCATGTATGTGTATGCAATATGCATAATGCTATCCATACAGCTACTGTTACATGACTGTGCAATAATTTTCAATATTAACTTTACTTATTGCTTTGCAGAGAGGAAGAGGGGACTGCAGAGTCCAGTACAGGTGTCAAGTATCGTCGTCAGCAGAGACGAGGTTACCCTCCTGTGACGCCAAATGCTTGTGCTAAGGATGCTGTTGTCAGTCAGTTGTTTGACCAGGCCTGGGGAGAGGTAAACTTGTTTTCCGTCAAGTCTTGCAGTGCAAGTAAATAGTATTTGTTGTAGTCCCATCACCCCCTCCTGTTTTACAGTGTACTACTGAGTCACCCATACCTGTATATGTTAGCATTTAATTTTACATACAATTTCATACTGATTTGGATCTTTTTTAGTTTTAAAGTGTTTTAAAACCAATTTCATATTTATTCTTCTTTCTTGTTATGTATAAGCTGAAACATCGGAAAATAGTTATTATAGTCAAACTGTTTGATAATAGTTCCAGGAAAACAAATATACGATGTGTATGTATTGGGGCTTGTATTTATTTGTGCCACTTTTTGTCTTTTTATACATGAACATGTATTTCTTTCTAATGTACATGTATATATTTACATGTAGGTATTAATTAACAATATTGGTTCTTTTTTTTCCATATCACTTTTATAAAAAGTTTGCAAGCGTGTTTGAGCTTGCTAGCGTAACGGCAGTGGACGTTGGAATAACATTATTTAAATTTTGCTTACTTTATTGTTGTTGTCATTATTTCAGGTGGTACTATGGCTACGAGACTTGTTAAGCCTCTACTCGCAAAAATTATTAAGAGGTACATTTCCAGTCAAACAAATGTGCTGTTCATTAAGTATGGTTTTCTTTCATGATATTTCTTATGGTGCAAATGATAATAAGTAAATAACAGTGAAATGAACTCGACAGGGCCACCCTACGTTTTTTTTTAGCCAATCACAAAACATTAGTTCAGAACAAAAGAGTTGGGGCGCGATCCATTCAACTAAAAATTCCGGGGCGCGATCCATTGGACCAAAATTTCCGGAAATTCCAGTACAAAATCGAATGGAACAGAACGTTTCTGGAAGTTGTCCTTTTCCCGGAAATTTGGAAATTCCGGGAATTTCCTGTTCCATTGGGCATGGCATTATCACTCCGTTTCGTCCTCTTCAAGACCTAAAAGATGGCGGCGGCAGGTGTTTTCACCAGCCATACGTATGTTTCTTCGTTTTACGCGACATAGAATAATTCTCATGACACATTTCAATGTCAGCGACGCGACGATAGGTTTCGTACAGTTCTTGGAAGAGAAGTTTCTTGATCTTGTCAAGTGCAATGTCACGTAATCGTATCGTAAATAAAAATAAATCGTACAGTGGGCGTACAGACAGATACCTCGAAAGATTGAGTTCAAAATAGTCATAGATGTAACAACGGGTAAATTTACCTCTTCTCAGGAACAAGTTAACAGGTAATTATCATCTCCTTGTTGCTTCGCAAGATTAAAAATGTCTGTTTTCGTGAAATCGTACTCGAGTAACAAACAACTCGAACGGCAAACCCGCCATTTTGACGTGACCGGTTCAGTCAAGTGGAAAATACCGTTCCTTTCAGCACGGGAAAATTTCGGAAACTCAAAGCGAAATTTTTGGTTGAATGGATCGCGCCCTTGGACTTCCTTCATCAGTGGACCAATCACAGTAAGAGGCAAATTTACTGCTGATGAACGAACTCAAATTCTTTTGTTATGAGCTTGGTTTATAACTCGCTAAAAAGCGTTGGGTGGCCCTGGTTGAGTTCGTTTCACTGTAACGTACATTGTTTGTAGCCAGTTCTCTGTTCTGAGAGTCTGCAAATAACTATTCTGCATATCATGTCGTCATCTGAAGGGGCAAGCATTCAGGGAAAGAAACCCAAACAATGAGCAGTCTCTGTAAAGTAAATGTCAAACAAGATTAAACTGTACATGTGAAGAGAAAGCATTGGACTGTTAAATTACATGTGCATAAACATGTCAGTACGTGTAAATATTATTAGTCAAATTGCCTTTCTGCATAAAACTACATTTTACATGAACGAACTACAGTTTGTGAAAGGAAAAAAAAGGCAATGCCAACATCCATTTTTGTGTTCCGTTATTGTTTATTTTACCAGGTAATCATTGTCTTGCAGATAAGCCCCAATTCCTTGCTGATGTGGTGTCTTCTGATAGAATTATCGAGAGCCCTCTCCGACCATACTCCCAAAGTGTCATGTCTAGAAATATTTTTTCATCCCAGGTAAAATTTAAATAAATTGCCTACATTTGTATTGAACGAAAATCCATGTTGAGCAACTGCTGCTATTCAATAGCCAGGGCTCATCTTTACTGAAGCACATATATTTCAATAGTGCTCATCTTACATTTACAGTGTTAAAAATTACAACTCTATACTACAACATTTGCATATCATAAAAAAATTAACTACTCAAATATTCCAAGAGATAATTATGTAGTACCTTTTTGTTTTGCTGCAGGCAAGACTTAAACCATTCCCAAGTTTCAATCCTCCACTGGATCCAAGTAGTTTAAGTAGTGCGATGAAAGTTCAAACCGCACGTTTAAACCCAAGAGCCCCTTCTGCTACTACCTCTCAGTAAGTATAATCACAGTTTTACAAGATGTTCGTACTTATGTCACATACCTGTGTGCTGTTATCAGGGACTAAATGTTTTTACTGACTAGCCCTGATGTCATCTCATGCGAAAAATTAATATTGATAGTGTTAATACATTTGTTGATATTGGAGTTTATTATTCAACAAGTTCGTGCGATGCCCATATATGGTCTGGACGCCCTTGTTATCTGTTATCCGTACATAACAGATATCCTGCGATATATACGTAGGTTGCTAAAATTCATCCGAAGTATCCCAAAGCGCTGCATAATCACAGTATTTTTAGCTGTAAAATGCTTTTCGTTGACAATTTGTTGAATAATAAAACAATTATCCTGCTCAATCTTGCGTAATATCGTCTGATTTTAGCCAGCTCGGCCTACGGCCTCGTCGGCTAAGTATGAGATGATATTCCGCGCAATTTCGCAGGATAATTGTTAAATATTGGTATTAAATTGTTGCTTATCTCTTTGCCCTGATCACAGTGTATACACGTGTAAAAATGAGTGCTTTTTGCGCAATGTTGGTTTTGTAACCTATTTTTGTTTTACTGTATTGGAGGAATCACCATCATTTCAGTTTTCTTGTATTTTTCTTTGCAGTGCACTTGATAGTAGAGACACGGAGACACCATTTACTCAGGTTTGTCTTTTGGATAATTGTCTTATGAAAGCTCACAAATGTAGCAATTTAAGTTAATTTTTAGCATTATGTTCACAAACAGTGACTCAATGAAATGGTCAATGATTGTATGTCTTGTTGCACATAGTAGCACATCTCTTGCAGCATTTTACAGGGAAAAAATAATATCTAGTATATGAATGCAATATACACGTAGCTTCCTAAAGAAGCCATAATTAGGTGTTTCATTTGATGTCTAGCACTTTTAATCGTGGGTAAAACTGTGAGTGACTCAAGCAGATCTTTAAATTTACGTTTGGTTCTGTCTTCATCCTTCAGGGTCGCCCAGCATCCAGTCGGGGGTTTGGCGGACACAGCTCAGAATCATTCATTTTCAAGAATACTCCATTCAGGAAAAATAGGTATACATGGCATTGATTTGACAATGTTTAATGAAGCCTTGATGAAAGGCCATTTTAGCAAGAATGGTTTTGGTTGAGCAGTGCTACATAAATTGTATAGTTTCAGTATCACTCTACTGAAATTGTTTAAATGCCTCGATTTTCAGGAACTTACCGAGTTTGCAGCGCTCAAATCACTTGGAAGGCAGTAAACCCAAAACCCCCAGTTCACAGGTAGGCACACAGTGCCGTAGCTAGCAATGTCTGTTTGCAATCAAAACATGCATATAGTATTCGTTCGATCTCCGTTGATCTTTTCGAGCTACCTGTACTGTATACCGAGTCATCTCTCATTTTGAGCAATTACCTGATTTGTAAATGAAAATGCGGCAGAATTGCAAATGTTATCGAGACCGTCCTTTTTTCATGGTGGGTTTTTTAAAAAAAAAAAACAAAAAAAAAAAACACTGATATCAGTTCAGTTTGTTGCACTTTATACATCAAACCTCTCTGTAGAGTTTGTACAAGAAAGCCAAACTTTTCAAATTAACAATATAACTCTTCGCACCAATTATAACTTTAAAAGGAGCCGTTTTGCCTTCCGAAAGCTTGTGCAAGCTAATATACTTGTTTCTGTCTCGTATCTCATATTTTATGTAAAATTAATGTTATCTTTATATTTTCTTGTGTCGCACTTTTCCTTATTTTCTGATTATCTTTTCTGTTATAGTTGTTTTCTAAAAACTTTCTACTGTGTATATAATTTATAAGCTGTCTTTTTTTTTCCAGGATGATGTCATGAGTTTTATTCAAGGAAGAAGATTGTAAGTTGGTTTGTATTTCAGTACGGTAGTTGATGTAAATTTAAAGTTGTGCGTTCTTTCGTAAAAAATGCACCCGTAGTTCGTGTGCATTCTTAAAAGGCTCTTCATACTCTCGAAACGTTTCCAAACCACAACAACCGCAACAACATCTATCTATCTAACAACACTACAGGTGTACCGGTAGGGTGATAAGTGAGAGCTTTAGGTACTACTTTGAATGTTGATGAACAAGTATGCCCATCTTTTGCCAGATTTACCGAGAAAGAAAGACTTCCATCTCCACCGCAAGCGCATTCTAACTCACCGGCACCTAATACGTAAGTACTGAGTGCGTCAAGACATGATCAATTTTGTCATTGGTGTCATTGCATATTTAGTGAATAAAGCAAATGCATACTTAATGAGGCAAACTACAGAGCCGGAGTGCTCTAGTAAAAGAAAATGAAATAATACGAGAGGTTAGAAAATGGAAGGGGTGTTGCTATCAGTTCTGTTTCTCGAATCATAAAGCGATACATGTACCTGCTGCTTCTGAGATTTGATAACAATTAGAATGAGCTTTTCCTACATTTGTGAAACTCGTTACCTTATGTATAAGCGTGCTTTTTGTTTGTTGTTTTTGCTAGGGGAAGAATTGTTCTTCCTCCTCTAGATGGGTCATCATACAGACAGACACCAGTTCACCAAAATGGAGGAAGAAGTAGTGCGGTAAAAACCCAAATTCATTATCACTTTTAATTGCAGTTGAAAAGGTATGTAAATGGAATGTTTTATTCCTAATTCCTTGGTTGTTTATTTGCAGAAACAAGTTTCGTTTCACCAGTCACGCGCATCAAGTGCAGCAACGAACGATTCCAGGCAAGTACTTTGCTTAACTGTAAGAGGTGCGTTGGCCTATTGGTTAGTGCCCTGGACTCCGGATCAAGTGGTCCGGGTTCGAGCCCTGGATGGGGCACTGTGTTGTGTTCTTAGGCAAAACACTTTAGTCCCATAGTGCCTCTCTCTCTCCCTCAGTTGTATAAATGGGTATCGGCGAATTTACTGCTGGGGGGAGTAACCCCGCAATTGACTAGCATCCCATCTAGGGAGGAGTAGAAATACTCCTAGTCGTTTCATTCTACGCAAACCGGGATACGCTTTGGCCTGATGGGCCACTTGGCTCGAATCGCAGACTATTTTTAATTTACTTACTTTATTGCATGTACAGGGAGCAGGAAGGGCGTAGTCGTTTGTCGTCAGCTTCTTACATGTATCTATGTCTTGTGTAATCCCTTAGCTTTATTAAGGAAAAGTATCGTGTCAAGCTATACTGCCTGGTTCTTATGAGCTTGATTTATCTGACTTTCCCTTTCTTCTTCTGTAATTATCCAGGCAATCCTTAAAAGATAAAACAAGAAATTTTGCAGAACCGAGACCAAGTACAACCGCTGCAACGCATTCACTGAGAGTAAGTCTGTCAGCGTTCGCTTTTTAATTGAAGGATTGCTTTCATAGTACACGTAATCGTCTTTAAAACAACGGGCAAGTCAGTATTTCGGAATCAGCAATGACACACCTCAACACACTTTAATATAATTATAATATGATAATTTTGAGCCGGAGCAAGCCCAAAAGAGCCAACGTAAACAACTTCTGCTTGTTTTAGTGAAAGCAGACGCCTGCAGGTGGGCAAACCAAAAATAGCAAATAAACAAACAAGCATGACTAAGTTGTTGTTGTTGTTGATGTTGTCGTTGTTGTCGAGTGTGATTGATCTTGTGAGAGGCTTTAGTTGGTTACTGAAATCTTACTGCCCTAAGCATTAGACATTTTTAGAGGTAAGTTTGAAGACGGCTGCCCTTCAGCTTATCGACATCTGAATCCCCAGCAGCAGTCTTAACTAAAACGATGCTGGCTGGTACAGTTTAAACTAACGCTCCGGGTTGTCAATTTCTTTCTCGCTGCAGAATGACAACCTACCAGGTCGACGGCTGTCCACCCCCATGGGGACCTATACAGCGCCCTTAGGAATGTACACACGTGGTCAAACCAGACACTCGCATGGGCAGAGTCCTCTCACTCTGCATGGTGTAAGTATGCCGATAAGCAGTCACCCTGCCACCGAGGCTAATGCGTCATCGCTTACTTCCTCATATAGTCAGCAGTATGAGGGGCGTGGCATATCACCGGTTAGCGACGAGGAATATGAAGTAATCAAAAGTGAGTTGGCTTATATGTATTAATTGGAAGTTTTATTTGGTATTTTCGTTATTGTTTTTATTTTTCTCTTTTCCATTTTTTTATCGTGGACAACTTTCGTGCAAATAAAAAGATTCAAGGATAAAGATTTTGTTTAGCCAGGCTAATACATGCGTATATCTTGTCGTTATTTCAGGTCCTGGGCCTTCAAATCAGCATTCCCAGAGAAGAAGTAAATTAGTACCTTCCATTAGGTAGCATTTAACGAAACAAATATATCAAGGACAATTTGATAGCCGTTACCACTATTTAATTATTCCATTTTGTTACGAAGATGTAGATCCTTGATCGTAATATATTTTGTACAGAAATAATTATTCCATAGAAACATTTCTAACTTCGTAAATGAATTAGAAGCGAAAAGCTTCAGAAAAGGTTTCTTCGGGAACGTGCCCATTGCTCCTTTAGCATCAAATGAATGGTTAAGGAGCTTTTATTGTATTTTCGTGTTATCAAGTCAGTATTAGTCTACATCACTTGCCACGACCAACGATTTCTATAGATGCGATTCAAGAATTTGTGAACCGTGTTGATACTTGCATAGTCAAGAGAAAATGAGGAAAAATTGTGGAATCTCTCTCTTATTCCAAATAATCTCTTACAAAAATACCATTTCACAAGTCGCTTTCATCGAAGGAACGTATCTCCACGCCGTCCGCCTTTGTTGTTCAAATTTCTCACGCCATGGGTGACGTGGGAGGACGTCAAGGGAAACAGGGCAGCATCTAAAAATAACTTAGTGTGAATTGACATATCCCAAAGCCTGGACTGGGCGCGTCCCTCTCTGTCCCCTCATTTTCTCTTGGCATAATCCAAGGTTGCTGCCAAGAAGCGAAAAGGGATAAATTGCCCAAACTGTCGAAATTGCCTATCAAATCGATGTCATGCGTATCCAATCAATATTACAGACTTGCCCGTAATGAGCTCCTTTTCCGTTCTTGGCCAATTGGAGCTTTCGCTGTGTATTGGGTATATCCCCAGATTTGGGGTGCAATACGTATTTATAGAATAATGTATTTATGAAAAGAACTCACTCCATTTCTTATCAAAAAAGTATAGTTCATGAAGATTGATGTTATATAACTGGGACTTGAAAAGAAAATGTTAAATTTAACCATCAGCCCAACTACTGTGCGGGCATTTCTAGGTATTTGTCAGTGGTATATATTTTTATATTTTTCATGTAAATAAAGAGGCGATGCTAGATTTATATATCATTTTCAATTACTAGCGTCGCTGTGAAGGTTAGCGTACCTTTATTAACCTTTGAAACTTCCCATAATTGAACTTAGATAAATCAATTAAATTAAATCGTAATGTGTATTCGTAATCGTGACAAACTGAACTCTCCAAACGAAGGATACTTTCAATGAGCATCCATGCGAGCAATTATTGAAAACTTGAAATGCGTGTCTATTTGCCAATAACAGCCAAGCTGAAGTACTTCAACACTAATTATTCGTCAGCTGGCCGGACTCCTCTCTGAGTACTCTTCTTTTCCTCGCTAACTACACTCTATTTTTATAAGAACGAGTAAAATTTCGCTGAGCCTGAGGATGTTCAGGGCAAATCTCGGCCTCTACGTTCTTATATAAAAAGAGTGTATTCGACGGCTGGCTTCTCTCTGAGTACTCTTTTTTTCCTTGGTACTTAGCTCAATAGAGGTCCGTGCGGTGTTTGTAATTGGTTATTGAAATTTCGTTGGTAAGATACAACCAACTGAAAACACTACACACACAAGTGAATCAGATTACTTGCCCATGTTTTCTACGAGCGGTAGCCTACCCTGCCGTGCCACCACTCGAAGTCTAATTCATTGATTAACAGTGGAAACCAGTTGCGTAACATGAACGAGTCAACATTTCATGTGACGTCAACCGTAATAGGAGTTGCTTGTGGTCTTATGTAGCATATTTTTTTTTAGAAAAGAGTTCATTTTGAGCAATAGGCCGTTTTCGTATTCTCGGTATCGAACTGGAACTAGCTTGCAATTGAGGCTAATGCGGGTAAATCTTTTCTAATGCAAATGAGATGAAGCTGTTTTTAATGATATTCCCTCCATTAGCCTCCATTGCATGCTAGTTCCAGTTCAAAACCGAGAGTACGAAACTGGCCTATTTGCTTTTCACGACAAACGAAAGATACGTTGATTATAACACTAATATAATAATATAATGGGAGAGGATAAACCTAGGGGATATCATGATTAAATTAAATTAAATTCAAGGAAATGATTTTCTGGCAAGGAAACTATTTCATTCAAGTAATTTATGCTAAACCATTGACGGTAATTTATTATATACTTTATTTTAGTGATTTGTTTCCTTAAAAGCTATACCATGTACTGGAAGTCTTATTTATTTGCAGTCAAAGATGTTCTGTTTTGTTCTTGCAATGTGAAATAGTTTATGTCGTATTTTCGTAGTGAAACTGAAACGAACTTGCAATCCAGGATTGCATGTGGGAATTAGCCATGTTCTAAACGAGCAGGGGACTGGGTACGAACATATTTTCTCTTCGGTACAAACATTCAATATCGATTGAATTGAAAAATGGGGCACGTCATCTGAAAGAGCATCCAAAAATTAGTAGATTCACCAAATTTGACGGTTATTGGTTTAAACCCAAAGGCATGGTACACTTAGTATGGATTGGAGGGACAGGCGTCCTCCAATCCATACTAAGCTCTCTTATTTTAAAAGTGTACCATGCCTTTGCGTTTAAACCAATAACCATCAAATTTGGTGAATTTACTAATTTTTTGATGCTCTTTCAGATGGCATGCCCCATTTTCAATTCAATCGATATTGAATGTTCGTACCAAGAAAAAATATGTTCGTACCCAGTCCCCTGCTCGTTTAGAACATGGCCAATGCCACAAGAATTAGCTTTGCCACTCCCGTGTAAGCCTCGATTTCATGCCCGTTCCTGGTCAAAATGAGAATATGATGTGTTGTCAGTTGCATGTCGACTGCCAGACAGGAATGCGGTATTCGACTATATTTGAGAGGAAGATGTAACGAAATAAATATTCTAACTTCCAGGTTTGTGCAGTGTGGTGTTGCTATTCTCATTCATTATTAGGTCGCGACATGCCGCAGTGCGTGGATTACATAACCCTGTTTGTTTATGATAGTTGTGTGATGTAATGCTTTATTACCACGTGCAATATCTCCTTATTTAAAGATCCCTTTGCTCTGATTCGGGACATTTCGAAAGAGATACGCAAACCGGGAAGTCTGGAGAAATTTTCGCTTCTTTCGCTTCTTTCGCTTCACGTCGCCGAAGCTCAACCACGTTCTTTTTTACTTTCGTGGTTTCAGTTTTCTTTCTCTTCCAGGAGATTCTGTTATCCGGTTAAGGCTCTACCGAACCTACTGCTGCTGTGCTGGAAACCTTGCTTATCTGTATGTCCGGTCTGCTGTTTATCCAGGTTTACGGGTTCCACAACTTACACTTATGCGACG
Source organism: Meandrina meandrites (assembly GCA_963693305.1). Classification (NCBI taxonomy): domain Eukaryota; kingdom Metazoa; phylum Cnidaria; class Anthozoa; order Scleractinia; family Meandrinidae; genus Meandrina; species Meandrina meandrites. Next base: position 33,305,696 of record OY855905.1, read on the forward strand.
GGAAGCAGTTTTCTAGGTATTTTTTCATTTACATTTATTCTTCTTCGCTTGGTTTTTCGTTTTTTACCCCTCGCTTGTGTGTCACAGTTTTTACACGCCGTGTGTCGGCTTTTTTGGTTCATGTTTGCTCGTGTGTCGGGCACAGTTTGGCAGACGCCGTGTGTCGACTTATAGCTAAAATTTTTGCTCGTATGTCGAGCACTGTTTGGAAGACGCCGTGTGTCGGCTTATAGCTAAAATATTTGCTCGTGTGTCGAGCACTGTTTGGCAGACGCCGTGTGTCGGCTTATAGCTAAAATATTTGCTCGTGTGTCGAGCACTGTTTGGTAGACGCCGTGCGTCGGCTTATAGTTTGTTTGCTCGTATGTCGAGCACTGTTTGGTACATTCACATCTATACCCTTTCTTGATGTCAACGTTTTTCTCAATAACGGCAATATCACGACTGACCTTTACACTAAAGCCACCGACAAACATCAGTACTTGCTTCATTCATCATGTCACCCTACACATATCATCCAGCCCTTCGTCACGTTTCATCCATTTTTCACAAACACTTCAACATTTTATCTTCATCTCCCCGTTGCAGTAACGTTTTCAAAGCTAAACCTCTTGTTGCTTTCCGACGGTCAAACAACCTCAGCAACTTATTAGTTAGTGCTAAACTTCGTAAACCGGCCACCATTACTAACCAACCCCGCGGTTCTTTCCGTTGCGGAAAAAACTGCCTTACATGCAACTACATAAACGACGGACTTACTAACTATACATTTAATTCTACCGGCGAAACTAGACTTATTAACCATTACATTGACTGCAACTCCAAAAACGTTATTTACATGGTACAATGTAACAACTGTCACAAACAATACATAGGAGAAACCAAACGTAGACTTAAAGACCGCTTCAACGAACATCGCAGACCTGTTGACAAACAAACTAACAGCTCTAAGCCCACCACAGTATCAGAACATTTTTTGTGTAACAATCATAACGCTACTGACATGCAACTTATTCCTCTTGAGCTCGTTCAATCTAATCGTGACAGTGTACGTAAGGCAAGAGAAGCATACCTCATTGAAAGAGGTCAAACTCTTGAACCTCAAGGTTTAAATAAGAAAGATGAAACTTAATACGTTATTTTAGTATCAGCATTCTACCTTTAGTGCCATTTTTAGCTTTTTCACAGCATTTCATACTTTAACGTTTCTCCTTATTTTTAAATTTCAAATTTTAACGTTTCTTTCTACCGTTACTTATCTCTTAGCCGCGTCGGTTAGACTAGTACGTTATCATTATTTGCTTGTTATATCGTATTTCCTATATTTTAAATTTGTAACGTTTAACTTTTAGAGTCATTCTTTGTAACACCCTGAAGAAGGAAGGCCGTGCCTTCCGAAATATTGGAAATATATATAGTTCCCAACTGTTCAATCAGCCTTGCTTTTCTTCGTTTACTGTTTGGTAGACGCCGTGTGTCGGCTTATAGCTAAAATGTTTGCTCGTGTGTCGAGCTAAGTTTGCTTGCCATGTTGTACGGTGCCAATTTTTAGTAGCTGTATGTCAGCTTTAGTTTTGTTTGGCTCTAGTGTGTATTAGAGCTTTCGTTTCCTTTACAAGTTTACGGCAGTTATTGCTTAAGGCATAAGCCTTTTTCCTTTGGCAAAGTTTTGTTTATACTTATCTTTTTTAGTCCTGTTATCCCCCTTTTCGTCCCCTTTGTCATACGGGCGTTTTCCGCCATCTATTTTGTATCGGACTATGTCGGTTTTATTACAATGGACGTGTTACTATTTTTTGTCACTGTTAGTTTCTTCTTAATGTTGCAATGGTTTTTCTGGTATATTTTTATAGTCTCACCCCCCTCCCCACTCCCCTCCACTGGCCTTGTCGCGACTGGAAGGGTTGATCTCAGCTACACCCTATAATCCGTTTACGACGGATTCCCGGTCCGGCTCGGCTAGTGGGGCTTTTTCAGCAGTTTACGGGGCTGTCTCTCTCTACCATTTTTTATTAAGTTTTAGTCACATCTATTATGCATAGTATGGCATGGCATGGAAAGTTTTAAAAGTAACCCCAACTAGCTGGGCCGGACCTCTTATCGGTCTGGGTTTGGGGTTTCTGAGTTTTGGGGAAGGGTGTCAGGATTTTGTGGTATTATTTTCTACGTTGGGGAATTATGGCCTTGTATCTTAAGCAGCAAGTTGCGGGAGCAGCCGAAGGCCACAATCTTTTCCCATAACTTATCCACGCAATACAATTAGCGGCATATTAATGAGTGAGAATGGAATACTATTCTCAATCATTATTAGGTCGCGACATTCCGCAGTGCGTAGATTACATAACCCTGTTTGTTTATGATAGTTGAGTGATGTAATGCTTTATTGCCACGTGCAATATCTCCTTATTTAAAGATCCCTTTGCTCTGATTCGGGACATTAAGAAAGAGATACGCAAACCGGGAAGTCTGGAGAAATTTTCGACCCTCCCATAACCTCCCCTTCGGCGACGTGTTCACAGCTACAGTGCTTTCGCATCCAGCTGCCCATTGCCTCTGCCACAATCTTTTCCCATAACTTATCCACGCAATACAATTAGCGGCATATTAATGAGTGAGAATGGAATACTATCAATGGCAATCCCGTCCCCAGAGCCCGCTTTTGTTTTGGTCATCACCAAGATAGTGGACTCCGGCCAAGTCTTATGTGAAAAGCTGATATTCAGCAACTTCCGGTCGTTGAGCGCATACTCGGTGTTTATTCTGCTCAAAGCCAATTGGCTGAGAATCAATAATGAGTACTCTGTGCATGTTCAAAATATTAGACTAGGCCAGAGTCTGATCTACTAATTTTTAACTGAAAATTGTAATTTTAAAACCTCATTAAATACTTAATATTTCTTATTTCTCCAAATTTTACTAATCCTTATATATCTCTTCCTAAACATCCCCCCAAATCACCCAAAAATTTGCAAAAAAAAAAAAAAAAAGCGCTAAACAGTAGTAGTAGTAGTAGTAGTAGTAGTAGTAGTAGTAGTAGTAGTAGTAGTAGTAGTAGTAGTAGTAGTAGTAGTAGTAGTAGTAGTAGTAGTAGTAGTAGTAGTAGTAGTAGTAGTAGTAGTAGTAGTAGTAGTAGTAGTAGTAGTAGTAGTAGTAGTAGTAGTAGTAGTAGTAGTAGTAGTAGTAGTAGTAGTAGTAGTAGTAGTAGTAGTAGTAGTAGTAGTAGTAGTAGTAGTAGTAGTAGTAGTAGTAGTAGTAGTAGTAGTAGTAGTAGTAGTAGTAGTAGTAGTAGTAGTAGTAGTAGTAGTAGTAGTAGTAGTAGTAGTAGTAGTAGTAGTAGTAGTAGTAGTAGTAGTAGTAGTAGTAGTAGTAGTAGTAGTAGTAGTAGTAGTAGTAGTAGTAGTAGTAGTAGTAGTAGTAGTAGTAGTAGTAGTAGTAGTAGTAGTAGTAGTAGTAGTAGTAGTAGTAGTAGTAGTAGTAGTAGTAGTAGTAGTAGTAGTAGTAGTAGTAGTAGTAGTAGTAGTAGTAGTAGTAGTAGTAGTAGTAGTAGTAGTAGTAGTAGTAGTAGTAGTAGTAGTAGTAGTAGTAGTAGTAGTAGTAGTAGTAGTAGTAGTAGTAGTAGTAGTAGTAGTAGTAGTAGTAGTAGTAGTAGTAGTAGTAGTAGTAGTAGTAGTAGTAGTAGTAGTAGTAGTAGTAGTAGTAGTAGTAGTAGTAGTAGTAGTAGTAGTAGTAGTAGTAGTAGTAGTAGTAGTAGTAGTAGTAGTAGTAGTAGTAGTAGTAGTAGTAGTAGTAGTAGTAGTAGTAGTAGTAGTAGTAGTAGTAGTAGTAGTAGTAGTAGTAGTAGTAGTAGTAGTAGTAGTAGTAGTAGTAGTAGTAGTAGTAGTAGTAGTAGTAGTAGTAGTAGTAGTAGTAGTAGTAGTAGTAGTAGTAGTAGTAGTAGTAGTAGTAGTAGTAGTAGTAGTAGTAGTAGTAGTAGTAGTAGTAGTAGTAGTAGTAGTAGTAGTAGTAGTAGTAGTAGTAGTAGTAGTAGTAGTAGTAGTAGTAGTAGTAGTAGTAGTAGTAGTAGTAGTAGTAGTAGTAGTAGTAGTAGTAGTAGTAGTAGTAGTAGTAGTAGTAGTAGTAGTAGTAGTAGTAGTAGTAGTAGTAGTAGTAGTAGTAGTAGTAGTAGTAGTAGTAGTAGTAGTAGTAGTAGTAGTAGTAGTAGTAGTAGTAGTAGTAGTAGTAGTAGTAGTAGTAGTAGTAGTAGTAGTAGTAGTAGTAGTAGTAGTAGTAGTAGTAGTAGTAGTAGTAGTAGTAGTAGTAGTAGTAGTAGTAGTAGTAGTAGTAGTAGTAGTAGTAGTAGTAGTAGTAGTAGTAGTAGTAGTAGTAGTAGTAGTAGTAGTAGTAGTAGTAGTAGTAGTAGTAGTAGTAGTAGTAGTAGTAGTAGTAGTAGTAGTAGTAGTAGTAGTAGTAGTAGTAGTAGTAGTAGTAGTAGTAGTAGTAGTAGTAGTAACATAGCTAGAAACGCGGATCTGGGGACGAGATTACTATCCATGGTTGAAAGCATTCTCGTCCCCATAGCCCTTTTCGCTTCTCTTAGCCGGCTGGGGCCTTGGCACGAGAAACGAAGGGTTCTGGGGACACAGAATTTACAGTCCTAGATTCTACGACTTCCGGTCTTCATGTATGCAGTCGTGATGTTTCTAAAGACTGTGCGGGACAGTCATGGCGTTTTTTACTTCCGCTGAAGAGTTCTTTGTTTCAAACAGCCAATCAAAAAAATTCGAATTAATTCAAAAATCCTATTTCCCCAGAGCCCTTTGTTTCTCGTTCCAAGGCCCCGCCGGCTAAGAGAAGCGAAAAGGGCTATGGGGACGAGAATGGGTTGAAAGAATTTTCGTCCCCAGAGCCGTCTGTCCCTCTAAGCCGGCGAGGCACGTGTCGTTTTTTGGAATCGGTCGATGCCATTTTAGCGACACTTTCGCACAGTTTCGACCTAATCCAATCCCAAACTAGAGAAACACGGCATCGTCCATTCCGAAAAGCTTGGTTACCAACAATGGCATTGACCGTTTACGAAGGGGTAATAATACACATGCAAAAATTTCAGCAAGCTCATTGCCTGAGAGCACGTCAATTCATCCCAAACAGTGCAGAAAGTTGAAATTGAATGCAAAAAGATGAAATTGAGTGCAGAAAGTTGAAATTAAGTTGATTGACAGGAAAGCCGCGAAAGCGCGCCAAACAAAATGGCGGCCGCTGTCGGAGGGTTTGGAGAGAACAAAAACATCAATTAATGCAAAGTTAGACCGATTTAACGAAATTTATCAGTGTATAAACTAAAAAACTAGCAACTGGACGTTTGTGCAGCACAAAAGAGGCTCTACGAAACTACTGAAGGCTACCAATCGAGGATTTTCTTTTGCGACAGCTTGTAAAGAAGGAAGATTACAAGCCTGAATTGAAGTCGCACATTTCAGCTCATTCCCATGTAACTGAATGAGGATAAAAGCACCTGATAATGCATGACAGAGAGCTTTAAAATTCCGTAGCAGTATTTGGATTTACAAAGCTTGGCAACTCCGTAATGTTTTAACAACGATTCGGAAAGCTAAGCGACCGAACACACCTTGTTTGTCATCCACTTGCAGAGAAATTTTTGTATGTGTGTACAAGTAATCACATGATTTTTCTCGTGCAATTTGGGATGAGTCAGCACTCGTAATTTTTTCAAAGACTACAAATTGCACTCGCCCTTCGGGCTCGTACAATTTGGTTAGCCTTTACTCGTGCTGATGTATCCCAAATTGCACTCGAAATCATGTGATTACCTGTACAAATCAGCGCCGGCGAGGCCTTTGAATATGGAACAGGCGGCTCTGGGGACGTGTGATTTGATTGGCTAGAATTTAACAAAGGGAGTTGTATCTAGCCAATCAAATCAACCGTTTTATTCAAACTCTCTTATAACAGGAAATTTGGCATTTAGGGGCCGGACCATTAGAAAAGTTCAGCTCGCATGAAGCTTCTTAACCCATTGGATGTGCACGATTTTTTTTTTGAAAATTTCCGTTGCACGATTTTGTTGTTTTGTTTTCTATTTGGTCAACCCCCCACCCCCACAACTTTTTCTAATGGTCCTTCCCTGAGTGGTTTGGTTTCGGAAGTTTTCGGAACAGCCAACTGCAATCGCGCAATATATCGGGTTTCCGAAGTTTTCTTGGCTCCAGACCTCTGTCTGGCCGACCGCGCATTCAAAAGTCAACATGGCCGCCACAAATGAAATAAAGGTCAGTAAAGGTAAGGTGTTTTTATATATAATTTGATACGAAATTCCTATGTTCTTCCACATCGAAAGGGCTCAGGGTTTGGTATGTATAAAATGACAACTGAAGTGGTTTAAACGTAAATGAAAAAAAAAGAATGATAAAGATGAGATGTTCATTTGTCAGTTGTCACGAGCGTGGGACAAAGAAAAAATCTGAGTCCCTTTGAACTCCTTGGCCTCACAGATACCGGCGATCTAACCACTGAGCTACAAGGGACTCTTGGTGAGCTTGGCCATTTACTAGGTTCATATGTGACGCGCGTCCAGCAGAGCTAGTACTGCAAAGATCAAGAATTGAATGATGTCGAAAGCATCAAATATGTAATCACAGGCTTGCCATCCTATGTTGGTGATGGACAAAAGACTGACCCCCAGTCCATGGACCACCCCGATGGATTACCAAAATGGACTACTAGGCCAATAGTTTTGAGAATATATTGTGTTAAACAGGCTAACTGAAGTGCATAGCAGGCAAACCGGACTGAATATTAGGCAAACCGGAGTGCATAGTAGGCTAACCGAAGTGAGTAATAGCCACTGAAAGGAGTGCTATTTTGATAGCTAAAATCGCTAACCAAACTCGTTCCCAGTGCATTTCGAGGTCGGTGCGATTCCTGTATTTTGGCGCTAGAGTGTTGTGAGGATGAAAATAAAGAAGACGCACGTAATGCGAGTATGGAAAAAGCAAATCTTTCAGATATTGTACTCATTCAAAATAAGAGTTTTTGGGTAGTCCATTTGGGTAGTCTTGCCCATCACCTCCTATGTTTGTGAGGTCACAGTATGCCCCATATAAATATTCAAATTTCCTCACTAATCGCTATTGTAAATATTTTACGAAGCTTGAAAGCTTACTAAAATCGGATTTTAACTGCTGTGTACAAATACTTTCGCAATGTTAAAGTTTGTTGTTATGCAGGTTTTTTGAAACGATTTTATGCAATTTGAAACGTGCATTTCTGTGAGTTTATTAAAGTTTTCGGCTCGTGTATAGAACACGGCGTGCAACCTCCATATCCAAGAATCGGTTACCGCCTCTGGAATGCAGCCGAAAACAGTTTTCCGCGATCGTTCTAATAAGAGCTCCCGGTCCTCGAAAAAACAGTCTTCGACTATAATCTGACCAAATTTGAGTCCGATCAGTTCACGGATAGTTCTTTTAAAACTCGCTGGAAATTCAAATTGGGTCGTAAATTTTCCGATTTACTTTGATCTGTACTAATAGCTGGGACAATTTATTAAATTTTCGCTGAAATTGGTCAACATAAGTGCATTTCTGAATATGGAAATACGAATAAAGTCAGCACGGGTTTGCCGTCGAGGACCGGGAACTTTTATGAAAACGAGTCGCGAAAAACTATGCTTTCAAAGGCGGTACCCGATTCTTGGATGTTGAAGTTGCAGGCCTTGTGTAAATATTTGTATTCTATACACGAGTCGAAAACTTAAACTTAAACATTGCGATAATATATGTACTTTATTTTATTGCAAATACACAGCAGTAAAAAGCCGATTTTAGGAAGCTTAAATATTTACAATAGCCATTAGTGACGAAATCTGAACATTTGTATGGGGCATACTGTGACCTCACAAACATTGGATGGTAAGCCTGTGGTGTAATAAATAATAAAGTGCGTAAATTTTGAGCTTGGTAATTACATGATACATGATGTTCTGGCGGATTCGTGTCGTCAACAAGCTCTTAGCAGTCGAAAAATGAATATATTTTGTTCACTTCGTTTTCGTTGGCCTACAGTATGTAGCTGGGGTTTTCCTGGGGCGCGCCATGAGAAGGATTATAATTAAAACAAGTAACAAAATCGGGTAGGGAGTAAAACACAATAGCACATAAGTTCATTTTTATATTTCTAAGCTGGCACAGTAGTATATTCCATCTCATGTTTTCTATTTTAAATTAGCGGTATTACATTGCTTTTAAGGGAGCTTTTATTTTATTACCTGGTTACACAACGTTTTTACTAACGCTCCCTATGTTATCAGTTTCTAAGTATTGGTACAAACCTAGTTCTCAAAGGGCCCAAAAGTGTGACCACTTTAACAGTTTATTCACATTCTCATCAACTCCAATCAGAGGAAAACTGAAAGCTGTTGTGGACTTCTGATTGGATAAAACTGCATGGAAGAATGTGAACTTGTGGGTTCCTTGCTGTAATACTGTCGAAGACAACGAGTTTCTACTTTGTGTAGGCACTCTCTAGTCTAGTATCGGTTTTCCGTTAAAAGTGATCGAAAACGACACAATATTCTAGACTGTATAACATCTTAAGAAAGAGTTACGCTCGGTTCAATTTCAAAAACTACTAGTAACAAAAAGGTGCCCGCATAAGGTGGTGCAAATATTTTTAGACCTAGTCTTCGTTAAAGAGCTTTAGCGAGATCACAGGCTATTTGATGAAAGCATTAACCCTTAATATGCTAAGTCCGGATTATTCCGGGATTTGGAGGAATGTCCATTCAACCACTTGTGACGTCAGGAATTTGCACGTCAGCAGATTCTTGGGATATGCAACTAATACCGGTTGAATAGATCTTTCCACAGGACTGTCCATTTTGACGATTGACTACAATCTGACAGAGCTAATCAGAAAAAACGTGATCAGTTTTGGTGCAAAATTGGTGGTAAAACCCGGCCAATATACCTGTACTTGATCATGGTCTCCTTTCCACAACTTTTCATTGCTAAAGATCGAAACTTTTCAGTTCAAAAGAAAGGATGTACGGTGTAGAAGGTAGAGAGAATAAGAAAGCAGAGAAAAACGAAAAGCAACGCAGCGAGGAAACAAATCGGAACTGTTCGGCAAAAAAAAGTCCAAATTTTGGCTTATGCGCATGCGCCAAAGTAAAATATTGTACATTTTTACATGAAATCTTCCTCAAAATCTTACTGCAGTTTAAGAAAATGCATTTCTGGCAAAGTTTAGAGAAATTTAGCACCGTAGCGCCAAAAAAATCAATTTAACGGTTAAAAAATGTGTTTTTTGGAGTAAATTTAGCATATTAAGGGTTAACCTAGTCTGTAACACCCACGGCTTCGGTCCAAACTTTTCATTATTGGTAATTTACTCTAGCATTAATCCGAAGTACAGAACAATAAGCCGGTTTTACTTATTCTTTAGACATGAGAAGTTGCTATACTAGGGACAGCATGTATGCGCCTTAGAAACCCCTGTTTAGTAGTTATCCCTGTCGTGCTCAGTGATCTGTAACCTATCTTATTGCAATCGAGATAACTCGCAAAACCGTTCACCTCTCCTTTTCAAAATATTTCATTTTCAGCATTTTTTATCTAGTTTGAGTTTAAGATTTAACCCTTCTCAGTCTGAAGATTAAGAGCTTCTCTTTCGGCGATAAATGATCTTCGACAATAAATGAAAATAACGCAACTGAGCCAATCGAAACTCGAACACAAAACAAAGTTACCGGTGAATAGCAAAACACAGGGAAATGCACAAAGCTGCTGATTGGAGCGGGAGACTGTTTTTTTTCGATCGCTCGAGCACGTTAATATGTTGCATGAGGGTTTCAACGCTTCGCAATCGCCAAACCGCCAATGACTTTCGGCAATAAAACATATCAGTCCCATTACTTGTCTTTACAGGCTATGAAGCATGTCTCCCAACGTTCAGTTTTGATAATTTCATTATACATCAAGACAATTTTTCATATAGTTAATAATTTTCTATGTTTTTATTAATTTTTTTTTGGTTAATGCCGTAAGGAAAATGAAAACTAAATTCAAAATCTGGACGTTTTAGACAAGTAGGCAGGGATTTGTCAATAAATATATCTGATACATTGACCTATAATACTATATTCTTGTTATTGTATAACTATATACGTATGTGAAAGGGGGAGATAGATCATATGCTAAGAAAAGTGATAATACTGCGCGTAGAACATTAATTAAGTGGTAATATCTTGTTATGCAACTCTTTGTATGCCAGCTTGGGTATCTGTCATATATTCAATGTTAATTTTAAATATGATATAGATATTTATTTCCTAGTTTAATTTTCGTTGTTGATTTCGGTTTTACACTTGCGGAGACAGTTATCTCTTAGAAAATAGTTAAACAATAGTTACGAAATCGTCCTAATTAAAGGAATATATGTGTTATCTAGCTGGGGTAGTTCGAAATTCGGATTCTTCGGCTATTCGCACGTAAAATCCACATGTTATACCTGAACGGGTCTTTGATCGCCCGTGTTGATACTTCAAGGAGCTCGTGGATACAGTCTTCTAAGACTTCTAACGAATTTCCATTTTGTAGAAGGTACCTGAGACATGTCATACGATTGCAACCGTAGTTCTCAGTTGCCTTTACAAACCCTGTGCCGATGAAAGCTTGCGCGACGCTAAAAGACGACATTCAGTTCCGGCCCCACTCTTTTTATTCTTTCTTCATCATGACGACTTCATTACCAGTTTAGTTGATAGTGACGCCGGTTGCGATGTTTGGCAGATTTGTGTTAACCTTTGCGTGACTTCTCAGATCATGGCCATCGATAATACTGACACTTCACGACTTGTCCGTTTATATGGTTGACATCTCTGTTTTAATGCACACGTCTAAAATATACCCACCTCGAAAGGACGAGACGTCTCCCATTTACTTTTGTGTGTGCTTTGATGCATCGAACCTACACCAAAATAGGACTCTTCTTCTTCGACTTGTTCCGTTTCTTTTTCTGCGATGAAAAATATATTTCAGTTATCCAAGAAGCTCTCATCAACAACAGAAATATGCTGATCACAATCCCGACTCAAACTGACATACCAATAACTTTTCTTCTCTGGCGTGCTGACTTGATCCACTGGAGCTGTTGCCTTGACCACTTCTGGACGCATTAGACATCTCGCCCATAGCTCCATTATGCATTGTAAAATCTTCGTTGGCGTTACTTTTTCTCTTGAGAAATATTCGACTCAGCTGTTGTTTAGAAGTCTTTCTATATGTTGATTTTGTTTCTGCCGACGAAAAGTGCCTTTCCCGTCCATACAGGATTTCATTTGTGTGGCTGTTGACTGTCTGGCACCTGCGTAAAAAAGCAGACATGATTGAAACATTAGTTACAGCTAGTCTACACTATTGGTGAGAAAACCTGAAGCATGCTTTTGCTTCTAACGTTATATGTTTGTTTGTTTAATTTTAACAGGCAAAACGAGGTCCTTAGATGCAACAGTTCTTTGTCAAGTCTCGAGAATGGACAGACAAAATTTGTCTGACGGACACCTCGTCCATCTCCCCTCTTTTGAGTCTCTAGCCAACGCAAATGGGAACCTATGGTATAAGATGTCGTAAAAAAATTGGCCACAAATGCCACAAATCGTCAAAATGTTTACCGAATGATCAAAAAAGAGAAGTCTTCGCCCTAATTTGCAATCTGACTTACCTCAGCAATCTACCGAACTCCCTCCTATAGTTGCGATTCAATACTGCGTAAACAACGGGGTTACAGCAGCTGTTCGCGAAACTCAACCAAAAGCTGAACATTACCGCCTGAAAAAAGACTCTAGATTTCGATTGTCTCCTGTCATTAAAGTTATCGAGCAGGGTTATTACGTGAAATGGAAGCCAGCAAACAGAAAACAAGACCACCACTATCACCAACATGCGGATCACGCTTTTCCTCGCACGACGAGATCCTACGGAGAGATGGTTGTAAAAAAAGAGGTTACTATGAAGTGTTAACAAGAAAGGCAATTTCGGAGTTCAGCACAGCTAAAGTTTTTATCACAGCTAATTAATTAGATAAATAACGAAAGTGAATACGTATTCCATGAGTCGTAGAGATGTGATGAGGAATGTGGAAAAGTACGAAGCGATGAGGAAAAGTACGAAACGCAATTCACTAAACGGAAAAGTAGTGTGTTTTAGAATTAATATGGAGAATAGAAAATAGAGAAATAAATTGTTCTGCTTGTACACACTCCCATGCACTCATTTTCGTGTGAGAAATTTCACAATTGTAACCTCCCAAATGAAACATCACGGATCAACAACAGGCTTTCACAGCTTATTGGGTGGCAACAAGGATGTATACACGTCAGCTGATGTGTACATCCTCAGGTGTAATTTGGTCTTATTTTCCAACGCGTCCAATACTTTACTTACTCTCATATTGACTTGAATATGAACCACAACATCACTCATATAGCTGACCATTTAAAAACGTCTATAAGGACGTTGTAGAAATGTCCAGTTAAATATAAATTTGGTACTTGATAATGTTTCTAGTTGCTCATCCTGCACATATTTTGAAATCGCAGCTGGAGCTCATTTTACCTTGTAGAGCATTATTTTTAAATAAAAAAGAGGTAGTTATAGCTTTTATTCTGTTTTACTTTTATGTGTTTTTTTTAATTCCGTCTTCAAGTTGCTGAGCCACCATAAAATGAACAAGGTGAAAAGTTGTGGTCATGTGATCATTATGGTGTAGATTGTGGGAGGCACTGTGTTGTGTTCTTGGACAAGATACTTAACTGTCAAAAACGTGAACTTAGCCAATAACAGTGAAAATATAATTGTGACCTCGAGTTTACTACATGCCAAGAACAAGTTGAATCGTTGTGTATTAAAAATGCGCGCCCTTTGAATTTTCTATTGAAGGCGGTGAAGTACATCTGCTGTTATATTTTAAATTTTGCTTTCTACCAATTTGTTCTACTCCCACGAAGCGCGAAGTGAACAGTTCAAATAATTTCTGGAAGCTAAGGGATTATGGGGATAAACGAATATGGCGACCCCTCTTTTGTTTTGAAATTTATGTTTCCTTAAGGCGAACAACCAGTGGTGAGCGTTTCAATGAAAATCTACTGTCAATTTAATTTCGATTGAATGACCTTAAATCTCCATCCCTATCGACTGGGAACAAGACCACACTCATCACGGTCAAAAGGATTATAGGGATTACTTAACTCATAAGGGAATTTTGGATAAATGGTCTTTTTGCAGCGCGAAATTAATAACGAACGTGCTAATAATATGGCGTTAACTAAGTCAGCGCCAACTGCATTTCATTCGGTAGGATGCTTATCTATGCTAGTACATACATTCAACGAATAATTGAAAATCACTTCAAAATCAACAAGAAGTAAGATTCGATGGTAGTTCAGTGTCATGTATCTGGTAAAAAAAATGACAAAAGCTGAAAAAGACTTAATATAAAACGAAATTAAAACAGAATGCATATGGGAATGAGTAAGTAGTAGTTGTCCTTTTTCAAACATCCGGACACATGTTTTCTCCAGTTAGTTTCCCACCGAATTGACACACCTTTATCGAATTTGCGTTTGTAGTTTGTTGCACGATTCGATGAGAGATTTGTTTATTTATTTGTTTGTTTTATTCACATTTTAACTGTGCTGTATTCAGCGTAAAAGCTTGGAACGGACATACAGGTCGGAACCCTTGATAGCATCGATGCGTTTTAAGATAATACAAGCAAGACAGTATTGTTTGGACATGTGTTCGATTCACATGCAAAAATCCGTGCCTCGGATTTTATTACTTTGTAAGATTGGTATCGCAGTAGCTAAAAATAAAGAAGAGGCATGTAGGGAGGTCGAGCACTTATCATAAATGTAGCCATTGTTTTTCAATGCAACCGTCAGATCACTTTTGGCATACGAATTGAAATCAAACAAAGCTGAAACAACTGACAATCTCGTCTATATGTCGTCTTGCTGCTGAGAATAACAGTGTTGACACTCTTCTGAAATATCTGGATTCGCAAAATTGCGCAAACAAGCGATCATGAGCTGAAACTCCTGTGTCCAAACCTTTTAAACTCAGTGGCGAATGCTCAAAGACAAAAACGAAATGGAGAAAATTGTCGACGAATAGGTTTAATTGTGTGATGTAGTCTTGAATATCGCAACTATTCGATTTAGTAGCTCACCTTGGAATTAGCACCACTTCCTCTTGTACGACTTCCAGATATTATTTGGTTTTCAGTGTGCTGTTTTCAAATCTTGATTTGTCTCCTCGTATCCTTTGTTTTTACGACTAGCTTGCAAAACGTTAACGTCTCGAGAAATGCAGCCTTTCCCAATATGTAGTTCGGGATTTTTATGTTGATCATGTAATTTTTGGGTGATGTTTTAGAGAAAAAATACAGGCTACTTTTATTTTCTACCACTCAAGTTTTCAGTTGTGTTATTCCAAATTTATATCAAATGTTATAAATGGGAAGAAAACCACACGCACTGGATTCAAAAGTAAAGCTATTTCGCCCACGTTATACCACAAAGAAAATGAATGTTGTGTCTATAAGAGATTTATTCACCACTTCGTTTAAACTTTAAACTGACGTAGAACATTAAAAGAAAGGAAAAGTAGACATGCGTCATTTTCTAATACAAACTGCATCTAACACAAGTTTGCAGTTCAGTGGTGAGAGTGTATTTGATCTAGATGCCTCTCTTTATCTTGTTAAATATTAAATTTGCATTAGTATTATCCGTAATTGTTCTTTTTCTTTCAACATACGAGCAAATCCTCTAGTCAGCCTGACCAACACGGATTGTATCTGATTATCAGTGCGCTTGGGCGAATAAGGACTTCGAAAAGAAACGCGTAGACCATAGGTTTTCTGTTTCTTGTAAATTGCATACTTGATATGTCATTTATTTGATGTTTGTGCAATATTTCTTTTGTTTGGAATCTGGATAATACTGGCGACGTATTTGTGGAATATGCCAAGAGCAATAAACAGTGAAAATCTCAAATAACTTCAGCTTGATATTTGTTCAAAGCCCCATTATTTTTTTTTCCACGCGGGGTGCGATTTTTTCTGTAGTTATTGCTATTCAAACGGAATTTTTTTCGTGGTACTCCAATTTTTTACCACGTTTCAAGCGATTTAATGGCCCTTCAGGCCTTGTCAAAGTCTTCGAAATATCATGGTCGGCCAAGGAGTGTGAAACGTGAAATAAAATGTTTTCACATGTAGATCTAATGATGCGAAGAACAAAATAGCTTTAAAATTTGCAAATTTACGAATTCGAACGTATGATTGCAGGAAAGAGAGAGTCGCCCAAACAGTGTCAAAAAAACAAACATTCTGTTTAGTTACGGCTTTTTATAGTTTAACTGTTAAAGTAACCTCATTTACGTGCATTTGTCAGCGACAGTTCTGAAGTGAAGTCTTTGGAGGGTTGTACCCATACGTATAAGGGCAGGATGAAAAACATATGTGGGGAATAAATGTAGGTCTTCTAAAGGCCATTACTATCTTAATGGCTGCTATCCTCGGGCAAATTATTTTTAGCTCTTTTATAATAGTGATGCATATTGATGTGGAATGTGCTGGTGAGCGCCAAAACAAACTAATAAATGCAGAAACAATTTTAATTGGAAAGAAACGATGGTATATTTAACTTTGGTAGAAATAAGACAAAAGATGCAAATCATTTGGTTAGCCAAGCTACACGGAGAAGAAAATAAAATTGTCACCTGGCAGATGCTTATGGGTACTTTGTTTTTAAGTAATACCGCTTTCTGCTTATTTTTTTTATCTAACAATTGTTGTACGATATCCAAGGCTAAATGTATTATAAATTTGCACTTGTCTGACTTTATGAATAGTTAATAGCAGAGAACAATAACAATTCGTCCATGAAAATCGCCAAAACAAAACTGCACTTCTATTATAGACGAAACACAATATTAGTATTTCTTTTTTAATCTACCGAAGCAAGCGTCATCCCCTGTCGAGACCATGAAGTAAATTACGTGAAACGATGGCAGTGCAGGTGGTTGAATTACTCAAACTCTATAATACCGCATGGAAAATAAAATAAAATAACGTGAGATTTTCTGAATTCACCGGTTAACTAGCCTTGTCACCTCTTGATAAATGTGCTATTTACCTGCCCGAATAATCCTAGAAATGGAATTTCAATAGAGCCGCCTTTGATGGCCGGCATCAATTAAAATCTTATTGTAATTGAAAAGCCGTCGTTAAAAGACATACAGATCAAGATATCCATAAATCTTCATCGTAAATGTATGTCCTCTCTGCACATTTACTCGACGGCATCGTTTCAAGTTTTTTTTTTTTATTCCGGAAATGGAACCCACTATGATTTGCAATACTTTAGAGTTTCCCTCAACTTTGACGCATCTTAGCATGTAAATGAAGAAAGTTAATTGAAAAACGCAATACGGAAAAGTCGAATTCGAATGTATGTCACTTCTAATTTTATTTTTATTTTTCCAATGAGAGAAAAAACTTCAGAAATAAATACTAGAAACGAGAACAATTTTTTTTAAATTATCGCGTTTATTTGTTCACTGACTGAAAATTCCAAATTTATCAAAAGAAAAGAGAAATAATTCAAACATAAAAATTAAAATGGCCGACGAAATCAATTGGTCTCTGTTCATTGCATAACTCATATTAGTCTTTAAAGTTATTGACTCGACGTTAGTAATTTTATTTATTCGAACAATTTCACGTTTTCAGGCGAGAACAGCGTGAGTTCCTTTGGACACAGCACGCTTTCTGCAAAATGCAAAAAGGTTACGATAGTAAATAAGGTATCGTGTGATATTTATCTTTCAAATTTCCGCTTCATTTGAAGTTTATTGGGGAGTTTTCTGTGATGCCTACTCGATAGAAGTAAATATATCCGTAGTACAGCTTTTTCGAAATCAAGAACAATTTTCATTAGTTATTTTATGTTATTTTATTTGATTTTTTATAAATCATCGCGTGCGTGGCAAAAACCCTTGAGGCTAAAAGACAACCCCAATCAATAAGCGTTAACTTGGGTGAACCCCCGCTGGCAAAACGACTCTTTTTTTCGTTTTATACGATCATAAACCGGTAAGACTTTGGTGGCTTGAAGCAACGAAACCGAAATAGGAGTGGAACACGATTCATAACGCCTAATCTTCCTAGAATATTAATGGGTTTTAATCTCAATTAAATGATTCTTAGCTCCCACGCACGTTTTGAGAACTTTTGTGGTAAAGGTGAAATATTTATATTTCAATTGTCACAAGAAAATTCTATAATAAGGACTGAAAGATCCCTGAGGGACAAATTCGCTTTTCCTTTTTTCTGTGTTGATTTGGGAAGATGCAATTGCAAGAGGTCATATTTAAAATATCCATATTTTTGGGCAGATTTTGGTGTTTATACATTTTTATTTACAACGGGCTGAATACACCTTCAGTTTAAATTCCGGTTGCATAAACTATCAACTTTTTTCGGGAATTAATTAACACTTCCACGTATTGTTTTTGTCCCAGTAGCGAAAAAGTTTACACTGCATGTAGAACATGCTGTAGCTTTATCTAGATTTTTTAGCCACCATAAATTGCTTTGTTTACATCCTTGTTTAAAAGGTCCTTAATGATACCTACTTTTTAACTCTTCCACTCTCATTAAAATGCAATGAGACAAAGCATAGCGTTCGCTCATGATGCGAGCGAGATAAAGAGCAATTCGGCATTAAAACCTTTAGCGATATTTTTCGTAAGATACTAACAAAGAAACAATTTCTACCCCTTGTGGAAACGACTTATGTCTGTAAAAAAGACAGCCACCTTACTAAACTCAACCTACAGAAATACAATCACGTGCAGGGATTTCGGAACATTTTCTACCCGACAGATGTGTGTAATTCTCCGTTTTACCAAAAATTGTGAGGAGGTGTTTTGAGTCGCCATGACGGACTAACATCTTTTGTTGTTTCCGTGGATCTAATATGGCTATATATCTTCGAACCATTGTTTCCAGAGCTGTTTTCGAATTTTTACGCCTTTATGCCAGCTTTCCTTAATGCTTCTGTTGTTTTTGCAGTTCTCGAAGCTGTCACAATTTCGTCGGGTAATACATGAGTGTAAAAACCACTATCATTAATGCAAATTTGGGTTTAGAGTATTTGTTTATAGATTAGAAACTGCAAACAGACTTTGTGAATTAACTACGGATGCAAAATTATTTTTTTCTTGCTCGAAATTTTCAAGACCCATCGTATGGCCGTAATACTCCGTTTGACGCATATATGGGCAAAAAATATAACTAATTTGTCTTTCAAAGTCAGTGTATCGCTTTTCAGGATAGATCTAGCAAAGAAACGCATATAATGTAAATAATTCAAAATTCACGCGTTTTGCGATTAGCAGATGCCGAATCCGTACATATTTAGCCGAAGTTAACAGATTATTTCGAAACAGACAGCAATATTTAAGGTTTTCCCAGTAACAAATAATTTGTTGTGTGTTTGTAAATTTTTCGTTTCCGCCTCATGTTTTGTACCTTTTCCGCATAAGTTAACGTGTGAAATTGTGCACGCTTACATAGCGAAATAATAGTAACGAACTTATGAACCGGGTACTTACCTTCGTGAGCGGCCGATTCCGAGGTGTTAAGATTGTGGCAAATTAGAAAATACAGTACCGATATAGCGATCAGCGGTACAAGGTAAAGTACCACAAATATTATCACCGTGTAGATTTTTCTACCTTTATCGGAAGGCCATTCAGTTTCCTCACACATTCCTTCCTCCGTAAGTTTTTGGTAGATCAGTAACGGGGTCGGGTATATCAAGGCCACGATCCAAATCGCTGCAATGATCATGATTGCGTGTCGAGTGCGAATTCTGGGAAGCAATGGATGAACTATCGCTCTGTAGCGGTCCGCTGCGATCGCTATCAACGTCCCGACGGAGGAGAAGATCGTAATGCCGAGTATGAAGGGGATTGCCTTGCAAAGAAAAGCACCAAACGGCCAGAAACCAAGTTCGGAGTATGTCACCGTGATTGGAACGTTTATGAGAGTCACCGTCAAATCTGCGACGCCCAAGTTCGCTATAAAAAGATTGGTGACGCTTCGCATCCGAGGATTTCGATAAGCTAATATGACGAGAGTGTTTCCTACAGTGCCAACAATACAAATGACACCGTAAAATACAATCCTGAGCCACTTCAAAGTAACCGGCTCTATGTCGTCACTTTCGTACGGCGTTGTTGGAGGCGCTGACGAGGTCACATTGCTAAAATTTCTTTGCGGTGAATCCACCATTATAGCGGCTGAAGACGGAGCGGACGGTCTGTAGTCTCTTCTTTAATTTGTATTTATTTTTTGTTTTTAAGGTCGCTGTAGGTTTCGTTAAATTAGTGGCTCTGAGCTAAGGCGCAATGCCAATCGTATCTTAAAAGCCAATATTGTGACTGAATCCTATAGCGGGGGACTATAAATCAAACTGGTATTGGCGTTGTTAGCTTTCAGTTCTAGTTGCGACTGTTCCTTAGCAGCTTACCAGAAGTACTTGTCTTAACCGCCAAAGAGCGAAGGTTTACAAGAGCTTGCTGTCACCAAACTGTAGCGCGTTCAAAGTGATGGCTTGACGTGTCCGACAAGCCGCTCGGATCCCTTTTAATTTAACGGAGCTCTGAAAGGAGGCTGGAAATGTCGCCTTTGCCACAGTGAGATAGAGTTGACGTCAATGGTCATCCATAGCCTGCGATTGGTCCAAATGAAACTAACACAGCTATGATGAACGTAGGGAAGCCAATTTTACTGTTCTTTATAGCCAATTTCCATGTGCTGACTGACTAAATCTGATGAATTTTCAATTGGATATTTAGTTAAGGCAGATGCACCGGCCGACATGCCCATCAAGGTCTTTAAACATTATCAACCGGATAACCTGTGCGAGTCCACTCATCAAATAAAGGCAGGCAATTTTCTTTTCAATTAAACCGCGTCGCTCTAATTTCTTCTCGCCTGTCTTCCTCTTCTACCAGTAATTTGTCGTCAAACCTCTGAAATTTTGCGGTGATTTTCCCACCGAGTCGGCGTGACGTGCAACTATTACCTATAGCCTCGTGCTATGTGTACGTTCGTGGATATTAGTCTTGTGGCGCCGAAGTTATACAAATACTCCGTTACCAAATTCTGACCCTGATTGTTTCTATCCTGTAGAAAAGATAAACGTCCGCTTCCTATGGGTTCAAGAAATGAAAAGAAGTAACAATTAGCTATTAGTCGGCAGTTTCGTTCGAGAAGCAATGTAATATTACGTTTTGCGCACGGCTTCTTAAAAAAAACATACTCTCGACAACTTTAGAGTGACAAGCTATCATCACCTGCTCTTACTTGCCAAGTTAAAAATATTCTTTGCTTCCCCCCTGTGGCGATTAATGAGTTACTGTTCAATCTCATTTTTTTTCTTTACCTTGTTTTATGATTTTCCTAGTAAAATTCTGTCGAGTTATTTTAGTTCCAAGAGCGCGCCTTTTACTCGTGTCCGATAAGAGTTGCGTTTGACTGTCTGTTTGTGCAAATTTTGCCAAAGTTTGCCTGTGTGTGTGTTTTTTCTTCGTTTATACAGGCCGCAAGTTTGTCAGATGGGAGGCGAAAATTTTCCAATATAATGAGGTTATCAGATGAGAGAATGTTATCAATACGCAACGTCGTTTGCCGATAAGTCGCGGCCTACTTTACAGTGCATCAATTTTCAGCCTAGCCCGGTTGAATATTACATATTCTAATCCTTGTAAACATTGCAGATAGCGTTAAATCATGAGGTTGGGCAGCTGCTGCTCTCTTTTTGTTTAGGTAGTATTCCAATCTGCTGTATTTGAAGTCTTTTCTCATTATCTTTATTGTTATGTCGCACTGCCGTGAAGTTTCGTTTTACAGCTCAACATCCCAGTATGGAAATGTTTAATTAAAAGATTTTTGTCACTTTGAATCTCTCTGGGATTGGTAAATCCAGTCCCCTTTCTCCTGGGTAAATAAACTTTGTCGATTTAGGCAGTTTGGCAATAATATATTGTTCTTTCTCCTCTTTAACGTTGTAAATCCATCGTAACATCAAAATTTCATTTTCAATCCGCATTTTGAAGGCAAAATCTAATCGGATGTCACGTACGTGGTCAAAATTCATGATTTTTTTGTTGCAAACCTCTTTCGTATTGAAATCCTATCTCTCTCTCTCTCTCTCTTTTTTTTTTTTTTGGGGGGGGGGGGGGGGGTAAATATATCTTTGAAAGACAACAATGTAGCAACTGATGTGATTTATGTCAAAATAAAATGATGTTAATAAATAGAAGCAGTTTCTTTCTTTTTCGGAGACTGTTGCGAAAGTGTTACTGAGTATAGGAACAGTTCTTCTGTAGGATCGAAGCATGAAATTGAAATAATGATAATTGGCTCCTTTTCATCAAACATACACAGTAGTGTTGCTAATGAAATTTCTCAGCATTGGTCCCGAGTAAATGAAAATAAATATTACATCGATACGCAGAGAGCAGTTTGTTAGCTTTTTCACCCATGTAGCGTTTTTCTAGCCAGTGCACATCCGTCTTTGTCCTTGTATATCAAGCGTACTCGACTTTGTGGAAGCTTCACTGTGCTTCTAAACACACAGCTGTCACCAGAATGAATGAGCCAAACATTGTATGAAATGTGGCAAAATTAAAAGCTTCTACTGATTATGTTTAGATATTGCGCAAATAAAAAGTCAATTTCATAGACAGCTCGGGAAACTTCAAATTGACAGCAACATAGAATCTCTTCCCCAGGCTCAGCATGTCGCGTGATGTTTCCAATAAAGTAAATTCAATTTTATGAAAATTTTTCTTCCCGCTGTTTTCTTTTACTTGATCTAAGGTTTAGAAATTTAGATTTTACCTACCTGTGCGCATTATGGAAGGCTTAGAAATCTAGACAATATTTTTCATCGCGCTGTTTTCTTTTACTTGTTCTAAGGCTTAAACTGAATTTAGATCTTACCTTCCTGTGTGCATTATGGAAGGCTTAGAAATCAAAACAATATTTTTCATCACGCTGTTTTCTTTTACTTGTTCTAAGGCTTTAACTGAATTTAGATCTTACCTTCCTGTGTGCATTATGGAAGGCTTAGAAATCAAAACAATATTTTTCATCGCGCTGTTTTCTTTTACTTGCTCAAAGGTTTTGGAATTTAAATTTTACCTACCTGTTTATCATGGCAGGCTTAAAAATTAAGACAATTTCCTTCTCGTTGTGTTCTTCTATTTCGAAGGCTTACATAAATTGACATTTAACCTACAATTGTAGCTGCTAATATTTTAGCTTCGTTGTATTTCATAGTTCGAACAAGTGAGAAAACAAAAGACTATGATATTCCCCCCCCCCCCCCCCCAAAAAAAAAAAGGAAAATGAAAGTACATGAATGCATAACTACCTGACGATGTCCTCGGGCCCTGCCATTAGTTTTGCGGCTAAACGTTGCCTAATGAAATGGCTGTTTCAGATATTCCTGAAAAGCCAAAAGTCCACCCGCCATAATATTTATAATACGTAGACTTTGCATGGGCGTTTGTTTTTGCCCTTCCAGCGAAACATCAGACTGCCAAATGTAAACGCCAAACGTTAATTTGTCGAAATGTTTACATTGCATCCGCAGGTACACAGTGTGTAACGCACACAAGTGCCATAGAAAGTAAAGATTGTGAGATAATAGATGTATTTGCATGTTCCACCACGTTTGTAAATTGCACGCGGGCTATGATTCAACTCGTTCTTAGTATGTTATTTTTTCCATAGCCTTTCACTATTTCCAGTAATAAGAAAGCCAATATTTGTATTTGAGCCCTCAGATATTTGTGCCCTAGAGAATAGCTGAACATTTATTCATGCCCCATGTTCCTTTCCATAATTTTATTTTTCAAGATCCGATTTTTCTAAAAGCTTTTTGTTTGGCAAACTGATCCATTTTAAGATATATATAATATATAGAATGCATCGCTGGGTGATTCTAGCATGTTTTGTCATGTTAACTGATTCCTTTCTTCCGTTAGACAAGCCAATATACCATTAAGAGTCTACAAAACACTTGCACTTTATCACTTTTAATTCCGACATCTTACGTTTGCTGTGGTTCCGTTTCTGACCACATGCCAGTATTTCACAATAAAAATAAAACAGTTTTCACTTTTTTTTTATTTTAAGTCATTTACTTTACTAACAGGTATGCTGGTATCTAAAAAAACATGAAAAAGAAAAGTTAAATCAGGATTAGGCCTTTTTCCGCAAAATAAAAACACATCAGTGCAAAGGGCTGCAAAATATGAGAACTAGGTGGGGATCCGAGATGTCCTTATCAAAATGAGACGGCACTTCAAAAGAATGAAAGTTTCAAGCGCCGTTCAATTTTGACATTGTTTAAATTGATTTATAAGCAAGGAATGATTCGTTTAAAGATAAATTCAAGGTGTAAATGTTATCGATAAGTTTCGGAAAACAAGACTTACCTTTCAAACCTTGTAATTATAGGAACAGCTTTAGCTGTTCAGAACGCCATCACTTCTCACCTAATCCTCGCTTCATTTGTTATGGACCAGTGCTTGGCTCCATCAACCGGATCTTTTTTACACATCTTATAATTAATTAGAAGAGAACCTCTCTAAGCAAGCATGACTACATTTCGCGAAAAATGTTGTGGCAAATCATACCTTTTCAGCGACATCCGAATGAAAGAACATGTTATCTAGTCTGGTACAATGCTCAATACTGGTGTACACTTCTTGAGCATTCTTTATTTATGTGAAGTGCGACCTTTGCAAAATATTGTTTACTAGTTATTACAATGTGTTCCGCCCTTTTACAGTTTATTGTTGAAGGACCTCTTAGCCGACGTGAGTACATTTTGCGCAAAATGTTTTACAGGAAGTTGTGCATTTTTTCTTGAATCTAGTCACTGTGCAATTTAGAGCACACTGATCTTTGTGATCTGCTGAAATTAATATAGTTGTACTTTTTATTGCAATGTCTTGTAACCTTGGCGAGTGTTCGTTTTTCGGTTTTCTTAAATTTCACTCAAAAGAGACAACAATGGCTACTGATCACTTGGCGCATATATCCTGTAATGTCTTACAAATCCCTCCATTCACTGTACTATGCTTCACTTAACGTGTTAGTTCATTATTTGTTTCGCGTATTTGTTGCTAAGCAACAACAGTGGGAAAAATCTAATATATCCCTTAGCTTTGCCTTATTTCAGAGCATTTCAATTTACATTTTATGTCGGAGATTAAAAAAATATAAATGTTATATTTTTGACACAATTGTCAACACTTCAGGGGCTAACAATTTCACGAAATCTTGCATTCGATTGACCAGGTCTTTAGAGAACAAAACATCAAAAAGGAAAAAAAAAAAAAAGACTCAACACATCAGTTTCTGAGAAATTTGCTTCTAGCTGTTTTAATTGCAAAACGGTATGATCATTTTGTTTCTTTTCCTTTTTTTTTTGCTTCAATTCGTGCTATGTAAACTGAAAGAGCCAAAGGGATCCCTACTCAGAACAACAACTTAAATATTTTCATTAAGAAAAAAAAACACATATTCAGTTGTCACGATCCTGGTTTTCCACCGAAAACTTCCGGCAAAGGTCAATACCAAAATACTTAACACCATGGAGTTAAAAAAAGCTCCTCATTTCGCGAAGATCATGCCATTTTATTTGGCCATCATTAAGTAAACCCCGCAGAGGTTAAGCTGGCATTCAAGATTAAAGAAAAGAACATTTCCTTTAAAGGTAATAAACAACAAGCTAGTAATATTTGCTATTTTTAACTCCGTCAAAAAAAGCAGGAACGTTCCGTCGGCTAATCATTGTAGAACCTTTGGATAACCTGATGAAACTGTCAGAAGAGAATTTTTAGCCTTGGCAAAGTAAAACATGCACTGGAATCATGTCTGTGTTGGTTTCACAACTTCATTATAGAACCTTTTAACGAATTAAGTGAAATGTATTGAATACGAGATGCATTAAATCTTTAGAAAACTTCAAGGTATTATAGTCGATTGTTCCACTTAATTGTCAACAGGAAAGAGTTCTCTTCAGTAAAACGGCCGATTCCTTCTTTCAAATCAAATTATGAAAGTTTTATTAATTGCAGTTCCTCGCCGGAAAACCTTTTGAAATTAAGCCACGATTTTAGCGATGTCGCCCCCGCATTTCGTGCACCTTTAGACAATTCTCGACGCCTCGAAATCAAGTATTTGATCTATGGCTACTGTTGATAACACTAGTTTTGTGTTTGTTTCCTGTACAGCCTCATTAGTAACACAGTTAATCAGCAAATTGACATCGCCTGTAAGAAAGGTCTCGAATTGTTAATTAATTCTAGGCTGTTTGGTTGTATGGCAGCCGAAGATGTGTTATTTCATGTCACAGCTGTCGGGTTATCAGGACTTAATTAAAGTTAGGCACCATACCTGTCTTACACAGAAATTGAAAAAAGTGCTCCAGGCAAATAAACGGAATTATGATCTACAAGATGAAAACTAAACATAGCTCAAATTGTTAGAACAGATAAAATCCAATAGACTGCCACAGAGAGTAAAAATTCTAAACAAGCGGTGATATAAAGATATATTTGAAGACAAGGATAGTTGTTAGTTCTGTAAGAATATTCCTACCGTGATGTTTAAGTTGTTCAGATAGTGGTATTTATGAGACGAAATGTGTAAATAAATATACAAATGTATTTCCTACCTCCAATTTTCCGTATTTCATCGCCCAATTTTTGTTTCTTTTTATTACTTTGACCACTGAAATATTGTGTTGAAAACAACACTAACGAATGTACTAGACATTTTACCTTTTCTAAAGGTTATCTCCTTTTTTCAGTAAAATCGGTCGGCATCAATAATGATCTTTTCTTAGTGCCTGTTGTGTCGCAAGCTCCCTAATGACATCCGGCGGTTTTTCGCCAAGAAACAACTAAACAAAAATCCATTTTTCTTATTGAGCAGGATGGTACACTGCTCAATAAAGTCCCCTAAATTAAAAATGTTCACACCAGCCCAGCCATATGTCTTGTTTTATTAATTTTGAGGAGGAAATGTTCACGAAAAAGTGCAATTATTCAGAATTGTAGTTATTTTAGTATTCCAGAAACGTGCACACAAACGAATACAACAAAATCGAAAATAACTTAAAAGAGTAACAAGAGCCTTCGAGAAAACTCTCTCTTAGGGGTATTCAGCTTGCTCGCAGGTTGGACTACGTAGCAACTGTTATAAAAGCTTTTATTTATTTTCTGGATAGCTTCTGCCAGGGCAGCTTTATCAAATATAAGATTAAAGGTTGTCGTCCTTTCAAAGGACATAATTTATAACGCCATTAAAATGGCTCATACAACACTGGTCATGATTCTGCAGAAAAATATTTCTGACTTTAATTTTCTGTGCTGCTCATTGCCTTTCTACGGAACAAAAAGCATCCGGGCAATTAGTTCAACGAGGTAAATGAAAATCGGTCACGTGCATATCCATACCATATAATAAAACTCCATAGTCTTGTAAATGGATCAATAAAAATGTGTATATTGTGGAAAATTATCAGTTTGCAAACGCAAACCATGAATTAAGTAATTTGGTTACATGGTACTCTTGACCAAGCCCCTTATCAAGCAGACATAATTGAATGAAATTTTTAAATTGAATAAGATTTTTACTTATATAAATATCCAACCTTCTTTCTGTCCACAGTTAATCAACAAGTTTTAGATATGTCCACACTACCAATTTTTCTCAAGTGTGATTCTCCAAATAACCTATATATTCTATAGAAGATTTTTTGCCTCGGATATAAAACTTTTTATTATTATTGTATGCCTGCAGCATTGTAAGCAATTTGTGTTGCGATTCTGTAATAACGAATTATTTATGCTCAGCAATTGGATGTCTCTTGCTAATGACAAGAGCCAGTTCTTAAAATATTAACGAAATAGAAAACATGTTCCGTGCTTCTATCGAGCTATAGAAACACGAGTGGAAGTTTGGGAGAATGAGAAATACTGTGGAAAACACCGCGAAGAAAAATCACTCCTCTACTTTGATCATCAAAATGTAAACTATCTTTGCTCGCGCCATCATAACGTCAGTAACTCGTGCTAGTTCTATGTTTCTATCGAGTTGAGAAGAACGACTTTTAGCGTGCTGTTTATTAATTTTCCAAGAGGGCATGGTAACGAATCCTGCAATCTGATTGGTTCTTAGCGCGGTCCGGATTCTCCTATCGCTGCCCACGGTCAGGGTAACGCTTTCGTGTGTTGTATTTCGCGGCTAGACGAACTAACCCATGAAAGTTTTGCCCTCTAAAATAGGCGATTATTCGTTCTCTTTATTGACTAAATCAGGTTATAGTTTTACGGCCGTAGTTTGTCGATCGTTTGTGAATTTGCACTGATTTCCGTGCCATTGCAGTTAACTGCAAGTCGCCGGTTTACAGTCTCTATTTATCATTTCAAATTAAGACAATTAACGCCTTGCCTCTCTGCTACTTTTTTCCAAGCCGAACCTTGTTTACCACCATTCAAGAAAATGAGATGCTTTAATGAAAAAACAGCGAAATTACAATGCAATTGTGGCAATACACTCTATTATATACATGATATAAGAACGTCTAATTTTGGGGCTGCGGCTGAGCGTTCTTATTTATTTTACGATTTGACGCTGAAAACGTTCTTAAGGCGTTCTCAAGTTACATGTGATCAGGAAATGTATTGCCGAATTATTAGTGTTAAGGTATTTCCTTGTAAGCATTAAGTTAATTGTACTGTTAGATTACAGTCTGCACTATTTATACTGTCCATTTAAGAAAATAAAACAAATGGGAAAAATAAATAAATAAATAAATAAATAAATAAATAAATAAATAAATAAATAAATAAAATAAATAAAAAGTCTTTATTCATAGTTTTAAATCAAACGTTAAAACTTACAAAGTCATTATAAATTAAGATGGAACTAGCCAGCTATTTAGAATAAAAAAAGACATCTATTTACAAAGCACTTCTTAAACCTTTCTGTGTTAACACGTGGGATCTGGTAAGGATGCGACCTACCGCGTAGAGCCCGGTTCTTAAGTGGGGGGAGAAGATCCTGCAAGGGATGCGAGGAAGTACCCACAACACTTTTCCAGAGCCTCGCATCTCTGTCTTTGACAAACTGTTGAATCGATGATTCATGTAGAATATACCCAAATCGAAAGGCCCTTCTCAATAGTCTATCAATCTGAATAAGGTATTTGGTATAAGCAGCAACACCCCAAACTCTAATACAGTAGGTAAAAAGTGACATAATGAGGCAATTGAAGAGGTAATCAAGATCAGACACACTATAGCCATTTCTTTTACACACTCTAAGGATATGCATACGTTTTAGAGCTCTTAAATCATCAAAATGCTTATCCCAGTTGGTAGCACTATCCTGGAAAGTTACTCCTAAAAGCTTCAAATATGACACACGTTCAATGGTAACAATTGGCTCAGGAGGGGGTAAAGTCGTTCTTCCTCTTATGACTAGTTCCTTGGTCTTACTTAAATTAAGTTTCATCAAATTCTCCTCTGCCCAGACTTTGATGTTCTCTACCTCCTCAGAGGCATTATCATTGACATTAGGCCCAACGGGTATGCTACATGTAATGTCATCAGCAAAAAAAAAATAAAGACGTTCTCCGGGTCTCAGCCTGATCCTTAACATGTCCTTAAAACTTTAGTAAATCTCAGCCTCAACATTCTTATAAAAAGGTTTTTATATTAAAAAAGAGTGTATTATGCCGTGTGCAGGCGACCTTCATTCCGTTTCACTTTCGCAAACTTTTTATTAAAGTAAAATACTGTGGGAATCAACGGAGAGATTATTAATATTAATTCGTTAAATACAAAAGCGAATAGCTAGAAAATATGTGTTGCAAGTGCTTTTCAGTCCGAGAAGTAGGCTTAAATAGCTTGAAGAACTCACAAGCCGAAATTGAGTTGTGTTCGTGAAGTGAATACTTTATTTACCCTCGGATTGTAGAGTTGCTTTAACATTGCTTATATCTCCGATCATTTCAACAGGACAGCGGTACAACGGGCAAAGACCAGACCACAACAAGAGTATTTTGATACTGTTTCTCTTTGGCGAATTTTATTTCATTCTTGTCGTAGCTTAGTGATCGCTTCAAAATTGGATGCACTTGTATAATCGGTCACAGTTTTTCACTAAATGGACCTCCCAGCCAGCAAATAACATAATTTATTATATAAACTGCAGTGCTTTAGCGAGTGGTAGCAAATCGAGAAAAATGGTATCCCACATGTGTGGATAAAAATGATATCCACACATGTGTGATATCATTTTTGACCAATCAGCTTGCAGAGTTTGCCATGTTCCAATGCTGAATGAGCCAAAGTAAATCGATATTAAGTCGAAAAATCTTCGGATCTTCCTCGGCAATCTTCGGCAATCTTCGGTAATCTTCGGAAAACTTCGGAAATTCTCGGAAAATGTTCGGAAACATTCGTACAACCTTCGGACAACATTTTGAAAATTTTCGGAAATCTTCGGAAATGGTCGGAAATCTTCGGAAAATCGTCAAAAACATCGTAATTAGTAGGTTTATATAATAAAAAGAATAATACATGGTTTCTTGGATATATGAAATTTATCTTCTCGTGTTCAAATCCGATATCTCACTCGTTCGCTGCGCTCACTCGTGAGCTATCGATTTGAACACTCGAAGATAAATTTCATATCTCCGCGAAACCATGTATTATCCTCTATGTATACAGATGTATACAGCTATGTCGAGAAAGGTTGTCGGGAAAAGCACACAAATGCACGCGACAAGACCGAAAGTTAGTATGGGTAGAAGTAGAGAGCTATTCCACACGAGCTGAATGTGAATACTAATGTGATATAACGAAAAGGCAAAGCTTGGAGTGGCACGTTTTGTTTCTCTTTAGCCACGTTTAGCCACGCTGAATTTTAGAAGAATTTTCCTAACTCACTGAAGACATGCGACAGCAAAACTTAAGCTACAGATAAACTAAGGTCTCCTGAGAGGATGACAAATTCTTCACGTGCAAAAATACTAAATTGTTCATTTCTTCTAGGCCAATATGCAAAATTCCAGTGAATACCCAGACCACCTTTCGGTCTTGCCGCGTGCACTTTGGTGCTTTCTCTCGATATACTGTATACCGCCTAATAAAAGGAAGCAGCAAAACACGTTTCAAGCTAGTGAATGACACTGAGCAGCTTACTTCACATTACACAATTCTTGATTTCCTGTAGGCCAGTTTATTCTTATCATTTGGAGAAAAACAGTTGTAGGGTTTGACTCAAATTCAATTGCGTTAATGAATCAATTACTTGAAACTACTACTAACGAAATACTGATATTTTCGTGTACCCCAAGAATAAGACGTAAAAGTAATACACCGCCTGAAAATACGCTCCCTGCCTTCTCCAAATACGTAAAATACAACATAAAGATAAAGAACACTTTACAGTTCTTATAATAATTCATATTGCTGTTGTACTCATACTGGATGTTACCGAATTATCTTCGCACGAATCAGTGATGGAAATATTCTTTTGCATTTCTCTCCTTTCCATCTTTAACTCGTTGTTTCTACCAGCACGAAGCTCTTGCCTCTGACATCTCAGCATTCTAGAGAATTCGCGACGATAATTTGCGTTGAATACCGCATACACTATTGGATTACAGACGCTGTTGGAGTAGATAAACCACTGAGTGGACATTATGGCTGAAAGGATGGAATAAGTCATCTCAGGCTGTCCAAAGTCTATGTAGAGGAATAAAATGTGATATGGCAACCAGCAGACAGCGAACAAGACGACAACAATCACGAGCATGCGGACAATCCGTTTTTGACGCTGTTGAGAGACTAAAAGTAGTATCACATTCTGAGAATGAAATAAATGTAGCTACCTCCAAAGAACACTTTACTCATTGCTGACTCATTGTCGCAAAAGAACAATCTACTCGTGCACTGTACCGTCCGCCTTTGAAACTTAGTAAATTTAAAGGAGGCAGTGCACGCTCTATCTACATTTTTAAGGCTGTTTTTTACTCTAATGGTGTGGTTGGGGGGTGCTCCACATCGTGCGGTGCAGGTTTGAGCCTTGGTCAGGGTCTGTGCGTTGGGCAAGAACGTTTAATCTCACGGTGCTTCTTTCTACCCAGATGTATAAATGAGTATCTGTGAAATAAATGCCGTGGGCTAGCATCCCAATTCAAGGGCTAGAAGAAATACTATACTAATCGCTTGTACACTCCAGCGGTATGGGACACTTCAGTCCGATGAAAACTTTTAAAACTGAGAAACAAACAATCGATCAGTCGTGGATAATAAGCCATTTCGAACTGAGCTATCACAAAATAACATAATTTGTCAGCACCTTATACGCTGATCAACCATTTGCAGAAAAAAAAAGAAAAAACAATGATTCCTTCCCACTGACAAATTTTGCTCAGCCTCACTTTACTATTGTCTTTTATTTACAGAGTGAATTATACCTTTACTAACCAATTCAATGACAACGTGGAGCCGAAAACATGCATCGGGCGCCAAGCGCGACTACATAGAAAAGTAAATATGGTTTTGATTTTGTCAGTCTTTGTTGGAATCAAATTTTCTTGTCTTGGCGCCTTTGTCTGACTCTCAATTTATATTTTGGGAAGATACCAAATTTCTGGCATTGTTTTTGCATGTTCAGTTTTCGATGCCTTAAAACAAGACTGTAAGAAAATACTCAGAAGCGAACAAATATAGGCTTCTGAGCAAACGTACTGTGTATATTATTTTCGATTCATTTTTATCTTTTATTCTTGTAAATATAAAAAAAAAATTCAGAAGTTTTATATCTAATTATGATAATTCTATTTTACTACAACTATTTTGTAGTATAGTGCTGGCAATCTAATGCAAAAAAATTTGTTTTCATGACCTACACGCAACTTTACATCAAATGACGACTGTAAATAAGACATCAGATGTTTTTTTTTAGGTTTTAAGGATTGCGTGCTATATCTTCCACTGCACTAGAATGTGTTTATTTGATTGTCAAAAAGAAGAAATAACAAAGAAAGATAACAAGTTGAGTTCAAGGATGTTTCAACAATAATATTTATTTACTTTCTTATCGGAAATAACTTGCATGGATAAAAAAAACATTGGAGACTGATCAAAGGCATTTCTAGTTTGTTTTATCATCAATGCCTTTGCATCATGTCTGAACTTAGTTTAACGAGAAAATAGCACATAAAACAAGATAGAAAGCCCTAACTGATGGAAACTACTATGTTTTCTGCAAAACGGCAAAATACGTTCTATTTCATTCATTCTTAACAGGCTAGATAAAACTCTCGTTTTTTCTTTATGTTTTTAATATATATGTAATAAAAGATAGATTCCAGAGAAAAGGAACAAAGGAAACAAAATTCACACCAAACTTTGCTTACCCTTCTGGGATTCCGTGAGACTCCAAAGTTTTCGTATTATTAACGAATAAAGAACAGAAATGGCACCAAGTGGAACAAAATAGAGGAGGATTGCCACGAGTAATGTGTACGTTTTCCTTGATGATATGTCCGGCCAGATTTCAACGCAGAAGTCCTTACCATTAGAGTCCGGAATTATGTGGGAAAATAACAGCAACGGGAAGGGCAGAGCCGTCGAGGAAATCCAGATCACTGCGACATACATATATGCATGATAAAGTTTTGTGTTGGGCCGCTGGTACAAAACAACCATCTTGAAACGATCTGCCGCGACTGCTATCAGGGTACCGACGGACGCAGACAACGACACGCCTTGAATTGAGGGAAGGAACTTGCACATTAGTTCACCGAACGGCCAATATCCTAAGTGTCCCAGCGTTGTAACCATGGGAACGTTAAGAAGACAAACCAGAAAATCAGCTACGGCTAGGTTTGTAATGAAGACGTTAGTGACTGTTTTCATGTGCGGCCGGCGGATTGTAAGGATCACCAGCAGGTTTCCACCGACGCCTAAAATAAATATAATAGCATATGCAATCAAACGGAGTATGGCCAGCTCTGACGGTTCGCTATAGCCAATAACTGGCGCCGAAGTAGTGCAGTTAGAGGGAAAAGAACCATTGATGATCGTAGAGCAGTTTAGTACTGACATGTTGATGGATTTCCTACAAGGACTGCTCGTGGGATGAGCAAAGTTCACAGCGTGCGCTGTATGCTTTATGACGTCATCGCGTTACCAAGTGACGCGCGCGCTGTGCATTAATTTTGCTGTGTATCTCTTATGAAATACGAAAGTCACCGACTAATTATCAAAAATGACTGTCAAAAATGATTGCTTATAAAATAGAGAAATTTCTGCTAGACACCTATTAAAGGCACAATAACATTCACGCAAACGGCCTGTGCACTTTTAGGCCCGACATGATCAGATATCTTCTTATCTGGCATGTTTGTTTTGTATTTGTTACGGTTTCCCGTAAAGCCATAATTTTTTTTACGTTTGCATGATAACCTGGCTAGATTTTCTTAACTTAAAACGAAATGTTATGACTAAGTAAGCTACCTTTAATTCGAAAGCCGGAGGAAACAACAACGAATGAAATCTTGTCATCTTGTCGGGGCTATAAAACAATAAAGATAGTTATCTAATCGTGATTTAAAACAACTTTTCTGAGACACTTAATTCAAACTGCTTCACCCTTCCTTGTTTGCATTGTTTGATAAGGTTAATTAAAAGGAAATGGGCATATCTTTGTTTCCACTTGATATGGCTGCTCCCAAATCAAACTTCTCTTGAGGACCAAAAGCCGAAACTCCCTTTCGACATAAAACAGATAATAACGAGATTGGTCGGACATCTAGTCAATCTATTTAATGGCTTATATTAATTTACTACTATCTCTTTTCCCCCAAAGTAAACCAAACAATATAAAAGCAATTATTACTATGTTATAGGTTGCATACTGTTTTGTTCTCCACTTGTCCAAAAATGCTGATAGGTTACTGCTTTTAATTTCCTTGTGAGACAAATTATGCTGACTTAAAGTCACTTATTTCCGAGGGTTGCTTTAAAACTTCGGCATATCTTTATAATGAATAAAAGCTTAAATAGGGAGATATTTGAAAAGTATCAAATGCCTTTATTAGATGCCATCATTAAATTGTGAGATAAATAAAATGAAGAAACAACCGTGAAACTAAAGGAACAAGTTAGTACTTGTATGGCTAATTTAAAAAAACTTCTTTATCTTTAAAGTTGACTGTATGGTATGGGGGAGCGACGGGGCAACACACCAACACCAGGTGAGACATGTATTCATTAATGGAGATGGAAGGCTCTTTTTAGAGTTTTTTCCAGTGAAACGGTGGCTGTCATTCTTTTGAGTGGCACTAGGAAATTGATAGACCCATTTTAAAAGTTTCTGATTAGTGTTAAAACAAAGTCGGAAGACTGCTTGATTCAAAGGAAATGTTCCCTCCTATTGTCATGGCTACAGGAAACAGGTTGCACAAAAAGACGAAATAAAGGAGCTCCAAAAACAAACAGTTCGTTTAATCTAAACACTGGCTGCAGATTTTGAAAACTATCAAAAAATTAGATTTTCTCTGACCTCGAAGGCCTTGAGTTGTATCAGTTGCCAAATCCAATTCAGAAGATTACAACATGGACTCGATGTTTTCCAACTTTAGCAACGTGACAAACAACTCCATACAAGTCGCGCCAACGTTGCCTCCAAGTGAACGGGGAACGACTGAAAGTTCCTTCTTCCAATGGGTCCGCGTCGCAGCGTACAGCGTCATCTGCATAAGCGGAGTCTTTGGCAACCTTCTCGTTATCCTCGCAAGTCGTAAAGCAGGCATGATTACAGTGAGCAACGTTCTCATAGCAAACCTAGCAGTTGCAGATTTCACTGTCGCTCTCATCAACATTCCTACCGTTGTTGTTTACAGCTATCTAGTGTACTGGCCGTTTGGCGCGGCTCTTTGCAAGCTCATTCCATTCCTGCAAGGCTTGACACTATCGGCTTCAGTTGGAACACTGGTAGCCATCGCTTTAGAACGATACTGGCATATTGTCCTGTACACAAGGAGGAAGCTCACAGTCCGCGAAGCTTACAAAGCCGTTGCAGTTATTTGGGCGTCGTCGATTTTTATCCCTGTCCCGTTGGTCGTGTTCAATAAGATCTCAATGTGGAAACAAGCAGACAAAGAAGTTGAGATCTGCATCGAGGAATGGGCAAGTTTGAAAGCGAGGCAAGCTTACACAGCGGTGTTGTTCTTGCTGCTGTATTGTCTACCTCTACTGCTTATCTCTGGTCTTTACGTGCAGATTGGTCGTTTCTTGAGAAACTTGCCAGTAATTCGACAAGGTATGTACACATTATCCTCTTCTTAAACTAAACAACTGGCAGAATCAGATATATGTTTGTGTTTTCAATGCTTTATTTTACATATGCTAATAAATAATCAGTGCGTTTTGTAAATGCCGCTGCGAAGACGAAGGCAAAATAAGGAAAACAATATAGTAAACGCCAAAGTTACAAATAATAAATTAACCAAAACAGTTTCAGCCTCCTTTGAGTTTGGAGTAGAACGATTTGAGAGGCATGCAGTGAAACCATTTTTTAATAACACGCAATGGCCTACGCCCTCCGGTGCAAAAGCAGCTGCGAGGGATCGAAGATGATAGCTGGAGTGGGATTGAATAACCCACCCAACTCGGAAATTGTGTGTCATTTACTGATGCTTGTGTCAGTATATATGCAAACACTGTAGCTTTTATTGGTATTTCAGTGACTAGCCGTGCTCACAGGAAGGCCGTCCGTATGCTGGTGATTGTGGTGGTACTGTTCGGCTTCTGTTGGTTACCATACCACATTGTCTACATGTACATTGACTTTAGCCAGACACAGCTCACCCAAGCTCTCATCTCTTTCGTCCTGTTTGTTCAGTGGCTGATGTTCGCAAATAGCGCCTGCAATCCGTTTGTGTATGCAGTCTTAAATGACAACTTCAGACGCGAGTTCTTGGCGATGATTTCCAGACGCCAGGTGGGCCGAAGAAGAAATAATAACTCGACGATCCGTGTTCAATCAGTACAAAGCGCTTTGTAGACGTGTCACTCTCTTTCTCCGACTACAATTTAGCACTAAGACACTGAAATGTTATTCATGTTTATCGTGCTTTTAAATTAATTGAATAAATGTAAGTGTGAATTATAATAATAAAAAAGCAAAGAACTTGTAAGCTCTACGGCAGGTATAAGTGCACATGCAAATATTTAAGTTCAATTTTGGAATAGCTAAAGGGCTCAAGTTAGGAACAAAACTGTATGAAATAATGTAGCGGTGATTAATTTTATTAATATAGACTTGCAGGTAGTAGCATTTGAAGGCCCTTCTGCTTTGTCGCTCTAAGCTTCAATATGTATTAGTAGAGCTTAATTGGTGCCCTGCACAGTTTTCTGGCCCATGATAAAAGGAGATACGTCGCGGGGTTTCCGCAGATTTTTGGTGCAAACTGTTCTGAAATGAGTGGTAGGCAACTTAACCCATTAAAAGCATTGTCTTTGAACATCTAATTAAAAGATATGACCGTAATTTGCGGATAAAAATCAATCTAAGGCTATAAATATTGATTTTTTGAAGACGCAAAGTTGCACTCCATTTCCATCCTGGCCATCCACAGCCAAAGACGCTTTTTAAAAGTGAATCCAGAAAGTATTTACATGCCATGACGTGCTGATCCGTGAATTGTTGGTCTAGTGTGTCTAGTAATATGCTTGTTTTAAGAAGTGTTAAAAGTGATTCCGAAAATTAAATAAAATTAGAAAATAAATTAGTAACTCATGAATCAATATACATAAGTGAACCACAACTGATAAATACACCGCGATGTACATGCATATGGGTGCATGATACGTTCACTAAGAGTTAAGCGAGTGAGCTAACCCCCGTGAATAGCAAAGATGTAGAAATGTTTTGGATAAAAGAGTTATAATTCTTCTGTTACTTTACATCTTTTGCTGCATGTGCAAGAATGTGAATACGCATTAGGCGAAAAGCGGGGGGAGGGGCGGTGCCCTTGTACTCCGGATCGAGTGATCCGGGCTCCAACCCTGGCCATTCTCTTAGTGCCTTTCACCACCCAGGTTTATATGGGTACCGGCGAATGTACCGCTTGGGGTTACCGTTGGACTTGCAAGCTATCCTGGGGGGGGGGGGGGGGGGGGGAGAGAGAAATACTCCTAGTCGGTCCCTGCTACTGAAACTGGGATAAGCTCCGGCATGATGGGCCACTTGGCTCTAACGCAGACTTTACTATCAGACGAAAAGGAGGAACTGCCTGCGGGAGAAGCCAAAATGAATGAGCTTGAGGGTCATCATCCTTTTTTTCCATTTAATCATGCAGGGCAATGCGGCCTTGAAACAGAACGGGCCTACTAATGAAGACGTCAGAAAGAAAGATTTCTCTGCCTGGTACGGTAAGCGTTTTTATGCCCAAGAAAGACGCCTCATCCGCGTACTCTTTTTGAAACAGAACGAATTCTTAAGATAAAAATGTCATCTTTGAGTCGATTTGTGCTTAAGGACTGATTCTTAATATTTTCGTGAGTCTACTCGAAGCTCATATAGTTTGTGGACGCAGTCGGGTTAACCTAAATCTAAACCTGCTTTGCTGGCTGCTCACCGTTTTTATTTCAGTTTGTCATTATACCCACCTCGCAGTAAGTGCAGACCCAACTTGACATGTCAAGCGCATGCGCAAGCATTATCGGGTTCTCCGGTTTTTCTACCTCCATAAAAATCAACATTTCCAAATTCCAATTCGATCGGGAACACACGGCCCAACAAGCATCTAGCTTTAAATACCACCGTGTCTAAACAAGGGTAATTTATTTTATTTTCATCTTTTATCGTGTACGCCTGTGCCCTTTCAGTCTTTAATTTTAGCAAGATGGTGTTCTGTTTACTTATCTTATATTTACGATTGAAGCAAGTGTCATTTAATAGAAAACTGCGTTTGCCACTGATTGACTGAGGGACGCATGCTTTAAATTCAAAATTATAAATTCCCAGGACACGTTTTCTAAGTATATGTATTTTAGTTATTATCCATCTCAAAATTTATGTTCTTAGGGCCAATTCGCACTAGCGGACAAGTTTTAAATGTCATGACATTTTTGACAACAAAAAAATTGTCGCGACAAGTCAGAGACATTTTGAAGAACACAAAAGGTGTAATTATTATTACAATAGCTCTGCACGTGCTTCTGTCATCCTGGTACATTTCTCGGCACGGTCGTCTTGTGCAAACATCAAATAATCAGGCAGGTCCACGTGGTGAAAAATTTTAAAACGATTTGCATTTGAAGTGCGCGTGTTGTGATGTTTTTGTGCTCGTGCGGGGATAATCTCGCAAGTAAACTATTTCTTTCCCCCTCCATTTATCGGTACAAACTGGTTCCCTCCGCATTCATTTGTTCCAACCCCGGTATTACCATCCTTCCACGACCTCACCTCGGCACACAAACATGTTTTGCCGCCTATCGCGGAAAAATTTCGCGTGTTGTTTTTTAGTACAATCCAGACCAAACACAATAGCCAATCAACAACGTATTGTTATCTGGCATTACAAGGGGCGTTGGAATGCGACTTGTCATGACTTGTCCTGCCTTGAGGCAGGACATCGGCCCCTTTGAAGATTTGTCCGTGTTGACAAAAATTTGCCCTTGTCCAACAAGTCGTTCGCACTTGTTTTTGCGATTGTTTGACAAAATGTATTGCGCATGCAACGCGGACCAATCATAAGACAACTGCTTCTTTGTTTTCCTGCATTGTTGGACAAGTTCTAGGTTTCAAAAAACGTATTCGCACTTGTTTTCTGTAACAAGTGACACACAAGTGATGAAATCTACCAATTGTTACAATTTTTTTCCGCTAGTGCGAATTGGCCCTTAGTTGTTATTTTCTGAACATCAGATTTCTCAGACACAGCCATCTTCTCGTCTGTTAGCTGCTTTATTTTAAATGATTTGAAATACAAAGTACCTCTTATGTTTTATGATTGCCAAGGAAGTTGTAAATAAAATGTATTTCGACATATAATAACTTGTTGGAAGACTTTGGCTCGATATTTATGAAATATAATTGTTTTATTTATGCTTGCAGCCTTGCGAGAAACTATTGCATGGTTTAAATTTAAAGTTATTTCTATAATATATATATATACATTAATTAATTGGCGTTTTCTTCCATTACTTTCTCCTTGAAGTTTTTTCCAGACTCTTCCTTCTTTGTCATTTGAGTTAATTAACTATCTTTGAAAACCTTGTTAGTTTATCAAATTTAGGACTCGAATGCCACTGAATACATCTTTTTATCTTCCCCAAGTGAGTTTTCACGATGTTCGTTCACGCGCACTATGCAGGCCATGTGCCTACTCCCTGGAACGTTGCCCCTCTAAAATCTTTTCATTGCATCGGAAAATACACCGCTATGGAGATACTCCAAACAGAATCTAATTCCAATATTGTATTTCAGATGCGAAGGCACTGAGCTCTATTGAAAAGCGAGAAAACTTCACAATTAGAAACGTACATATAATAATACTATTGGCGATATTATCAGTAGACATCTCCTTCTGAAAGACTCTGTACAGCCTGACTACCAAATGTAAATCCCACGAAGTATATTGTTAAGAACAGTGAATAGCAAAAGGGAAAAAGAAATCTCGAGTATCTGTCAATTTTATTTCCGTCCACATTGTAACCAAGAGTTGTCTTTATTTTCTCCATCAGTGACTTCCTGTCGCCATACTTGTTTTTCCTAAATATTGGCTTTGTGTGATTACAGGTTTTGATAGGTCTCTTCGGTCCACTGTGTTTGTAGATTTTGCCATTTTTATTCCCTTTCAAAGTGCCTAAAGCGTTATCTATGGAGTCGGTGAAAATATAAGATTTTCCTCCCATGCAAATTCGTATCTCCATTTTGTGACAATCACGGTCTGCCTGAAAGGTAAAATGTTATGAAATGATGTAAAATGTTATTTTTTTTGTAAATAGTCGTTTTAAGCCTGAAAATCTAAGCTAACGTTTGTAGCAACTGCCCGTTATTAAAATAAAATCAGTGACAAAACGATAAAACAACGGTTGGGTGTCTTCATGTCAACAAAGCCATCTTGTTCTATTTTTATATTAAAATAACAAGGGGCTTTGAGTTAAGGTACGGTACTTTTAAAAGCAATTATCCGTTCATATTCATACACCAAGGGAGTGCCGGTAGGCTAATCTTAATCTGATCCACGAAAGTATCGTCGTACACTCACACTCCATGAAAGACGGCATGCTCAAACAGCCCATCTGGTGCTAAATAAAAAGTGCCCAGCCTTGGTATTATGAAAAATTTCCTTTACGATCTCTGTGGCATTTTACATTTTGGAGTATTTGAGATGTCCTGCAGTCTGATTGGTCAGTATAAGTAGTAGAAGAAGAGTAAGAATACCAACAGCAACAACAACAACAATAAGAATTAAAAGAACGAAAAGAACAACAACAACAACAAAAAGCAGCAGCAGCAGAAGCAAAAGCAGACAATTTCCCCATAGTTTGGGTCCAAATAACGGAGAAAGTGGCTTCCATAAGCAACAGTGTAATATCAAGGACTAGAAAAATCTGATTGTCTCAGGTTGTATGCGAAAATATGATCGCGAAAAGTATAACAGATGCTGTTAGGACATAATCTATGTTTCGCTTTATACATAAGGATACAGATGTCCTGCAAATGCTTATTCGCTAGAGTTGGCAACTTAGCTCTTTCCAGTAACTGGGAATAGCAAGCGTGCTTTTCCTTGTAAACAGCACTCAAGCCCCTTTTTTTGTAGCCGTTCAAGTTTACGTGAGTCTCTAGCTCTACAGAAATGTCACACTAAGTGGCAATAAGTAAGATATGGTAGCGCAGCTGAACATTAGAACGCCAATTCTTTGGCTTGCCTTTATACAGGCCAAGCTAACGTGTTCCGAAAAATTTAGTCTGGAATCAATTATTACGCCTAAAACTTTAAAGATATCTGCAGTCTTAATTTCCTGATTGTTTGTACAGGTCACTGCAGCACTTGCGCTTGAGTCAGTTTCCTTACTGTAACCAATGTAAGTTGGACTCATACCACTTGGTTGCCTGATCCGCACTTGCACTCAGAGTTTAGCTATTGACTGTTGTTCTGGTGTCGTTCTGGTACACCTTAATTAACACTGAGTGCATGATACTTTTATTAATACCTTTTAAAATACTAACTGAAAAGTGAAAAAGAAACTGTTTCAAAATCACCCCTTGTCAGTGTACTTACCCAATCTTCTTTGGCCAAAGCGGCATGGGTCCTGTCTCCAGGAACAAAGCTGCCCACATATTTCATCTTTCTTGAATACTTTAGGACAAACACGTACTCCACCAGAGTTAAAAATATGAAACCAAAAGACATCAGTAAAAAGTAGTCGATAGCCTTGAGGTAGGACACGCGTGGCAAGTTCGAGTTAACGGAACCTAGCATGTAACTGATGGTCAGCACTGTCGTGATGCTGAGGCCGACACGTGCAGGAATTGCCTCCGGATCAATCCAGAAGCTCACCCACGAGAGAGCCACGATGCATACGCAGGGTATGTACATCTGAAAGATGTAGTACATTGTACGGCGCTGGAAATGTATGGTAACTGTTAGGCCGGAAAATGATTCTAAAGAAAAAAGAAAGCTTGTTAAACAGATCGAGCCTCCTTTTACTCACCCTAGCCCTATTTTCGTTGTTGTAAGTGTTTCGACATCAAACAATTGGTATGTTGTATACACTGTGAGCCTGTGAGCCTAGTAAAAGAACGGCGAGTGGAAACAAAAAGGCGAGGCCCGTCTGTGCGCTGCCCCGCCACAAACTAAGAGAACTCTTCGAGCTACCCCCAAAGCTAAGCGAACGCGCGCCTGGAAAGGGCTACATTCATGTTCGTCGTTTGGACCATTGTAATGTACATTACGAGGTGTGTTGTCACAGTTAGCCTGTCGCATAATGCTAATTGCAGCGTCCTTTTCAGGACTAATTGAAATGTCTCCAAACTGGAAGATTCATTGTTATCATATTGTCACCTGAGTGGTACAATGAATGCTTGAGTTTCCTCGTTGCATTGAAGACAGTGAACTGAGCCATTTCCTTGTCGTATATGTAAATTTCTGTCCCAACGTCTTTCTTCCAAGTGTATTGTAGATCATCTTTGTCATAAGAGACTACAGAAAAAAGTTTGGTGTCAGCAAGACGAGGCAAAACAGACGTCAGATGACGATTCATTATAAGATTTTCCTTCAATCCTGGATACAGTATTTGAATTAAATATTACCTCATTTAACGGGCAAATTTACCAAAAATACAAAGAAGAAAATTCGGATGAACTTATGCGTTAACATTTTTAAGTTCGTTTTTGCATCTCCGACGAAACCGAGCAAACACAGTTATATACATTTATATGGATGCAAGTTTCTAGAAAAATGACCCTTCATGTGAGGTTTGCTTCAATAGAGAGCGCTAGAATTCAATAATACAAATTATTTGGAAAAATCTGGCCACAGATGTGGCAGCTTAAATAAAATCAATTATCCCGAAGTGATAACAAAAGAGCGAGAAATTTGGAATGGGCAATTTGGACTAATACTGAAAACCGGTTGGACAGCGATAGGGGAATTGGCGGGAAATATTTTGTTGAACTCTCCACCCTTGAATGGCGAGGGATAGAAGGACGAATTAAGCGATTGTTCCTGTTTTTGACGTACCAAACTCCGCCCTTAAATCTTATTGCTTTATTTTTGTACCTGGTACGAACCTCCCAACGAGTTATCAAATGAATATGCCTTGACATTAAAGAAAACATGTTTAG
Organism: Meandrina meandrites; assembly: GCA_963693305.1. Classification (NCBI taxonomy): domain Eukaryota; kingdom Metazoa; phylum Cnidaria; class Anthozoa; order Scleractinia; family Meandrinidae; genus Meandrina; species Meandrina meandrites. The sequence continues at coordinate 33,348,740 of OY855905.1, forward strand.
ATATAATATTTGGCTTTAAACAACGTCAACCCCTGACTACAACTCCTCCATAGTATAAAGGTATACCCTTTTACAAGAAAATTCAAAAAAATCCAGGTAGTAGGAAAAGCATAAAATACATTGTACAAAAGAGCTGTGATAGTTTGTCATCAGCTCCAATATTTACTTACAACTTTCCAAAGCTAAGTGACAAATCTGATCATCCATTGGATAGTTTCGTAGGTTCATTTTACAAGAGGCTGTAGATTTCATCCTATGGAGACACAATAAAAACTTAGTTACACTACTAGCAGAAGGACAAACTTTATAAATTGTTCTAAGCTGCTGTATTAAGTGTTTTAGTTACTCTTTTTATGTGCGGCACTCTCAGTGATCAACGATGAGTTTAAAATAAACGCAAAACAGTAAATAATTTGCGTTGTCAATCCATTCTGCTTCATTCATGTATGCGACTGAATGGAAGGGGGGACTGTTGTTACCAAATATAGTACAAAAACTAACTCAAGAGGGTAAAGAAGAAAAAACGGCAAAATCAACTGATCATACCGTGCACTAAGCATCATGTGCCCACCATTTAAATTCACCCAAACTTTCTTGTTCGGAAGTAACGTCTCGTGGACACTTGTTTGAACTGAATTAACGAAAAATGTGTCAGGAAGCCAAAATTTATCTGCATAGTCCCCTCCAAGAGTAAGAGTTCGGTTAAGACCCAAGGCAAGCCTTGGATCCTCCCAAAACAAACCAAGATACAGGTCTAAACTGAACTCCTGAAAGACAAGAAAACAAACGTACCAGATTAATTTCAGGCTTATAATTTTTATAAAACAGTTCGTTTGTTTGTTTGTTTGCATCAACAGCAGTTCCCTTGTAAGTGGGAATTACAGTTTTAATACAGATTTGGAAGAAACTGTTTACGTATAGAAAAAGAAATAGGAATGAAGAATTCCCTTTGCAAATCTATACTACAACAGAGAAGTAGTAGAAGAAGTAAGTAAGTAAGACCCCTTCCTGCCTATTTTTCAAACGACTTTGCTGTCATTGTACGAGAAGAACCGCCAGCTACACAGGCTTTCCGAGATTATCAACAGTTATGCTACACTTATGGTACATTTATAACTTAACCCCATTCACACCAAGAAAACATGTTTAGTTAAAAGAAACGAAAGGCTAAATTTTGCATAGGGTTCCAGTAAAGCGTAAACTTGTAATATGTTGCAACTTCATTGTGCTAAATTTGAAGTCGACAAACATCAGTTAGCAACTTCTAGGAAACAGCCTTTAAACGTGTTTAGGCTTTGGTGTAAATGGGGTATCTGCTTAGTTTCGATTAGTTTGCAGCATTTGGTGCTTAATCGCAAAGATTGTTCATCTAAGGAAAGCACTATTTTGAAATTAAGCTACCGAGTTTTTGCTTCTTCTGTAGCAGGTTATGTGAAACTCACCATATCTGCCTCTTGTATTTCACCAAATGATAAGATAAGAACGTCCACGTTGACGTCAACGGCTTTCACTTACATGAAAGTAAAAACACACAGTAAAGTAAATGAATTCATTTTAAAGAGCACAACCCCCAAACACATCAAGTCGCACCTAAATAAAATATTTGCCTGCGAATATATTTTTTTGTTTTATCCCTCTGGTCTTATTGCTGGTTACAGTCACGTAGTATTGCTTGACATAGCTAGGGTGGGGGTGAAACAGAAGGACAATACATCACTACCCCTCTCACTAGGGAAACTGCTTGCATAATGACCTCGCTATCGATCGTGGTCGTGCATTCGCTCAGATTTTTTATCGAGTGAAGACATTTATTTGAACTCCCACCTTCTGCCCTGAACCTGTCCACCTTGTTTATGTTTATACAGGCTGTATGCCATATGGCATGGCGTTTTGGTGGCCATCACCTTTACTGGGCCAAAATATTTCTCACAGATTGTAAATTTTATTTGAATTTGAAATTGATTATTTTAATAAAAGTGGCTTTGGGCTTTCCCTCGGCCATTTTACTCCAAACGTTTGTATCGGCTATGATATTGTAGTCAATGGTATATCGGCTCATATACCATTGCCTGTTAACCAATCAAAACTCAGGAATAAAAAGTGGAATATACCATTGCTAGGGTTTTATCCATTCATGTAATCTAATATTGAGCTGGAACTGGCTAAATGACAACAGACGGTTCTCGCTTACTAGAGATATTTGTCTTCTTCAACGAAGTAACCATTCGAAAAGCTCTTAAAACAATCATTTTCCATGATTAGTTCGCGACATCGAAAAGCTCCTTGCTGCATTTTTTGACAACCCGTGTATTAATCAATAAAGGAAAATAACATTAAAAATCGTCATACCGCGGCTTTCAATTAATTTATCCAAAATTGGTTGATAATATAGTGACTTCACTACCAAACCAGCAAACTGTTGTTCTATCTTACCTCCATAGAAAGGCCTTATGTTCCTGTCATAGTTCGTCATTATTGCGTTCAACAGTTTAGACATGTTCCTTCCTGGCTGCACAAGCGAAATGTTCCGCACAAGAGAAGTCTTATAATTCTTGCTGAGGAAGAAGGCAACATCATTATAGTGGTATTTTTTTGTTGTTAATAGAAGAAAACGATAACAAGAGACGTCATCAGTCTCAAAACAAGCCGAAGTGCTCATTTGTTTAATACACGATTTATTTTGACGAATTCTGAATTGTATAATGGACAATGATGAGTTAAGGCAACTCCAACAATCCATTTTTACTGCCTTGCTTTGCTTGCCCTATTTAGCTTTGACTTTCTCTCTCATGTTTCTAAAATCATTTTAAAGGTGACTCAATGTAGTTTCATAACCGGGCGCGCGCTGTTGATGCAAACTTCCAAAATCTGGGCGCGCGAGTTGACGCAACCTCAGGTGAAAATGATGAACCACAGATTTACGTTAACCATTATAAAGGAAAATTTATTTCTGACAGATTTGAAGGCCAGTTAATGCTGCTTAAGCTTCCAAAGATTACGAGCTCGTAGATTTTCTCCATGTAATTGCATCAAACACAGTAAGCAAAGCTGGTAGCTTCTCTTAGTAGAATCTAAGTCCTGTGAACATTTTGGAAAATTTCACCGAAGGAAACTGAAGAAAATGGCTTTTGAGCTACAAAAACGCTAAAAGACGCATTTGTTCGGGTATTCTTCATTTAAGACTTGAAACCATTATTTTAACATGGATGGTTGTAGAACAATTTGCATTTGAAAGGTTTGAGCAAACTGCCTTCTATTTAGTTATGTCTCATGTTGATTTTAGTTGTATTTTTACGAACATTTAGCGATTAGTGAAATACTCACAATATGTTTGAAGCAAAGCATTCGGCGAATAGAAACGTCAGAGCGATCACCTTCGCATTTCTCGGTGTCATTATCCTGCACAAACCTAAAAAGAGAAGATTTTAGGTAATAGTTTAATTTTGTTAAGCCCGTCGTAGGCCTTAGCAGTTAGACGGATTGGTTTTCGGTTTTGTTATCCACAGGTCCCATCCATTAGCTGAATTTGTTCTCCGTAGTCGTAATTAACGAACCCGTTCCACGTGATAAGAATATAGGGTAAAGCGTGAATTGATCTCCCTTCATGAGGGTTTTTATCCCCGGTACGACCGAATTGGGATGAATAATCGTTATGTCGTTATGCCCTCCCATATCTTTGTGCGCTTAAATTGGTCCACGCTGGAGACGAATAAAGCTCGGCTGCCTCGAGCATCCGGAAGTTTTGAACAACGTTCATGTGACGGGGAAATGCCAAATCGGTCTGATACTACTCTTCCCAGGGATTCGGGATTTCCGAATTGAATGTATCTTAAACGCAAATGGCGAAATGAATACAATTGATGCTTCAGTTTGGGCGAAGGTCGATTACATTTCGATCGATCATTAACAGTCAGAGCTGGCACCTAGCAATTTAATTTTAACAATTTAACGGCCATGATGAGCTGACAATACCCTCACCTTGACCCAGCATTTAAAGAAAACAAATATCGAAGTAAGAACATTCATTATACAGTCAAATAAACATGGAGTTTACCTTTTTTATTTTTGAATTTAAGTTCAGCTGAGCATTCCGGTAGAACGATACCTGCATGTTTGATCAATCTTTCGCTGCATTTCTAAACTCCTGCAGTTTTGAAAGTAGCAGGTAGTGCCAAAATATTCTAAACAATACAAAACTACTATGGGATACTAAATCATGTCTTTGCCTCCTGGTGCTTTTGTTAAGTTTTTTTCAGAATGAAGTTTACGGATTACAGAATGTTTTTATTCGGATGTACTTTCTTTCCAAGCAATTCGCCACTCGGATCAATTTTAGTTTTTCATATTCTTAAGATACATCATAATGTGTTTGGTTTTATTCCCAAGTAAGTTCGACTACTTACCTTTCTTTCCAGTGATGTAATGCGGATCTCAATTAACCGACAACACTGGAAGTCAGCGATGGCGCATGGACACGAAGTCGCTTGTTTGCTTTCTAATTGTTAATTATCTTTGATACTTCTTTTATAAAAGAGCGTTAGAAAGTAAGTTACACGTATGGATAAATATACACCTACTGAAGAATAAATTTTCATATTTGAACCAAGCCTTTAGTGATACGAATCGCAGCTATTTTCATTTGTATCTATTAAGATTCCTACCCAAACAGCATCGAACACTTTCGGTGAAACGTAATTACATTCGAAAGTATCATTTCACAGTTTAGTACTTTGAGGAAGATCGCAAAACATGATAATAAAAATAATCACCGCATCATTTAGCCGTGTAGGTTAACGAAAAAGCCGTGTACGTTAACGAAAAAAAAATACGAGAAGCAGTTTTTGAAACTAAAACACGAATCCTCTTATGGATTTTCGAAAATAAATTCAGAAATCATCGTGGTCTATGTTCTCATTTCTTTTCATGGCGTTGATATTTCATGATCAGCGAATAAAGACCTCTACTTTCATCGAGAGTTAAACAGATGAACTCAAAATAATTTAATAAAGAGAAGCATTCAGATATTTTATCATTATAACAACTAAATCAGTTTTTAGAACACATTTACCTTTTAAGAAACGAAGAAATGAACCTCTAGCAAGCCAACACTTTTTAACCGACTTTTCCTGACCTTCTTTCTTTTCTTCTACCAGAGAACTAAAACTTTAATAGGACAATGTTTTGAATTATACGAAATTTTTCCATAAGGTTTCATCTCACGAAAACCCCGGATGCCACAGCGGGGTAGCATTTCTCTTCTTACCAGGAACTCTATTTCATCTTTTCAACGGTACAAAAAAATAACAGAAAATTTTCTCGGAAGCAATTGAAATTTTGTCAATTGCGTTGTGCATTCCATTTGCGAGAACAACTTAGAAATGACGAACAATTTTAATTTTGGAAAACATTGATCTTGTTTAAAACTTTGAGATCTGAAACGTTAAAGTTTCTAATCATACAATTACTTTTCTCGAGTTAACTTGTGCCTCGCAGGTGTGCATAAATTTTTAAACACGGTTATACTAACGCTTTCTGAATGTTAATGAGGCAAGGCAGACTCTCGAATGTTTATTGTTTCACTTGAAATGACTACCTTGTATATTTCAAAACATTACCATAAAGATAACCTCCCTTTTGTAAGTTTCTTTCATTTTTTTTCCTCACACTCAAGTATTCTATCGAGAAATAAGAGTCACCTTCAAACTAAAACAATAAAAAACGTGATATGTTCGCGGCCCCGCGTGACTCATGCAATCAAGTCAGCTCTATGGTGAATAAACCCCTGCTTACAAAACCAATTTTCTGGTCAAGTTAGCGTGTGGTTTGCATATGAAAACTGCGCGAGTTCCTAAAGATGTTTTCCTTCCTTGTAGATCAATTACTTTTCTGTATTCTGATCAACCGCAATCACAGTAAACCCAAACAAGGGAAGGGGTTGAACATCGACAACTGTATTCGATGTTGATTGGGCACAAACCCGTCAAAACAGGTAACGGTCCAATGGTCGACTACAAATGTTGAGACGAAATCATGCCCAAAGCATGACAAGATTACAGGAGGGGATCAGTTATCTCTGTTATAAACAGGAAAGTTGACTTAAAGCATTAATCAATGCCTTCAGAGAAGAAAGGATGCTCCTTCTTGTTTAAGAATAGATGAGACACAGTAATAATGCCCCTATCCCTCTTGCCCTTCTAAGCATGATCCATTTGATTGATTTCGCAACAATGCGTTGACATGTTATACCAACTTGAAGATTCCTGTCTTAGAACAGTCCAGACTCAAATGTTCTGCATGCAGTCAGTTTTGTGTTGCTTTGATGTGATTGTAAGAAATTTTAACATCGAGCGTCATCAGTGATTTATCACGTGTCCTTATATATGAAATGTAAGGTTTGACTTTAGCCGGTGTGTTTTAGTTTAAAAAAGTGACGTTTCCAGCACAAATGTTATACTTTTAAATTGTTCATTTCTCCTGTTCTGTTTTATTCTTGGCACTTCATATACTTTACAAGTTATAGCTAACGTAACTAGGTAAGATGTATTCAACCAAATATATACTGCAGTATCAAAATTGTTTGGAGAATGCCTGTAAACGTCTCTCTTAATTTGTTTTTTCCGTTGGTTTTTGTTTGTTTGTTTCTGTTTGTTTTTTTTTTCGTTTATTTAAATCCACTATCATGGTTTTCATAGAGTTTTGTCTAATGATTATATACATTTTTCTTGTAGATCGCCTACGTACACTATGTAACTTCAACTGCATGTTCGTACAATGTCTCTTTAATACAGAAATACCTCTTCACTAAACACTTGTTAATAATTACTTTTCTGAATAATTGCGATTTTCTTTAACTAGGTTTTCAGACTCGGAGAACCACTATTAAACACGCGGCCATAGTAATATGTTATATAACAACCTTTACTGAGGTACTATAACAAACTAAAGTACTTACATTCATCAGAAACACAATGAAAATGCACACTGAGAGAAACAGTTCACAATGATTTGACAGTGATACTTTGTATCCATGGCTTTGGTATCACGAGCTAATAACAATACTCTGTTTTGGCAAGACCAAATGTGATTTGTAAGGGTTAGAGTGCTTTTTCTTCGATAGTTTCACACTGCTATTCTATATTTAAGGCGATGGTGGGTCTTTTTATCTTACCATTCCTATAACACATGGTATATGTCTGCTACACCCAACGTTACAAGTATTAACATCAAAAATAAGGGTGCTACGACATGTTATAACGTGTAGCTCTTTTACAACATTAATTCATCAACACAAATTCTAACCCCTTAAGTCGGTCAAACCTTGCCTCAGTTCTTTGTACACATAGCTGTAGCTCTGACTACTTGGAAGCTATTTCATTGCTAATGTTTGGAGTTGCCACCCGACATAAAGTTCCATCGTCCGGTCGCTAGCACGCTGCTCAGTTTTCACACAGCTTTCATATCCGCATGATCACAAACACATCATCTTCTTTTTTGTTGTTGAGGGACATTATATTCGGTAGTTGCTTGGCTACTATGTCATGTAGATGACGAAGTAGGCCGTCAGGAAAGCAGCGTATCCCAGAGGAAACAGAATTCTTGAGTACTGATCTAAGTAGTGGACTCCTTTCTCGGAACTGAATTTCCGTTTTACTAGCTGAATGACCCCTTCTCGTTTACCTCCTCTCTTTGCGAAAAAAGGTTTCAGGCGGGTTGCGAGGCTTTGTCTTCGTTTGCGTTCGTGCACTGAGCTTTTCTTTTTGGGGTAAGTCGAGTTGGTTCCATTTTCCATATCGTCCAAAGTATGTTTAAACTTATAACTTTTGCCATCGAATGCCACCGTTACAAGAAGAGGCTTTCGATCCTGTAAGAAAAATGAAAATAATATAAGAAAAGAAACGTAAAATAGGGAATTATAGCAGGAGGGGGGGACGACTCCATTGTTTTCCATGTGACGTCACTCTGGCAGTGATGAGTCTCCCAGTGTTTTGCCTGGAGACGCCCCCTCCCTCCTGAGGAATAGAAACATTCTTTTATTCTTATCTGGCATAATGAAGATAAGAAACTGTAAGAAAATCTAAAAATCTGATTATTTATATATATTCTAGATTTTTTCATTTCTTTGAGATAACAGTTTCTCTTTAGCCTTCGAAAGCAACACTTTTTTTTCGTTCAGAATTTAATTTTTAGAAAGGAGTTCCTACACTTGCGTATACGAGATTCCTGAAATTGCGGCAGTGCTCCAGGCGGTGTTGGACACGGTTCACGTGACATTTTTCGACCAATCATATGTCGCCTCGGTAGAATCAATGGCAGACAATTTTGTCGTCGAATTATAAGAAGGTCTCATCTTCTTCGTGTGATTTCAGCGAAATTTTAAGATTTTAACGGACTGTTTTCTTAGAGCTTGAAGAATAATATCTATGCCAGTCATTCGTCAATTTCTGAATTAAGGGAAGCGATTTTGCTACCAAAACTAGTCGACTGAAATCATGCTATATGGTAAATGTTTGGTTGGCGCACTCGTTAGACATGCATGAACATTTGCTCATTCCTTTACAAACAAGGATCAGTACTGTAGATTATTTTTGCATAGAACTTAAGTTCGATAGTTGAACTTAAAGAAAAGTACAGTGGGCCAGGGCGGGCCTCGCCGTTTTAACGGTCAAATTCGGAGTTGAAGTTGGGGTTTCTTCCTTGATTTCTCATTCAGTTCTCGCATTCGCGGGAATTGATGGTGTGATTTCTGTCGATGTTTTATCACGAACAGAGCCTAAATTTGTACTTCTGTTCGTTGTATAATTTTATATTTTAATGTTTTCTTGCTATTTTTGTTTTTTGTAGTGTTTATACCATCCTTCTGTTTGGCCGATATTTGACAGTCATCAAAACGGCCTTTGGGCCCTCCGAGTGGGAAAACTCCTAATAAACAACCCAGCGAAAATCCATCAAAACCACGATAGGGCGAACTGCGTTGGCCAGCAGTACATCGACGTACTTCATACACAACTCGACATATCTCAAAAAGAAAGCGCCGTAGTTAAGTTCGATTTCAGCCCGTTAAGATCGATCACAAACATGCGAGAATCGAATGTAATTTCCAATAGTCGATGTACCGCGATGTTTCGACTCCAAATATGAGTTGTTCCGCACATAAAATGGCTCCTTTACGAATCCAGCAATACAAATCTATAGTTGTTACTTGGCCCACAAAGATTTGGTATGGATTTCCTCCGATATTTCTTTCAGCATAGGAATATCTTCTCACCTCGAGGATATGTTTACAGTCCGACGATCAGACAATAATGAGTGCAATCGAAAATTTCTTCCGGCATGCTTTGCGAGTCGTGTCCAACACCGCCTGGCAGTGCTCATAGTGGCAGGAAAAAACTAACGAAAGCCTCAAGTAGTTTAATTCAAAATGTCGGGTTGTTTTGTAAGCCAATAAGATCATTTTGCTTCTACGCTAGCTAGTTTTAGGCACACTAGGTAGCTCACGCAGATACAAACGAATTAAATAAAAGAAACAGGCAGAAAGACAGTAAAAATGAAAAAAAAAATAATAATTTAGACATCCGTATATTTGTAGAAGCGATAATCGAACAATCAGGGAACAGAACTTAATAGAACTGGACGCGCGCCGCATTCTAATTCCGGACAGAAACGTTAGTTAAATGGAAATTATAATACTCAAATTTACCTGGTCCTCTCCATTTTCGGTCAACTCGTAGTCATTCTTCTTTTCATGAAATATGTGCAGTTTGCGAGACTGCTTGAGGACAAGAACGTATTCCAACAGTGTCATAAAGATAAACACAAATCCTCCTAGCAAGAAATAGTCGATGGACTTCAGGTAGGAGACACGTGGCATTCCTGCGTTCACACTACCTCGCATATAACTGATAGTCAACACGGTGGTTATGCTCAGTGCCACACGGGCAGGTACGGCCTCGTGATTAATCCAGAAGCTGACCCAAGAAAGTGCCACGATACACACACACGGTATGTACATTTGGAAGATGTAGTACATGGAGCGTCGACGAAATTTCATAGTAGCTGTTAAACCGGAGAACGTTTCTGCGAAAACAAAGAAATGTTGATGTGAATTTTCGAGGATAATGCATACACGTGCATGGATCGTCAAAGATACATCATAGTTGGTTTTCCCCTGATTTACATATTTCAGGAACAAAAACCGATTGCTATGATAATAAATATAAAACAGGAAAATACCAGATTGTACCCAGAAAATTTGAAACATAACTTATATACACATTTAAAATAATAACACTTGATTAACATATTTAATTCGTGATAGCAACTTTAAGGCCGTGGCAAACGAGGTCACATTGTTGCCAACACATTGTTGCTTATGGTGTTTTCTTGGGCGAGCAAACGGGGTAGCATTTGTTACGGATAAGAAATGTTTCTAAAAGAAATCAGAAGCATTTTTGGTCTCGGACACAAATCTTATGTCCTGAACAAATGTTGTGTGCGGGGAAAAAAGACAACATTTATGTCCGTAACAATGTGTCCATATTTCCTACCACCTTAGCCTTACATTTGTTCTCAAAATAGTATATGGCTTTTAGTCCACTTAGGGGCGTGAAAAAAAAAGAATCTCCTGCTTTACTGTAGATTTAACGTATATGGGGTAAAAATTTAGAAACCTGTTAGTGTATGAATAAAAAAGCCTTATCCATCGTAAATTGTTCAAATCTGCTTTTTATGTCATTTTTTAATTTTTTTTTTTCATTAAAAAATAATTAATGAAATAAACTTTCCACATTTATCTAACGTTAACATTGAGGAAGAAAATATTTCTTACCAGAATGATAGACTTTATGTTTAAGATATCTCTTGGCGCTCACAATGTCAAACTGCGCCATCTCATTGTCGTAAATAAATATTGAACTCTCCACCTCTGATCGCCATGCGTACTTCAAGTCTTTCTCCTCGTATGAAACTAAAATAAACACGTGAAAACAACAATAAAAAACATGGAAACGGAACTCTTCACTGGCTAGTATGGCGAGCATTTCAGAGAAACCAAGAAACACAACGTACGAACGTAACCCACATTGACTGCATGGCCTGAAATCGAACCCTGCTTCCAGTTCTCAACTATTTCTTCTATCTCTTTATACCTCAATTAGCTAAAACAACAATTATTTACACTCTTTCATTGCGTATGGAGGCTCTGTGAAGATTCTTTAAAAGGATAACCTAGCTATTAGTTTGAGAATTCTATCGCTGCAAACTTTAGGGTGTGTATACTTACAACTTTCAAAAGCCAGGTGACACGTTTGCTCATCCAGAGGATAGTTTCGTAGGTCCAACTTGCACGAATTTTTTGTCACAAGCCTGTTATTAAATGACAGCAGAATAATAATTCATTCCTTTAATTAAGATGATTGCACTAATTGGTTAGGAGAACTGAAAAGCGTACTTAAATTTGCCCTACAGTGCTTGTAGCATTCCCTGGTATTTCCTGTAGTGGCATAAACAAATGCTTTCTTAGAAATGAAGTTTTTTGTCGGATTCTACCAGAATGTAAACAATGTAATGTTTAAATCTAAACTCACCTTGCACTCAGCATCATGGTACCGTTTATCAGATTGATCCAAATTTTCTTGTTTGCGAAAACCATCCTGTGTATCCTTGTATCAATAGAATTAACGAAGAATGTATCGGGTAACCAAAACTTTTCGCATGCCATTCCTCCAAGGCTAATTGTTCTGTTAATACCGAAGGCTAATCGAGGGTCTTGCCAGAACTGCCCAAGATACAAATCCACTTTAAAATCCTACAAGCATAAAGGTCAACCAATAATAATTTTTCACTGTTAACCTCGCATAATAAGTCATGCGAAAAGACGATAAAAGATGGTGGATGACAAGTACAATAAATGTAATATTCTTCAAAAACAACACCGAATGATGAATTACAAAATCATTAAATGCATTCTTGGCTCAAAAATGGCACAACGACTTAAACATTGATCCAAGAGTTAGGCAGTACTTACCATGCTTGTTTCACTGATTTCTCCGAATGACAAAATTAACATATCCAAGTCAACATGAAGGGTTTGTACTGGAAGAAAGAAATGAAAGAAAATGTTTCACTTGTATTGAAATTAAATGTACTGGTTGAAGATCGTACTAAGGAAACTCGGATGAGACAAACTGACCTTCGTTGGTGCAAATTTAAAAAAAGGTTAAAATAAGGTTTCATCCATAAAACAAACTCCCTACGGGTAAACAAAAGTCCCTACGAATATTTCAACAAATAAACTGCTAAAGACGTACATGGATAAGTGTGGTTTTACTCGTACGAATTTAAAATTTACCTCCATAAAATGGACGAATCCTTTTGTCGTAGTTCTTAAATACAATTTCAAGAACTTCAGAAACGTTTCTTCCTGGTATCACTAGCTCCTCGTATTTAAGATGGTATTCCCTAAAAAAACATGAAACATATATTTGTTAGTTGCATTCATTCATTCATTCGTTTGTTCGTTCATTCGTTCATTCACTCGTTCGTTCGTTCGTTCGTTCGTTCGTTCGTTCGTTCGTTCGTTCGTTCGTTCGTTCGTTCGTTCGTTCGTTCGTCTGCCCGTTCGTCCGTAAGTCCGTTCGTTCATCCGTTCGTTCGTTCGTTCGTTCGTTCGTTCGTTCGTTCGTTCGTTCGTTCGTTCGTTCGTTCGTTCGTTCGTTCGTTCGTTCGTTCGTTCGTTCGTTCGTTCGTTCGTTCGTTCGTTCGTTCGTTCGTTAATATCATTGCTATTTACATCTCCGGCAATGATAAGCTAGCACAGACCGGTGTATCTCTATCAAAAAATAAGAGGGCGACAAAAAACTAAAACCTGGGAAATACTGGGGGGTTTTGGCTATCAGTGCTCGGTTTCTGTGCAAAATCATTCAGATAGCATGACTCCAATTACTCCACGTAATGAAGAAATAGTACTGAATGTCACTAGCCATTGATATATTAATTTCATGATTGAACGCATTCCAAATTAATGTCATCCATGACATCCCTGAAAATCCGATTGTCCATTATGACTTATCATTTCTTATACAAAACCTGTCACGCATTTACATGTTATATATTAATCAATATTCAAAATTAAGGAGGCAGCATGACCGAGTGGTTAAGAGCGCTGGTGTATTAAATCAATCCCTCTACCCTGCCACTGCCTGGATTTGATATCGGTCGTCTCGAGTTCGAATCCTCGGACACGCTTTGTACAATTATAGCCAACTGGTCTGCCTCCTCCCAGTTGGGATTTTTACTGAACCATGTTATGTCTATTTAATATATTTGTTTCCTCTGTCTCAGTGACATGCTTGTAAATTAGCTCGAAGAGATGTTAAGTTCATGACCAATCCAAACAACATTCACGTTTTTTTAGATTTACATCTATGTTTCACAAGCCTTAAATTAAGATAATGAAAAGTAACAGTGACATACCATGGCGGTGTATTTTCTGGCTTTACTATTTCACTATTATTATGTTTCTGTGGTGTTGAGTCCTTTGTAGGTTTCCTGCAGGACAAGAAAACTATTTTTATTACACCGCCATATACAGGAAGTCAATATCCATGGGCTGGCTTTTAGCACGTACACACTGAAGGAAACAGGAGTAATACATGGCATCGTAGTTATTGTACTGATAATTGTTGTTTTCAATTTAAAAAAAAAGAGAAATTTCGACAACTCGATTTTACCAGTTTCTGCATAAAAGAGACGAATTCACTTTCGGTCAGGAAAATAAAATGGGCTCGGAAGTGAATGACTTTTTTAAATACAATAGAATAAACGTAGAAAAGAATAAAATAGAATAAACGAAACGAAAGTTTTCTATTCCAAAAAGGAACATTAACCTCGCGCTGTTCCCTTTAAAACTTACGTGGTGCTAAGGGAAGACTTCAAAGTATTGGCTGTTTCGGTGATTGGTGGTGTGGCTGTTGTAGCATTGTTTTCCAATCTAGTTTTGTTCCTCACGACAAAGCCGTAACTGAAAAAAAAAAACCACGAAACATCATTATTTCTAAGTACATTTATGCAACATTTTTTAGGTTTTTTCTTTGTCAGTAAACTACAGATGAAACAGGGTCGCTACAGAACAGGAAATGGTCAGGGAAAATTAAAATTCTTGAAAGGTCAAAATTACTCTTGTAAGTTTTGGACTGCGATAATTTTAAGTCTCTACTAAAAACAATTAGACTGCTCGTTCCCGTTTCCCAGAGCTATCGGATGATATCGGATGATTGACTTTATTCGCTTATAGAAAACTCGGGTTTGTAGTCTAATTGTTAATCATCGGTTCGCTTTTTTCAGTAATATTTGCTAAGAAAATTTTTTCCACACGTTAAGGGTTCAATTTAAGGCCCGCTAGCCAGGGCTCCTACATCCTTAGTGAAATAGGAGTAACGGCAATATTATTATATATATGTATAACTGTTGTGGTTTCGATTTATCTTCGTCTTTGCATATTAAATATTTACCATTGACATTTGCAGTAACAACACCGTGATTAATTTGCCTCTGGTGTTGTTACACGTACACTGCTGGCTTAAACAAGCTGAATGTTTGCTTTCTATGGCAACCACGTTTGCTTCTGTACTAAATGAAAATTCATAAGGTGACGGCAAAACAATATTAAAGTCTTGATGATAACTCACAACAACTGACCAAACGCTTTTGGTATTGTTTATTCAATTAAAGAAGAAGACAAAAGGATGAATTTTGAACAGCCTGAAGCATATCTTTGCGGCTAGTATGTAAATCATTGGATGTATATGAACTGAAGATTGCTTTAAACGGAAAAGAAATTCTACTATATGTTCTACTATTATGTGCATAGCTTCTTTTATCCTTCAGCTGTGGTTTGTCACAGAGTACTTTTCTTGTTATCCTGCCACGCGCTCGCTCCTTTCCGGACTTGTCCCAGCTTTGAATTTATTAATGGCTTTAAAAAAATAGTGCATGACCGGTCCTTTTCAAACAAAACCTACGTAATGATGGCAATGTAAAGGACAGTGTACTTATAGTAATTAATAGGACATTTGTAATTACTATGATCCTTGCATTCATTGCAACAACTGACTCAGTGTATATCCACGTTAAGAGAAAACGCAATTGACTCCACTTTCTATAGCTAATAAGCAATGATGTGAAGTTATTAAAGGCGTTTATAAAATAGCATTAATTTTCAGGAGTAAAAACGAGAGAGACACAAGACTGGATAAAACATGAGTGGCATGGAATTGAATAGTTACAGTCTACACATGTACAGTCTACACAAGTACAGTCCTACATGGGGAAGTTTATAATTAATTACCTTAAGAGAGTAGATAATTGAAGAAAGAATATAAGTCCCACATGCAACAAAGGCTGCATGACTGCCAGTGCTTCTCAGGCCACTGTAAGAAATAAACAAGTGAATATCATGTTGTTTCTCAGATGTGGTACACCATACAGTGTAAACATGTCTCAAACAAGTATTATACGTATAGCCCAAATGACGTTCTAGCCATAATAACAGCTAAATGTAAAATATTTGATCCTCGATATTCTTATACCCGGGGCATTGAATATTTGACTAAGTAGTGAGGTCTAAATTGTTTATGCATTTTATACAACATGCTTAAAACAAGACTCGTGTCATCGGTACAAAAGTATATTACCAAGTACGCAAACCGTTACATGACCTAATGGTACCAAGAATGTTTAACATGAACTAGGTCATAAATTTAGTATCGTATAGTGGTTGTGATCTTACATGGGATGCTACATGTCGCTATATATGATCGATTAGTACGAAAAGCATCAATGTAATGGCAACAAAAAGCTTGTTAGCCGTCAGATAAGTGCAATATGCATAAACCCACTCTGCAATATTAATGATGCCACACTGACTTCAGCTTGACTGCAAACTCAACGCCAAGCTTTAATTGCTCTCTTGGGCTGCAATCCGTTAATTGTAGTGTCATGCCATCATAGAAATGTGTTTCAAAACCGTTCCGTTGTCAGAGAAATAAACATGTATATGTAAATATAACATTCAATAACCCTCGACTCGACTCGACTCATAAACGCAAATGAACGTGAGCTGACTGCGTCAAATAAAGTTTGTTAAATTGCTCCCTAGAGAATAAGAGAATAACCAATTGTTTGGGCATTTGAATTTAAAAGACTTCTTTTAGTGGTTGTCCATTTGATAATACCTATAATCTTCTTCTTGTACCAGAAAAAAAGCGTTGTGTTGGAAGAGTTACTGTTAACCGCGGTTTGTTAACTTAACAGCAGTTATGAAAGAAACTGTTTTCACATAACTAACGGACGGACCAAAATTCCTGCACAGGATAAACAGATAAGAAAATAGGGGTGCAAGGGGAGCCATGGGTAGAAACAAAGTCAAGCAAGTGGCAGTAAAAAACAAAAAACATGCACAACTTGAAGGTAAAATATATATATATACATCTTGCCCAGAAAAATTGTCCTACCCCGCTTGAGATGTTTTCTGTCCAGCAATTTAGCTGCTTCTCAGTCCTACTAGAGGGAGGCTTTGAATTTGGAAAAATGGCATACGAGAATGGTCTTTGCTCCATTTTGCCTAAATTTTACTCTGTTCTGATCACTTTTAACACTTGCAGGCAAGATGTCGCAACACCGTCTGCTTTAACCTCGGTTACTGTCGGTTACTTAGCTAGACCATGCCGACGTGCATTTATTGAGGTTTACTACGGCGGTTAGACGATTGAAATGTTTACTTCTGTTAAGTTAAAACAAAACCTGGGTAAACACCTCTCGACAAAATACGAGGTCAGTATGCAAACTTGTTCAGTGTCTATAGAGCATATAAGTTATGTTGCTGTTCCAATACTAACAGTTTTTCTCTATTTGATTTTCGAGGTTTTAAAGAGAAACGTAAACTCGATGATCAGTAGTTAAACTCGTGCAATGTGTACAACGTTTTAACTATTCTAAATCATGTAAATTGCTCTTAACTAAAGCTGTTGCCCTGTGCGGTGGTATAAAAAAAATCACATGATCTAAAAAAATAGTTAATGGTATCTGAATGGCCGTTGTATACTAGACAATCTTTTTTTTTTCGTCGAAAGGTTCGATATAATCAAATTTGTTATATCAAGATTGCACTTTAATATATAATAAGACTCGGTATTCCTTCCAGACGCTGCTTCCGGCCGTATCTTTAAAATTGCTAGTCCTCTTGAGGCAGAGGAAACAATAGTCATTCCCAGCCGGGCACAGATGAATTATATGACTTTTAAATTTCCATATGCATTTAACCAAACCTATTTTCAATCATAATTTACGTAGTTCTAATTCTTGTTATAGCGTAAAAACGCCTTGTAACTAAGAATTGTTTCAATGGTTTTGTAATTCCACCAGGAGGTGTCTAGAAGCGAGCGATTGAAAATTAGAAGTTAGAGGCTTGTTCTCGATATATATATATATCTCTCTTCATTGCGACAAACAATTAATTATCAAAAAGTGTCGTACCGTTTCTATCTACTTAAATGAAGGAGTATATTTGTCTATATTCCAGTAAAAACAGAAAAAATGTAACATCAACATAATGAAATCTTGAAGGTAATTACAAGAGCGAAACGCATTTATGTAAATTAGTAACAATTTTCAGCTCTACTGCTGTGCTGGCGACTTTTTATTTCAAAACGTCCGTCACAACCGACGCAAACTCGACTAACCCAAATCAAGTATTCTAAATAGTTTGCTGATAATCCTGTTTGTGGTTTAAAGCTTAGAAATAGGCAATAGTCAGCGACAAACAGACTACTTAACAAGCTTCTATTGACGCCAAAATTCGGCAGCACCTGCTTGCAAGTCGTTGTCGATAATTTGATGCATTTCTTTTTTCTTAGATTTCTGTTATAATTATTTCGCTAGACTTTCACCTAGCTATGTTATTTGAATATTATTGAGTGAAAAATGATTGAGGGGAACTGATTGATTTGTAAGCAATAAATAAATCCAATCTGTGAGTACGTTAGTAAAGCCGTGTAATTTGTCGATGACCGAGAGCAGGGTTTTGTCCAGCCATGTATAGTTATATACAGATATATTTACTTGTGAGAACCGCACTTCACTGCTGTAAAAACTGTTTGCAATACTATGACAAGCGACTATTTAAAAACGAAACAAAATGTCACTTGAAATTAGTTAGAAATCATCTGTATGTCAATAGTAAAGGTTACATTGCGGTTTACAATGAAACCTCAAACGAGATGTAGATATAATCGATACAACTAACCCGTAATCCTTGTTCTTGACTCAATGGGGAATGCCAGTCGCATATTTGTATTCATTGGTGTTTAAACGGCTTTCTGCCCGCTTAAGTTGCATTTGTCGACATTTTGCCTAAACTAACTCAGTCACATTCGATGGATTTTAAGTTATTGAATCGCACAACAAGCCAAATTGCTTTCCGTTATTAATTACAATCCTAAAATAGATGTAAAACAGAATTATTATTTTGAATACTTGGGTTTCGTCATTGGATGTTTAATTATTAGTAGCGTGTCACTTTTAGTAACTTGCCATGCTGTCTGTCAATGATATATGAATTCATCATGCCCATTGATAAAATCCACAAGCAATCACAGGTTATATCGAGATGTGAGGTTTTAAGACGCAACCGTCAAAGGTGATTATATTAAGATTTGGTGCTCTCTAAAAAGTTTGTAAACAACGCTTTACTGATAATTAAATACTAACGATCGAAGATTCTGAGGTAGTCCCTTTTATTATTTACATTGTTTCTAGGTTTTGTACGGCTGGTAGGGATCATAACAATCTAGCAATTAACTTTGAACTTCACGCATATTAGCAAGTCATGCTCTTGACAAGTCATCTGACTGAATGATAAAGGTATGGAATAATTGAAAACAGTAGGACATACAAAAATCAAAACATAATTTCAGTCAATAAGCGATGAGTAAAGTTTGACGGCAGGTGTCAACCTAACTGGACAGTGAAACCGACATGCATTCGGTGATTTCTCACAATAACGTTCGGTGTTTCATTAGTAAAGAAAATTCTTTGTTCAAATTTCAATGAAACCGTACAACAAAGCACCCAAAATTATGAACAAACCAAAAAATTGATTAGTTCTTGAAAAGCAAATTTGATCTATTTTATGCTCGTACGCAACATATTATTTTGACTATTAGATTTCTAGGGTATTCAGCAATAATGCCAGATCTCCCACAGTCTTCTATTTAAAGAATACAGTGGTCTTTTTTATTAAAAAGAAATCACCAAATGGAAGTGTCCTCTTAACAGATTATAAAATGCTGCCAAGAAACGTTGATATGCCATCTTTAAACAAAAGACCACACTCATATGTACCTCTGCAATCGAAACAACTCGAAGTGGATTGAGAGAGTAAGCAAATTGCTTTGTAGTTGTTTGCCTTATTATGGACACACGTCACTTTTAAACAAGAAGGAAATAAACAGAAAAATATTAACGAAAACACAAACAAGAAAGTGTGGCAGTTTAGACCTAAGTTGTGTAGTTTGGAATACCCAGCAAGCTGATAGGTAATTTAACTTTTTTAATAGTTCCCCAAGACATTCTAGACATTTTATTTTAGGGTTTATATAAGACCACGGATATCCTTAATCACTGAAAAGATGTTCCCCACTAATAGTACCCATTATTTGCAAGAACGGAATCAATAACACTTGCTTACTATTCGCCAACCATTTTTCTTCATTTCCTGTTTAGAACATATTTCACTCTTCTTAAAAAGCTCGCCCAATTTTACGCTACACGCTAAAGAAGGAGCAAGTGTCCTTAATAAACAAACTTCCGATCTTGCTCAGCTCGAGTTCTGTGATTGGGTCTATGGGGATTTGATTTGATTTAGTTTCTGATAATGAATATTACGGAAACCTTGTTAAAATGTCAAGCTAGGCGATGTTAGACTACTTAAGTACTTAATTACATATTGGAGTTTATACACAACTCCCTATAGAGCTCAGTTTCGATGATTCTCAGTTGGCAAATTAATTAAGCAATATTTTCAGGGATCAGGAACAAATATTCATAAATATCTAAGCAGGGGATCGTTACAATTGTGCGTTTATTTTGTTCTCCAAGTGCAAGTTTAAACCACTAAAATCAAGAATTGTTATACTTGTTATCCCGCCTAGCCTGTCCGTATATAATCTGTATATAAGTGAATGTTGAAACGGAACTACATATGTCCTATGAAAATAGTCTGTATGTGTAAGTATTTCAATTTATTGTTATGTAAACGATTCTTGTCTCGATATCTGTTGAATGCACAGCCTTTAATCGTACTTTATTTTTTCCTGTTTGTAGATATTTTTTTACAGAGTAGTATTTTGTGAAGTATTAGTTTGGAATCCCGTTATAAAGTAAGGCTGATTGAATTCCTAGATGAAATTATGTCAGATATTACACCAACCAATATTCATTAAACTGGTTGCTTTTTAGTCTGGCATCATAGTGTGCAGAGCATACCCTCGGGCGTTGTCTCAAATCTCTTTAAAAACATATCGCGCGCGATATCCAATTACTTGGGTAGGTCAAAACAAATACATTTATTGGTAAATATCACAAGTGAAGGCTTCAAACTGCGTAAGAAATTGAAACGGTTTCAAATGGAAGCATCGCACTGTTTATTGACTGGAGAAAATATGCCGCTGTTTTAATTATAAAGTACTACTTTACATCCTGTAGCAATTGTTTGCTATTCATCTTTTTTGTCTCCGCGCATTCTTTTTTTTTTTTTGTAACTTTTCTTTTTTAAGTTACTGAAGAGAAAAAGGAAACAGCCTTTTTCTGTTGCCTTCGTTGCGATTGAACGTGTAAAATATTTTCAAATTGCACTATAAGATGGTTTTTATATCTAATGTTAAGGTAATGTTTCACATATTGGCAATTACATATTTTGCGTCATGAGAAAAGGTCTGACAAATAGTTGTCCACGTATTTGAAGACCGAAACGATAATGCAGGCTAGCGACCAGATATTCTTTCTTCTTCACTCTTTGCAATGCTTTGTGTACAAAAATGACACTCAATTTTAAAATCTTAATCATATATAGAATGAACTGTCATCGGAATATTTACATATGATTTTCATGCAAGAAAGGAGATAACATACGTATCGAAACATTACGGAATAGACAACAATACTTACATTAACGGTAATCGTGGTAGCGCAAAATAGCTTGCGAAATAATGTTCAGCAGAGACTCGTCCGACGAAAAATACGACCAACTGGTGACAAAAGTTGAATAAGCGTTTAGAATTTGAAGGTAGAAGTTTCTTTAAAAACACTAAACTTCAATCTCCTTGAGTCAGTCTGATTGCAGGGCATTCAGGACGTACTGGAACACTCTTCGCTTGTTATGACTTAAAGAGGAGATCAAACAGTGTTATTTAAGCCATTGAACCGATGCATTTACGTAACATACGTCCTCGGTTCTTTTGAACTTGAAAAAAATGAAATATTTATTGCGTTAGGGCTATTAAATCAGATTTGTACATTTATCAAAGGCGTAAAATCTAGGAAAAATTGTGCACCGTGTTTCTAACAAGGACATAATCACATGAATAATTTAGCGCAACTTGTGCTGAAGAAAATTGATTAAAATAGCAGCGACAAGAACAAGCAATTTACATCCTCAGTTGGCTAAGAGCAAACTCCAAACACTATATTAATTGCATCAGGAAATTGCATCTTTAGGTCTTCCGATTCATAATCGTTAACGGTTTGCAAACAAACGTCGAAGAAAAGGTTTGCGAACGCATCTATTAAATTTTAATAGATATCATCCTTTAAATTTAGATTATAACTTGCGATTTAGGCATTTAACAGGCCCAGAGGGGAAATGATTACTCTGAATTTTAGTACTTTGATGTTATTCATTATTGAGAGTCCCTAAGTAGCAATAAGTGAACCTGATCCAAACCTTACCGCTCCAATTGAACAGAACAAAAACTGTTAAAGCTATTAGTTCTGACTCCTTGATACCAAATATACCATACATATATATTTTAAGATATTGTTCTAAAACTGTGACTGAAATAAGAAGACATCTCGTAATAGCTTTCTTCTTCATAATCACAAACACAAACTGTCGCTTCGTCCATGTGTTTTAATTATTCATCAGTTGTGTGTAGACTCTCGTGGCACCTAAACACACGCATTATCGCAAATTGCTTGCAGTATTTAGCCTCCCCAGTGGTGCTATACAATCACTTACTTTGAAATCCAAGTCATTCAAAGTACTAATTCTTAGAGGAGGTAATGGTGGTGCTTTTCTAATAATCCCGCATTCGCAGACTGTTCGTAAGCAAATAACTTGATAAATGTGCCATTCAATTCGCTCCTCGTTTAGTAGTACGGGGCTTCCAAGTTAGATTCGATTAATGAAAAATAGCTTCATCATGATAAGAACTCGCGATAAGCAGATCGGAGCTAATCGGTTATTTGCTAAAAAATATCACACATGTTGTACAAGAAGTGTTGTTTGGAAAAATTTGCTGATAAGTTTATAATTCAAAACAGGTCTATCACTTTTTATAAACTGTAATACTTCCCGTAGAGTGACGAAAGTTAAGATGTTCTTCATATTTTGAGATTTATGGATATAGATTTAGCCAAGCCAAGTATCGGAGCTCCACAGTTATTTATTTCTTGAACGCGGTGCTCACTTTGTAAATAACGATTAACAGTGCATTTCCATTAGAAGCAACTCCCCGTTGAATTAAATTTCATCGAGCGAACGTGCATACAACAGCTTGCGTGTCAGATGTACATGTGAATTGGGGTCAAAGGATCTGCTAAACAATTATTATAAACCAAAGCAACATTTAAAAGTTAGATTTGCCGGACTGCAGCATTTTCGTCATTCCAGAAAATTTAATTAAAAGTCCTAAGGTTTGTTTTAATTTTCAATCCGCATGAACTTAGGAAAAAACACACTACAGCTCTTCCAGCTGGCTTGATAGCTCAGTTGGTAAGTTCACTTTACCGAAATTGTTGTTGGAGGTCATGGCTTCGAGTCCCGAAATTTTTCAGGCTTTCTTTTCGCAGCTGCTTATAACTGCAATGATCTCCCATGCGTTACAAGATTGGTTATTCGCTTTTAAACACGGTCCAGTATTCTTTAGGGTAATTTTTGTTCTATTTTGAACTCCTAAAAGGATTTTATTTTTATCTTAAAACAACAAAAAAAAAAAAAAATTGAAAATTTCAACGATGAGCCTTATGGACGCCATTCTGCTCGGTTATTAAAAGCTCGTGCGAAGGCAGTGCAAGTAGCGTAAGGAAGGACGTATATACATTTAGACTATCACGTGACAACAAAATATTTAGCGTGATGGGTGTACCAAATTTATTTTGGGGCTCCGCTCAGCTTCGCTGATATAATTTTTTTTTTATAATATTTCCGGAAAAAAGTTGTGGTTAACCCTATCGATACTCAATATAAGTATTGTTTAGGCTACAATTTTCGCTTCATCTCAGGCTTCAGTTTTGGTATTGTTTACAACTTTTCACTTGACTCTGAAGATACTTTCGTTCTGGTTGTCTCATTTCTTTTCAGAACTACTTTTATTTGGGCGATCACCCTATCTACAATTAGTCACTTAAACTCTATAAACTTTACACATGAGAGACATAAAATTCCTACGGCTTTAGAAGTCAGTATAGGACTTCCCATCCAAAAATCAGATATCATAAATGCATTGTAGTTCTATAACAATACATGTAAAAATTATGGTATGTAAGCGGAGTAAATAATCAGTCAAGAACTAAAGTTTATCAGCTTTAATTTCAAAGCAGCAATAAAAATTCAAAGATTTCCCGGCACTGATTGTAGCCACGTGTTAAGAGGAGTCGATAATCACTATTTAGCCAAATTTAAGAAACCAGTCAGAGACAGGAATGGATAGTCAATAACTAGCTTTTGGCTGAGCTTTCGTAAACACAGAATTCACTCTACTTCAACACTTTTGGGACATGGTGATTTTTGCAACCAATTCATTAAATCGCTAGAATGCGTAGTATATCTTTGTCTGTCGGTCGGTCTGTTTGTTTAACGACATGCTGTTAATTAATCTTATTTGGCTGCTTATTCGAAGAAACGTTCTATATTTTTACAACGTACATTTGGTGGGGCTTATTGAAGAGATAAACACAGAATGCATGGTAAAAAAAGTAAAAACAATGCATGGTCTACCGATAACATAAAATCATGTTTCGCATTCGCCTCACGGGTTGACGTAGCTTGCTTTACCCTATATCACCGACAACAAGCCGTCCACTCACCTACTCGGATTCTGCCAAAATCATTGTCTCCGTTTCCTATCCTTGTATGCGAGCTAGATTTATATGACAACTTTGTGGAAATGGGGTAAATAAATATGAAGAACAAAGTTCGAAATATTCCACCCAAAGTTAATATAAGTCTTCGCGTGTGTTCTGCCGGATTATGTTCTTTAACTTGCAAGACAGCATAAGGAAACATCCACCAAACGGGGTAAAAACAGCAGACTACGTAAAAATGCCAGGCTTGGTAGTAGTGTTATATTGATTTTGAAAACGCGTTGGTTTTCGCCATTTTTCGCCATTATTTTTTTTTTGACATAAATACATTCTATCTTTTTTAAAATTGAAGACGAGACTTAATATAATCATCTTAGAATTTCTAGCAACACGTTATAATACACGGTGGTTAAAGTAATCAAAGGATAACAATTTCTTAAAATTGTTAATAAAAAGCTTAGGCAATTTCCGATGAAGATCTATTACAGCGTTACTACAAGAGCCAGTATTGACATTTAAATGTAAAGAAAAAAATAAGTGATACCGAGAAATCAACGATATATAGATCGAACCACTGTTAAAGGTTAGCAAGGGTTGCATAATTAAAAACTAATTGGATGACCGACTGAAAGTACTAAGGGTTATATGTTTGCGTATGATTGCAGCCCACGTAACAAGCTTAATCTTGTAGGCCACGTAATATTATTCTAACGGGAGAAAAGAATAAAACTTTATTGGGTGCAACACAAATTTAAAACCCTTTGAGGTTCCGAAATTCCACAGATTTTTGCTTCTCTTTTCAGTGGGTACAGGTGATCAAGAAATAAACAAGATTATATGGTACAATGGCACAGAAAATGAAAGATTCAAAAGGCGAAGTACTTAAAATCTGCTTTTCCAAGCAAAAATTGTGTGGCTTAAAGAAGGGACTGGGAAATTTAGGCCACGAATAGAAGCATGTCATTCGCATTTCGGTCTTTCCTGTCTGTTTCGTCCTTCCTAAGTTAATTTTCCCTTACAGCCTGGTCACGACAAATCTTATTTCTACTTTTATTTTTTATTTGCCGCTTTAAACAGTGAAAATCAATCTTTTTGGTAATAGGATCACTTGTCATCACAAATCCGGTAAATTCCAGAGAGAATTTAAGACGGAATCCACCAGGGAGTTAAGTAATATTTATTGAAGTTGGACAAAAATATAGTACAAGAATAATTTTTACCTTATTGCGTTATTTTCTACCCTAAATAAAAGGTAAAGATGTAAGTAATTATCTGTAATAACACCAACAAAATTTTGCATCAGAGTATTCTCGCGTGTAGCCATTTTGTAAAATCGTCTTTAAGAGATTCACTGGAATGCAGTGGAACTTCGAAATTTGTTTTCGATGTTTGGTGTTAATTGTTAGGAAAGATTTCTTTTGATAAAATATTTGAAGCAATAACACAGAAGTTTGCAATAACGTGGAAATAATTTTGGTACAGCAATTTCTTATCAGAGCCTGATAAAATGAAATTCAAAGTTCACAAGCTATAGGCAAAAAGCTCACGTCTTTTGAGCGATTTAGTGGAACTCAGTGGAACTTCGAAATTGGTTTTCGATGTTTGGTGTTGTTAGAAAGATTTCTTTTGATAAAATATTTGAAGCAGTAATACAAAAGCTTGCAATAAGGTGTGAATAATTTTGGTACATAATTTTGTTCAATAACTACTCGAAGTCCTGGCGGATTAAATCTTAGTAGTAGTTTTCAGTTAAAAAAAAATAATAATACGGCAAAGAAAATAATTTACCTTGAAGTAGGCTATTTTTTGTTTATTAATACTTCCTTTGATTAGTTGAATATTACAAACACTCATTAGTCATTTAACAAGTAAGGCACAGAACGCATGTAATTATGAAATAGTTTTCTTGTATTTTGTGGATGAGGCATTATGTACATTTCAGTATCGTCAAGTAAGCCGCAGTTACACAAGAAATCTGATATGAAACTTCACTAGCAAGCATAAGTCCTCTCCTAGCCACCAAATACCATGACGAGCTTTTAAGACCAGATTATCACACTCAGTTTTTAATGAGAAATTATTCCACATAAGATCAGTATCCCACCTCCGCTTTATATTTTACTAGTATATGTGAAAAAGGTCTTTCCAACTCTGCATGCCTTAAAGAATTATTTCTCCTCGCTTAATAACTCCAAACTTTTAACGGGTAAGATATAGCTTTTGAAATTTTCCACGGCAGTTATTATTACCTGACGATAAAACAGTTATTATTCAAACAAAGCAAGCTCGTCTGAAGACAAAGAAAATTTAAAACTTCGCGTTCCGTCAGTTGCAGCATGTGAATTTTAAAGGCAAAAAAGTAACTAGAAACTTCCACTTCAATGAACGATCGATCAACTGTGAAAAAGAGACGTATCAAGAGAGGAACGACTCCTTCAATAATCTTCGTTCAAATACATTTTCAGGTTGAATGTGCAAATTGTAAAATGAGCCTGAGATAAAGTATTCGCGATACATCGATTACGAACGTTTTATGGCCCTGCATGAAACTACGAGTCGTAATATCGAAGGTACCAAGGAAGTGAAAATGTATATTGCCTAAATTCGCGCACCTTGTTTTCTTCCGCATATTACTGAAAGTTTTGATGAAGTTGAATTTTTTCCAATGTATTTTCATGAATTACCGAGTTTCTTCAGAACATATGAGTATATTCACATCAGATATGACTCATGACTTTTCATTTCCTGAACTCTGTCCCAAGTCTAAGAAAATTTTGTCCGGATTAGAGCGAAAAAAAAAATATATATTCCATAACAACAGCGAGCAAATGTAGTGATTTTATATTACAAAGATATATAGGAAACCGGGCTAAACTGTTTTCCTAAAAATACAGTAATATGTGCAATTAAATTAAATTAATATTTTGGCAATATTTTACCTGAACGTGAGCCTTTGACCTAAACCAGCTGAAATGAAACAAGTGCTTTTGAGTTTTTTCAAAAGGAACACCTCCATTTAACGTAAATTCTGCGGATACAGTTTCGTTTACGGAATCACATTGACTATGCATTCTTTTTTTAAAAAAATCTTATAACAAGTGCTTATATTTATTACTGGCATGTGCCCAGAAAACCACATCACTCGATAAGAATTGTAATGAATATGCGAGTTGATTTTTTTAGCGGAAATTATTTGTTCCAGAAGTCATAACATTGAATGTTCTCTTAAAAATTAAGTACAAAAACAATTTTTTTCGAAATATGAAAACGGGAAAAAAATAACTTAACCTCCAGCCAATTGAATGATACATGATGTTATCTAGGAATTTATTTAACACTATGTCTGTGAAATATGGGCTCTGGCCTTGGCAAAATAAATTTATTATCCTTTTTTATATTTCGTGGGTACTTGGATTTATTCAAGAAAGATATTGTGGGCAAGAAAAATAATATGAATTTTAATACAATAATGCAAGCGACCACTGAGGGCCGCGATCACGACAATTTTATTTTCTTTAAGAGAACATTGCAACTCGCCCTTTCTAAAGCTTACTTAGACTGTGCAAATAATAATTCTCAATTTGTGTACAAAATCGAATTTCACATTCGGTTAATTCTACTGTCAATATCTGTATTACATATTTAAATTTATTTTACACAAATGTTTGCGCTTAGCTTATAAATCATGTATTGAGAAAAGAAAGTTCAGTTGGACTGCATTTCAAAATTCCCCAAAAATTATTCCAGCCTTTCCCAAATGGATCAAACTCATAAATGTTCAAAACTGCAACACCCCCTCTCAGGCGTGACTGTTTACATTGTAGCAACGGTGATATCTGATGAGAAGCAATAAATGCCTTTATTTTATATTTTCTGCTCGTATATTTAAAGGTCACAATCGACGGAGCTTAAATTATGAAATCATTTTCGATATAAGCTCACATGGTGATATTGAGCGATAAAGAACTGTAGGGGATAACTACAACAATCAAGATTAATTGTTCTTCACTCCAAGTATAGTCGGCTAACATGTGGGTCATAAAAATACATTTCACTCTGATACGACCAATAGTAATTTAAAATGTAGTTATCTCAGTGGAATCATACAGTTAAGAGAAAATAAATTGAAATATACAAAGCGTAAAGTAAAGTTTGTTATTTATTCCTTCAGCAGAATCGTGCCGCTTTTAATGAAAGATAACAAAGGCTTTGAAGAAGAAGAAGAATACCAAACATCAAAGGTTAATTTATTAGTTCCCTTGTGACAGTAATGATGCCTCAAAAACCAACCACTAGCCAAGCACTTTGCGATGAAAATCGTAAGAAATAATTTATGAATATTGCCCAATAGCGCATTAGGGGATTTTTTTTTAATTTATGCACTTGAGTTTTTTTCCATTTGCTTGTTAAAGTGGAGGCTTGCCAAGTGTCGTGAAACGAGCTCGCCAATGAGAAAGAGCCTATTTAAGGGATTTAACATGTAATTAAAGGGAATACGACGCAGCAAGACGTTTCATCCAGTGCAGTTAAAACGCTTTGTGCAAACGGCTAATTGAAGAAAGTGTACATGTTTACCTTTATCTAATTTCCAAACAATAAGTATTGTTTTTCAGTAGAAGCTCAGTTTTTCTCATAATGTGAACAGAAAGCTTTAAGTCAGCACTCCAGCACTTTTAAACTTAACAGCACATATTAATTTTAACTACATAGGCGAATTTTCACATAAATTTTGCAAATTTATCTAAGGCAAGAATGGCTTTGGCGAGGTAATTTTGGACAGTTCCCACAATTTCATTTAATTTCTTTACATAAATAAAATCCCTGCGCTTCCGATGGTAATGAAAAAAATAATAATTTGTTAAATTGGCAACGGTAAATCGTCCAAGATGTTTGTATTACTGAAGGCTCGTATATCACAATAAAGTCGTTATTAATTTCTAAATTTGGAAAAATAGCCCATAAAATGGAAAATGTTCTTCACTTTTGATAAGCCGATCCAGAATTAATGGCCAGAGGCACTAGCAAAAACTAATTCTACTTACTTTGGACTCAATAGACCATGTCGGCCATACCGCGTTAAGAGGATGTTGAGCTTCGATACATCGTTACGAGCTGTGAAAATTATCACGAAATGAGGTGTTCTACTGCGGTAACGCCAACAGCAAGATCCTAGTTAATTGAGTTGAGCTTTAAATTTGGTAAAATCTAAGGAAACAGTTTATTTGTAACTTTAACTGGGGATGAAACATCCCCTTACTCAATTCACGCATGCCCGCACGCACGCACGCACTCAATCACATACCCGGCCACCGTTCTTTTGATTTCAGCTTTTTCCATTAGACAAATTTTCTTTTGATTTGTCTGTTACCTTTAAATCCACCCAAAATACCTACTAGCTTTTTGCGGGATTTTGATAAATTGTATTCGCTGCGCATGTCAGAGGGCATGTTCTGGGGCAGAAGCCGCTGGCAGTGAACGCTGATTAAGGCTTAGATGTCGACTGAAAACTGTCGCTCAAACTAGAACTAGCTAGTTACCAAGAAGAAATATCGAAAAAAAGTTTTACGGACTCTTATCGTTATCGTTGATTGACTTACTGGTTTTTAAGTCACCGACAGCTAACACTTTATTCTATCGAACTCCTTATTGCCGTAATCCCCTGTTCAAAGATGGTGTCCGACGTCGTTACTTTGTCTTTATTTAACAAATATAGCTTTTAACGATTACAATTGGGTCGGAGATTACAGAAATAACGAGTTTTCATCAGTTTGGGATTGGAATTTGTTAGAACTATTTCACTAAAAATTTTCGGCAAATATGGTTTGGTGTTATCTGGAATCATATTGCAGCGATTTACGACAAAGCCAGGTATTATTCGTTCTCAGAAGTAGTTAAAACAAATAAAGCTGCGTTCACATTAAACCCGAAACATGTTTAGAGTAAACATGTTTCAACGAAGCATGTTTCACCTAAACATGTTTGTTTATGCATTGTTCTTATCAGATGTCATTTTCAAACATGTTTCATGCCTGGTTGTGTAATTTATGCGGTTTTACGGTACTCACATAAATCTTGTACAAAATAACAGCATTTGCATTCACTATTTAGTTTAGTGTCAATATTCAAGCCCTTCGGAGGAGAAGGGCTTTCCAGCATTTGGCGAGCAGACAGCATTTGCGCTATCTTCGGTACAAGAAGAATTTTTTGTAAATTTTGGTTTTGTATTGCGGTTGCAGTTTTGTGGCGATGTTTTCCCAAATATTCTGCTTTCAACCCATCATCAATAATTGCCGTTGTATCGCTACATTGGCCCATACTTCAACAAAACATTTGGTCTCATAATAGGCCAAATTTTGGATCTTATTATTTAGATCTTGTTATCTTGTGATCTTATTTGGATCTTGTTTCCTATATTTCAGTGGCATGCCTAAACTAGCTATCTCGAAGCTAAGTGTATGACCACTATAAACAACATTTACATTTACATTTTTTATCGGCACTCGTGGCCTCTCCGCATGTCCGCCATTTTGAACGTGTTTCGTCTGATCATGATCGAAAATACCTCTCGAGGTTGTTTCAATCATGCTCAGAATAAACATGTTTCGATCACGATTCGTCCAACGCACCGTCTGATGTGAACATTCATTCATTCGTCATCAGACTGATCATGTTTCGGCCTAGTGTGAACACAGCTTAAGACATCTATCTTAGAACAGTGATTAAAAACAATGGCTAAGGAGATATTGTCCATCAGACTTGTTTAATCCCTTTATAGGAAATTTATTTGGATGTCTACATCAATTTCTAATTCCAGAAAACACAAATTTTATTTATATTGTCTTTTTGTACGAGAGGAGTTTTGAAAATTAGGCTTATAGGGTGAAGCACCGCTGTTTTTTTGTTTTGTTTTTTTACAATTTTTATCATTTAATAATTGCAGCTATGCACACAACTTAAACTATCTTAATATTAGCTACAACGAACAATTTTGTAAGAACAAAGCAGTTGGGTGTGAGAGTAAAGTAAATATGGGTTTTGAGAAGCACTAATATAAAACCAAGCAAGCAAAATAGCCTTGATCGCCGTTTTATACGTTTTCGCTCGAGTGGACATATTGGGTTCTTGTGTTTAAAATCCACAAAGTCAGCTTAAACACCCTCTCTAATTTTCCATAACGTTTAGCATTGTAGTGTAAGTTGAGCATGAGCTTTTAGAAAATTTCATCGATTAAGTGGAAACCAGGCCAAAGGGCGATAATGCCTAGCAAAACAGTCATATATTGTGCTTATGCGTCCTACTAAGATAAAGCTATTCAATATAGGTGTCTTTTAATTGAATGCGAACTGTTTTTTAATACCTCTTAAGGCCATGATTTAACTGTAAGACAAGTGGAAAGAAGGTGTACACTACACCAATGGAAATAAGCAGGCTACTCCTTGCCGATCTAAATAACAGAACAGACGAAGTGTTATTGTTGTGGCGTAAAGTAAATCAAATTACAATATTCAATATTTGCTTGACGTTATCTGGACGTTTTTATGCCGCTTACGAGTGAAAAGAGGAGAGATAAAGCTCTAAACAGTTTAAGTTTAAGAACGTTTCTTCGCTTTTCTAGTGTTAGCTAGTCGTAAGTATTCCAATAAAAGAATTCGACTATTACTTTAATGAGGAGTAATTTAAGCAAATAATTATGCAGAAAAGGCAGTAATGCTTGGATCATTTGGCAAGATTGCTCTGTAAGAAGAACAAAAGTTTTTCGATAATTTGCTCACTAACATTGCATTTAGAAAGGACCGTCAAGGAGTTAGCCAGAAGACGACTGAGGCAAACAGAATATGTAACGTATTTGCCGCTTAATCAAAACGAAATCCGGCATCAACACCGTCTAGGCAGTCTAGGCTCACCATTTGGTATTTTTTGCTTCAATGGATGCTTCTAAAGCTATACTCCTACCTTTGTGCATTCGAAGTGAAGCAGCAAGGACTCTCTGATGATATAAATCTTTACATAAATACTATACGCTCTACTCAAATAGACAGCGTAATAACAGATCACGAGAATTGATAACTTCCAGTTCGTATTTGAGATTAAATTAATTTACCTTGTTATGGGTATTTTGACAAATGCGGTTTGACACCTATTAAGCGACGGACAAAGAGATCTTGGCACAAAATTAATTAAAATTCTGTTAATAATGTTTTTAATTATACTCTTCTCATTTTTACGTAATTTACAAAGTTTATACAAACGCTTAGTATGTTGTGAACTGACTTTACATCAATTAGCTTTTTGTCTTGAAGTTCACAGTTAAACAATTATACACAGCTCGCATAAATGAAAAGATAATTAAATTTGCCTACAGCAACACATTTTTTATATTCTATTCTGCTATATTTATAAATATCTCAATTCAACAGAATACCATCGGCTTCATTTTTGCTCAAACCGCGCCGACAATTTGAGAAAGATAGTCACAGTGACAAAATTTGTATACAGCTATTTCGAGAAAGGTTGTCGTTAGGAAAGTGCACGCGACAAGACCGAGAGGTGGTCTGGGTATTCACTGGAATTTTGCACTTATTGTCCTAGTTTGTATTTTTGCCGTGAAGAATTTGCTTTTCCTCACAGGAGGCCTTTATCTGTAGCTTTACTTTAACAGTCGAATGTCTTTGTGGTTGGAAAATTCTTCTAAAATTCAGCGTGACTAAACGTACCTTTTTTTTCTACATGTCAAAAGGAAAAGAAAACGTGCAAATTCGCGTTTGTATTGTCGTAATATCTCATTAGTATTCACATTCAGCACGTGCTGTAGCTCTATATTTCTACCCATACTACCTTTTGGTCTTTTCGCCTGCACCTGTGTGCTTTTTTCCGACAACATTTCCTGGAATAGCTGTGTTGGCGTTGTATTATTAAACAACGACTTATCTCATTTAAAAAACCTGATGCATGATAACGGCATATGCTCAAATTCATCACCAAGCCTCGTTTACGGGAATTATTCTCGACCTTCGTCTTCATGCAGTTTTTACGTGGGAATTCTTTTCATCTTTGCTGCTTTGGAAATTCGTCCATGATAAACTGATTTACAAGTTTGCACTTGGCAAGCGAGGTTTGGTGGTGAAACTAGCCAATCTGACCATTAAAAGCTTTGATTGCCGTGCCAATAAATGTGAAGCCTACATATTTATGTAAGGGCACGCTCTTATCTACCAGTTTAGATCGAATAAAATAAAATACGAGCGACGTTAAACCATCTAATAAGGGATTTATTATTCCACCATTATTAGTCCAAGTTTGGGTCGTTTAGTCCGGCCATTTTGTTTCTCCGGTTTCCGTCCGTATTTTTTATTTCTGCAGTGTAATAACGTGTCATTTTTTGCGCGTTCTTTTGACCTAATATGGTAAAATGGCGCAATGGTGAAATAATAAACCTTTTTATAATCCTTACGACTATCACAATCCTATCCTATTAAACATTTAGCAAAAATTATTTGAATGATTGACTTCCATTCCATATTTTCGGTGTCATTCATCCAAATAACTTATATATAACCATTTTTTCCGAAATTATAATAATGTGTTTAAAGTCATTTATATATATATATTTCATTCCAAAGAATCTGTTTGCAGAAATTGCCACTGGTGATCTTAAGAAATTTACTGCAATTTAATTCATTTCATTATTTTTTTTTAATTCAATTTAAAGTAATAACTGAACGACTTTGAGATTTTTTGCGATCAGCAGCTAGATCGGCGAACTCCCACCAGACCTATTTTTTTTTTTTGGTAAATAAAAAACAAACAATAATATAAGCACTCTGTGCAAACTAAAAAGAACCTCATGACTGGTAAGAGTTACGGATCTCGACAATACCGAAAAAGAACAATACGTGGTCGATTCTTCCTCGCTTGGGAACTTACTAATACTCCATTCACACCTGAGCAAAACACGTTAAGTTAAACCATGTTTAACAAAATGAAAATCAGCAACAGAAAAACTGCGAGACTAAATTTTATATAGGGTTCAAGTTAGCTTTATTTGCGAGTGTGTTTTTACTGTGATAACTTTGAAGTAAAAAATATCAGTTAGCAACTTATGAAAAAAAAGAACACGTCAATTTTAAACCATGTTTACCCGAAACACCTTTAAACGTGTTCAAAGGAGCTACGTCACGGGATTTTTGGTCTTAACTATTCTGAAACTTAACCCATGAAAAAAATTATCTTAAAGTTATAACCTTAATTTTCAGAGAGAAATGAAACCACGGCTACAAATATCGCCTTTTTTAAAGACGCGCGGAAACATTTCAAAATTTTAGCCTTGTTTTTTTGTTTAAGTTGTAATCTATTTTCATCCTATCCATCAGTTTGTTAACAGTTCCGATGCTCTGATATAGCAATTGTTAATAAAAATGGCCCATTATTTTCAGATTTTCTTCGACACAAATATATATTTTGGCCGTTCAAAAATCTGTTAAAATCCGTGACAAAACCCCTTTATGCTTTGATCTGAATGGGATATAAGATTCCACCCGAAAAACACCATATTGAGATCTATTGATGACGTACACAATGATCTGTGTTGTATCTCTGATTGACTAATTGTTGTCCAGTTCTGAACCTGAACCGCATGCAGAATTTTGTCACCACTGTGAAACTTTTCTGATCGAATCTGAGACGAGTCTCCTGCAGCGGCAAGCTGGCTTTATCGTGGTTCAAAGTTTAGAACAGTCAGTAGTCAGGCTGGTTGTGAATGGGAAACAGCCAACGATTGTAGAAAATAAAAAGTAAAATGTATTCCCGATCGAATTGTTTTTTATGAAGGGAGGAACTAATTAATACTAACAAACTAATTGAACCCAGGCCACCTTTGAGGGAGGCAAGCGCTCTCACCA
The DNA here is from genome assembly GCA_963693305.1 of Meandrina meandrites. Classification (NCBI taxonomy): domain Eukaryota; kingdom Metazoa; phylum Cnidaria; class Anthozoa; order Scleractinia; family Meandrinidae; genus Meandrina; species Meandrina meandrites. Next base: position 33,383,992 of record OY855905.1, read on the forward strand.
CTGCACTACGAACTTTATGCACGGCTTGCTTTTACAAAAAATAGTTCCCTGGCTTTTTTTCGAAGGTAAATGCTTGAGCCGTATGGATCGTTTACACTCCGTTAAACTTGAAAACGGAGTAATAACACCAGTAGAAAATGTTAAAGGCAACATAGGTAACGGGAAAAAGTATACGTGAGACTCGATCGATGATACTTGCGTTATTTTCTAAGAAAGCAAACTTCACTAGTTCCTTTGTTTTTTGGAGACCACCAAGGCTGCTGCTCTGAGACCGTTTAAAATGTTCCCTGGGAGATGTTTTGTCATCATCATGACGGTTTTCAGTGTCCATTGTTAACGTTTCAGTCTCATTATCCTGCAAAAATGTATCAGAGCAACAGATATTAATGAAAAGCAAATGAAGGCAAAGCTTAACAGAAAAAAACGAACAATTTTACATGTTTTAACTGATAATGAACTTAACTTAGAAACCGCTCTTACAGATTTGTCTAAAATTTCGTCTTCAGGTAGTCAAACTACGATACATAAACAAATCAAAAAATGAATACCAAAAGTTAGTCTAGATTTCGACAAAAAAAAAACAGACAATCGTTGCTATGGTAACCTTTGTTCCTACGAAACCAGTAAAAATTCAACTTTGGTCATATGTAATCATTATGGTGAAGTTTGGCAAAAATCGAACATTGGCTTCCCGGATAAATTTCATTTCAAAACAACCACTTCAAGGCTAAAACAACTGCATCGAAACGGATTTTATACACCCTGTAACATCCCGAGATTATATTAACTTACGTGTTTCAAAGGTAGCATTTCAATATCAACTCTGTCTTTTTCTTTCTGTTGTTCTTTCAGCTTTTTCTCATCATGAAGAATGACAATGACGTACTCTACGACTGCACCAAACACGAAAAAGAACGAAACAATGAAGAAGACATCAACAGCCTTGATATATGATACCTAAAATAAACAAAATATTAACAACATCAGTTTATAATAACTATAAGCGGTATAAAGACACATCAGTGTCTTGAAGGGGTAAGGGTACCTGGAGCAAGTATCACACATTGCTTGTTGGAGATAGCAAGTATGAATTGCTAAAATGTTAAATTGAGATTAGTAGTGACCCGAACATAACAGTGAAAAATTGCGTGCAATGGCTTAACGGCGTCCTTTGTCCACCCCGGAATTGTGTGCGCAATACTGGGCATACTGGTTCAGATACCTCCGTTGCACTGCGCACAGCAAAGTCGACGTGTCTCCGCTGTCTGCAACATCAGTTGCGGTAGTGAATGGCGAGGGATAACTATCAGGAAGTTTCCGACCTTCTGTAAATCCAATCTCTAACCCAAACACGACGATCTGCTTCTTTTCTAGGAATTCAGTAAAGAGATGTGGTTTAATCTTTTTGGCCACGTGGTCCCGATATCTTCGTATTTTCTGTAACGTGGGACTTACTTGAAGCATCTTTAATGTTGCGCGAAATGCTGTAGCGTGTTTCCTCACCGTGCTAAAGAATGCTACGCATACGTGGAGTATACATTAAGTACAGGACAAAGACCAAAAAAATATGTTCTTCTTGCTTCAGGTACCTTCGTTGATGAATTACATGTAGTCAGAAGTTTAGATTGGCACTGCAAGCACTGCCCAGGACGTTTTGAGACGGGGCATGTTTACGATAGTATCAACCAGTCTATAACAACTTATTAGATCAGAATAATGTTCGTCAGGTAACACTGGTCCTACCTTAGGCACAGCTGACCGAAATGAACCCATGAGCGTTACTATAGTTAACACGGTTGTGACACCCAAAGCCACACGAGCGGGAACTGCATCTTTTGAAATCCAAAAACTCAGCCAGGAGAGGATAACTATCAGAACTGTTGGTGCGTAGATTTGGATAAACGAGTACCCAAGGCGACGATCGAAGACGAATACTGCCCACAGGTGCGTATAGTCTGAAGCTTTTTTAAAAAAGGAAAGTCTTGTTATATTTATCTGCCTTGCACGTGGCAACACTTGGCCGACTTGCTGACCGAATGACTGACTGACTGACTGACTGACTGACTGACTGACTGACTGACTGACTGACTGACTGACTGGTTGATTGATTGATTGACTGGCATGACATGACATGACATGACATGACATGACGAAGACGCTAATATTACTGACATTCTGTAAATTTGGAATATATATCATGCGAATTTTCCCCGAAAACTCCAGTTTTCTAAAATTGCTTGAAACAGCTATGTAAAAGGTGAATTGCTTACTCGAGCCGCGGGTTCCGTACTGAACTAGTCCTTTTCTGGTCTTAATATCCGCCAGGGTATACTCGTTCATTTCATCAGCAAGAATGACGATTCCTTGTTTATCCCTCGCTTTCCAAAAGTAGTCAACTCAGCCAGGAGAGGATAACTATCAGAACTGTTGGTGCGTAGATTTGGATAAACGAGTACCCAAGGCGACGATCGAAGACGGATACTGCCCACAGGTGCGTATAGTCTGAAGCTTTTTTAAAAAAGGAAAGTCTTGTTATATTTATCTGCCTTGCACGTGGCAACACTTGGCCGACTTGCTGACCGAATTATTGACTCACTGACTGACTGACTGACTGACTGACTGACTGACTGGTTGATTGATTGATTGATTGATTGATTGATTGATTGACTGGCATGACATGACATGACATGACATGACATGACATGACGAAGACGCTAATATTACTGACATTCTGTAAATTTGGAATATATATCATGCGAATTTTCCCCGAAAACTCCAGTTTTCTAAAATTGCTTGACACAGCTATGTAAAAGGTGAATTGCTTACTCGAGCCGCGGGTTCCGTACTGAACTAGTCCTTTTCTGGTCTTAATATCCGCCAGGGTATACTCGTTCATTTCATCAGCAAGAATGACGATTCCTTGTTTATCCCTCGCTTTCCAAAAGTAGTCAACGTGCTGAAGTGGATAGGCATCTAAATAGCACAAACAGCAGTTTCAAGAAAGGCGTAAAACATAAAACTCTGGGCAGAAAAAAGGAATAGAGTGTTGTAAATCAAGATGAAGAGTATTCATTTTAAGGAATTGGGACCTGTAAATTTTTAGTGTTTCCCGAGAGGAAGTCGGGTTTGTGACCTTCTTCCTTACTACTTTTAGTTAACGTTTTAGACCTCTAGAAAATGAGTAGTAGAATATGTAAATAGTGCTTATACATTCTGTCCAAATTATTTTGGTTGAGACAGCTTTGGCTTACTACTACGTCACATACCGTGTGACTTTGTTTACTGTGATTATTCTATTCTCAGCTCTTCATCTTAAATTAAATGTTTGCAAAAAATGTGACGAAGGTCTTGTTACGACGTCATTATTTATTAGAGAAAACAATCAACTCAACAGCTCAGAAGAGTTAGGTTGCAGGACTGTTCGTCAAGTGGATAGTCCCTCAGATCCAACTGGCAATTCGCTGTCATGGTTATCCTGCAAGCAGACGCAGGTTGTAAAAAACACACGAACAACATTTAAAAAGTAACATGTTTATTATTCAAGTTTGTTTTCATTGCCGTGGCTGACCTTTTTTTTTGCTTTTGCACTGCTTGCTGAGTTTAAACTGCCACTCAGCATATAGCATTCAATATCATTTTGTAGCAATTTTACTAATTGTATAAACATATGCATTGAACAAGTTGTTTCTCTTAATTAATTTACATTTATTAAGCAATCCCAGTATGGTACCTTGAACTCCACGTGACGTGGCCGCTTTGCTTGATTTTTACCCTGCTGTTGTCGGCAGGCACATTATGAAACTTGGCTGTCTTAATATTGAGGAAAAAAGTATCTGGGAGCCAAATAAGATCTCGATAAGAGCCGGTCAAGAAAATTGGCTCTTCAAGAGTGTGGTTCAGGCGTGGATCGTGCCAGTATTGCCGAAAGAACACATCAACTGAAAAATCCTACAGAATCAACAATACAGGTCCATTTAGGTTTTATATACCGCGGAGTACATTTACTCCAGCTACGCATTACCGCAACACTATGCCGGGGCACTGTTATGGGGATTTTGTTATGCTTTAGGTCAAAACGGTGCTGAAACTATGATTATGTTCGTTCGCTCGCATCAATGATACATGCATCATGGTGAAGTTAATTGAATTGTTATACGGGAAGCAACCGCAATTAGACTTAAGCGATTTGTCCCAGGCATAAGGCCAGAAATTGAAAGTTTCCCGACATTTATAATTTCAGGTTAAAGCCTCGTGCACGCGTACCCCATAATAATACCCATGCCTTAAGTGCACTGGTACTGTGTTTTTCGAATAGACCCCATTTACTAACTGGTCGCTTACGGTACAATGACTGAAAAGAAACATACCATGTCAATCTCTCTCACTTTTCCTAAATGTACTACAGACATGTCAATGGTGATGTTAAGTGAAGGACCTGAAAAAAGGTTAAAGACGAGTTAAAAATAATTTGGAAGCTTTTTCCTCGTGGAGGAATGTAGTATGAGCATTGAGGACAGAGGGTGGAGAAAATATAACTTATTTCCTCTTCTCCGATATGGTAAAGCTTTGATTGGTATCGTAATATCGAGTATCCTGAGACTGGATCAAATGTTCTCTTTGTTTTCGTCAAGAAGAGTTTCAATTTTTGTGAAATCTAATATAGTTGGAAATACCGCCCGAGCTACAGTTACAGGACCGAATAATGGCGAAGCAGGAATAATTGTCGTCAATGCAATGCTGAATTAAAGTCGCCCAAAAACGGCGCAATCTTTCAAAATGTACTTTATAGTTATTCGTATAGGGCGCTTTATTCCCACGGACCAAACTAAAAATTTAGATATTGCAAACACATATAGAATAACTCTTTCTTTAAAATTCTTTCATTATCAAGATATTTTTATATCAAGATGGAAATTCTGCTCAAAATCCCGCCGTCAAAAGGAGCCAACCAAGTGCAGCGCGCTCAGCCAATGAGAAACGAGTATTTTTCCGCTCGTCCAATCAGGATCAAGTAAGTTTTCTCCGTGCAATCACTAAAATACATCGACTCAGGCTATTACCGGAAGTTGCATGAAAGCGAGGCCTAAGGGCTAACACCAGCTCAAAGTTACAAAGTTTCTATCAGCATGAGGGGCATTTCGTGTGGGAAAAAATCATTTCCTTTCTTATCCGGTATCTCTATTTTTATAGGTTTCAAAGTACAAAATGAGCAATATAAGTTTGAACAAGACATAGATAAAATTAGAACGGCATACAGTTGGATTTGTTACCGCTCCGAGTGGATTGATTGTGTTGTCGAGTTCGTCTTCAATTATTCCTTCGCCAGTGAAACAAAGATAATTTTAGGCAAGCATAAAATGCTTCAGATGTAAGTCGGGATATTGTATTTTACTAGCAAGAGAATATTCACTGAAGTTGCAAAATCGAATTATCAATAAATTTGTAAATTTCCTTGAATCGTCGGTTTAATTCGCCTACTCGATCCACGTTTAATTTTCTCGTGGCAACGTTTTTATCAAGATATATTGAAAACAGTTCCTCAACAACCGAGAATCATCAAGTCTGCTTTGAAAAGCGGTGGTGTCTTGCTTTCTGAAATTTGTGTGATCAAAAGCGATACACGTTTAATAAGCCTTAGAAATGTTTTTTTCTTTAGTTACTATTTTTGCTCATCGATTTACTCATTTGTAAAAAAAACACAATGACGTCCGACAAAAATTATGTTGAATAATAAGAAGCGATCGGTATAATTCATCAATAACAAAGTTCCGAACTGTTTGCTCCAGTCTGAAGTACATATTAAAGATGGACTGTTGATAAGACATGCAGTTTTGATCAGACACTATTTATAACGCCAGTTCGTCAATTGGTATTCGTAAACAAATTAGGTTTTCTGCTCGGATCATTCAGCAAAAACCAAAATGCTGCTATAGTTACAAAGCTGTTTCTTAGCATAGTAATAGGTTTAAAATCATTTCTTTAGAAAGACTGAAGAGTTGGTATATCTGGCATTGATACAAACAAAATAAACGCTGATCAACAATAAATTAACACAGAGTTGTGGATTCGCAGATAGAGTTGTGTTTACAATTAATCGACGTTTTATACATCCCATAAATTGTATCACGCAAATTGCAGAGAATTGTACGCCGTTCAGATCTGATCTGTGTCATATCAGACCTCGCCATGCTTCATTTTATAGTTTGTAGTCTATAAAGATTCCTGACTAATTTAGGAAGGAAATGATATTTTCCGAAACGAAATGCCAGTCATGCTGATAAGACTTTGTAACCTTGAGCCGGTGCTAGCCCTCAGGCCTCGCTTTCAGGCAACTTCCGGTAATAGCCTGAATCGCTGTATTAAGAACATGAAGAAAAATGCCCTCTCTTTCAGCCAAACAGAATTCAATAATTTTGCCCTCTATGTTATAAAGAACTAAATGCAAGTTACATTACCTTTGTAATATGGTCGTAGTCTTTTATCGTAGTTATCTTCGTGAAACAATTTCTTCATTGTTTCCGTTGCACTCTTGTAGCTTAGAAAAAAGTGATACGATCACAAGTGAGTAAACATTGACAAAGTAAGCAAGCGGAAAAACTTTGTATAGGCGAGGTAGTAACCAGAAGACTGTTTAATCACATTTTCAGTGATTTCGCATGAAGATTTTTCCCTGTTTAGGAGAGGAAACTAATAAACTTCGTTTCCCTGATGCTGTATAGTGACAAATTTACCCATAACGCACTCCACATGTTCGGATACTCACTGTATTGTTTACGTAAATACTGACGTTTTCAAACTACGGGAAGAGTGGTATTTTTTAAAAAGAAAAGTTTCCATAGCGACGAGGAAGGGCAATGTAGCAATCACTCACATTAAATCCCGGATGGAGCAACTAAAAATGTTAAGTCTATCTTTCTCCGGTTAGTCATTTGTCATCCTTCCCAATCTCAGTTATCCTGGTTTTGTGTTGGTTTACTTTTACCTCTCCGATCTCTTTCGTGTTTTTCTTTCCAAGTAAATTGTTTAAGGGTAACTTTCAACGTCAAACCGCATTGCCTATAATGTCTTGCTTTACTAAAGGAAAATGTTTTCCAGATGTTCATCATTTCCAGCGGAAGGGCGATTATAACCTTCACGTTACGATAAAACTCAATTTCTCATACCAAAATTACAAACACGAATTAAAATATGTCACTGTGGTACTAATTTGACGCCCTCGTCAACATTCCGAGCACGAAGAATATGCTCTGACAAAACACGAAAGGGTGTTTTTTTTTGCACTTTCTCTTCTTTTTCAGAGCTGCTTTTATTTCTTATAAACCATAAATTTAATTAAGGCATATATTTGCTTTTTATTTGAATTTGACCACAAATGTAAACACTCTTGCTGCTGAATCGAACGTAAACATCATCCCCATCGCCTAATAACGATAAAGTTTATATTAAATCTAATGTTTTCTTCTATTTCGTATTGAGCATAAAGAAAGCCATGCTGTACCCGACATAAATCGTCCTTCTTTTTTTTTTCAACATGACACATTTTTTTATCTGCAAATTGGCAATGCTTTGAATTATAAATGGTCCATCATTACCTATGTTCTGAAGACGATTCTACTGAATGCCACCGGCGTGCACATGTCGTGAAATATATCATGAAAACCAGTGTTCGGTACATCGCGGCTACACTAACCTAACAGTAGAGAGCAAACAATAAGATAACAAAATAAAAGCGGCGGGTCAGCTTTAAATAGAAAAGCCAAAATATGCATGAAGTACTTGAACGAAAATTTCTCATAAGTTAGTCTACATTATTGTTCGCAACTTGCAGATTTTCGATGTAGACTTAGATGTGATGTTCTATTTACCCAGTGAATACTTCAAAAGGGCCCAAATAAAACGAGTCTCCATTACCTACTTGCTCGAATTATAGATATTACAAGCCGTGAAAATTAGAGCAGCTGCTACATTTTACTTTATCGCAATCAACGCTTCCGATAGGTTCAAAAAGGCATGTAAATTTTTATCCTCCAATAATAGTTTACTTTTGTGAATTTATATTCCTGTTTTAAGTGAAAGGATACACAATACAATATGGCTCTTTCAATTAAAATGTTAAACAAAATAAAAATCTAAGTAACGTGATGGCATCGCATCCGTTGATAATATTTTATTAGTGGTTTGAAGTAAACCTATACACGACCACTTACCTGCTATGGCTCTCTTAGTCAAGTCAGAGTCAAGTGATAAGCTTACCGACAGCTGATAGCAGATAGTGTACGAAACACTATGGCTCTCGACAGTTCTTGTATATAAATTTATCGGTAGCTTGCTAAAGTCAGCAGCCGATTGTCCGTTATTTGTATATAGCAGGGTTCGTTTGTTTTATTTCATCGAGAAAAACCGCATTTGTACCTCCAAGGTAGATCCTATTGTCTTTAATCAATTATTAATCATACCCGGAGGGAAAACATAATACGATGAAATTTAAACCAATAGACCTTTTGCAGCCTATTTGTTTTTCTTTCCTTTTGTGTACATGCAAATTCCCTCCAATCCTCGCTCCAGTTTCAAATTCTTTTTGTCCTTGCACTTGCTAACGAGGCTTGGAGGGCAATTTGCATGAACACAAAAGAATAACAAATAGACTGAAGAAGGTCTAATACATTTAATACTATTTTATTTTAATTTATGGATACGTCTCAGTGGATTCAGCTCACTCACCGATCACAAACTGATCACTAATAATAAGCTGTTGTTGGCCATTATCCTAACACGCCTTTTTTTTTCTCACACACAAAATGCGACTGTTTTATTGCCGCAACTCGTCCTTTTCATAGTGAAAATGATCACGTATCTGTTGTAATATCTCGTTCATTTAGCAATGTGGTTAATTCAAAGCGCATTCGTTGGTGTTTCTATGTTTAGCGAAGGTTTCGACAGACAAAATATATACAGTAATTGCTAAACAAGTGTGGCGCTCGCTGCAGGCTAGGCTTTCGGTGGACAAAACTTGGAGGCCGGTGAACGCCAGGAAAATTTCGTGGAATACGACCCGTTGGATAGCACAGAATGTATAACGGCGCGCTTAGCTCCTGAGTAGGTTTATTCTTCAAGGCATGGAATAGATGTACGGTATAAAATTGAAAATATCTCAAGCAGGAATTAGTTCAATTTGAGCCTTTTTACACATTTTAATTCTTTTCTTATTTTACAACCAGGAAAGAAAACGAAAACGAAAACGTGCTCGTGGAGCAGCCCAATAAAAATGGCATCTTTCGCTACATTATAGCTCATTTGGAACACATTTCAAAGTGCCAAAACAAAGTCCACAAAGGCATCGAAATCAAGACCATCGCGCTCGAAAAGGACCCGGCATATCTACGACTGTTCGAAGCGTTCTTCATACGAAAATACAAACCTGCCCTCAACTCCCGAGTGTAGCAGAGTGGCTGAGAGAACAATAGAACAAACAACAAGAACAATGCCCCTTGCCCCCAAAACAATAGCAGCTGCTACACTGGGGGACCAGTAGAATTACAAGCTTACGAGAGCTGCTACACAACTGGAAGAATGCAGCGAATTCGCGGACCTTTTATTCTAATAATTATTTTAATACATGTAGAGCCTCTTCGTACTTTGACACTCGCTTATTAGATCATTTCATTCATTCATATTTATATCTTGTTATTATTTAGCTCATGCATTTACTCCCACATTCTCTCACTTTTCACACGTTTTTACTTTACATCTATATATAAGCCTCATGCGGAATATTTTTTCTTATCCCTGATGATGCCGTAGATCGGCGAAAGCTTGGATTTTAAAGGACTTTAATACCATTTTACAGTAGTGTAAGGTCTCAATTGAACTTTAACTATTTTTATTTAAAATGCTGCTGACGGGACAACATTCAACGTTTATGGAATAGTTCATTTGCCCTTGCCATTGTCATATATAAGAAGAAAAAAAGCCATGTCCATTCGATTCACATATATATACATATATAGATCAAGTGATCGATAAACCAAGCATAGTACTGTAGAATACTGCAGTAACCGCGAGTTCGTTCCTGTTCTGAAGAACCTTGGATTTATTCGTCAGGAAGATGCCTTCCGAATGATGCCAACTCGTAATAGTTCCAGTATATTATATTGAATATGATGTAACAACACGGAAAAAGGAAACGGCAAACTTTATCTATAAAACTGGCTTCATTCTTGACGTGTTTTTTTGCAGTTCGCACTGAATTGGTTTGGCCTTTCTTTGGCTTTTTCAGGATCTCCACGCCAATCTCGTTTACTTCTGCAGTTCCATTGTCCCCTTTTTCCTATTATGAAACAAAACGCAACAAATTATCAGATTTTAAAATACATATTAATGAACCCGGTTTTCTTTAGTCGATAAGCGCCAACAAATGAAAAAATTGCTTAGCATTCATAGGGTTTTGAACAGCCTGGGCCAGGCTCGGTTTCCAGAAATAACAATTTGGTAATTCGTATGCAATAAAATAATGTTGGTAATAGTTAAAACAATCTAGAATTAGGTTTGTTCAATAGACTGCTGGGAAAGAAAAGATGGTGAACGTAAAACTGACGAACTGCAAAGCTACGCACGGCCCAAAAAAACGTGGACTGTTGTTCAAATCTATACGTTATTTTGTGTTTGACAAGGATAGTCATGAGGATACAAGTTTGGAATTTTAAATGACAATAGGAATGTCAATTCCGAAAAAAAAAACGATACAACGCATTAGAAGGCAAGGCAAAGTGACACAATACAATGCAACGCAACACAATACAATACAATACAAGCAAATAATAGGTTATAAATGAATTGAGTTGAATTAATGTTGTTAAGAAAACAGCGTTATTATACTTATCGGTATATGACCGACCTTTATTCTAAGCACCAAGGTTTCTACCTTAATGCAACTCGATAGAAATTTTGCCTCACAGCGATATATATGTTTTGTGGAAGAAGGTTACCTTTTCGTTTCCTGTATTTTCTGCACCACTTGAGCAATGCTGTTTTTGTCCAGTGTTCAGCAAGACCAGAACATACTCCAAGGGTGCAGCAAAGATGAAAGCAAAGGATACAATGAAATAGATATCCACGGCTTTTATATAGGAAACCTGTAGGTTCAAAAATGCAAACAGAGTAACTCTTCCTTTTACGCCATGCCTGAGTTTTGCACATGGACACTTTTGCAAGAGCATGTCTTAATCATGCAGTGAAACGTAAAACTATACCCAGTATAATTCACATTCACTCTGAGCCAATTATTAGTTAGCTTTGCATCCTTTTGTTCTGTACCGACTTAGTAAGAGAATAAAGTTTCCCACGTGCTTTGGTAAGCCAAGAAGCTATCTTTTAAAGGGAAAGGTCAATGCTCTAAATGTCTCCCACATTTCGAATGTAGCTAACTAGTCAGCAAAAAGTAAAATGTAAAAAGTGTTTTTCCTTGACTACTTTTCAAGGTAGGCTTTTTGAATACAACACACATATACCCGTAAATCGTATAAAAGAACACTAGGTGAATAGATTTCCTAAATTTTAGTCTACTGTTAACGGCTAATATGATTACGATAATGAAAACTGGACCATTAGAAATGCGTTTCCGGAGTTGTGAAAGTTGTCCGTCTTATAGGGAGTTATGTTTCAGTTAAATGACTAAAAAAATGGAAGGGAAGGGATCAACAGTAAATGTCCGTGTTATAATGCTGTCCTTTAAGAGAGAGTTGGCTGTAAAGCCATGTCCGACAAACATGGTGGACACGAGTCGTCTTTCGGCCTTTTTTATGAAATTAGATTGGCAAAATCCGAAGATATTTCATGGTGAGTTTTAATAAAATAGTTATTCCACTCGCGCCTGTTAGGATAACGATATGATTATAGCCAACTCTACGCTACGGGAGTCGTTATATTAGCTTACTACCACGTCATACGTGCGCTAGTGGAGCAATTGTTAAAAAAAAGTTCACAGTACAGGGTCAGGGCTTCATAAACATTCAAATCATTTGATAGTTGCATACATGCATAAAGAAAATCAGCTGATCAAGTACATAGGCGGTACATTCGCTGTTTGTATAGAAATCGTTTGTAACAAACCTTTGGCAGAGAGCTCCTAAAGGAGCCAGTAAATGTTACAATTGATAGCACAGTGGTGCTTCCAAGTGCCACTCGGGCTGGAACAGAGCCTTGAGGAATCCAGAATGACAGCCAAGAAAGTATCACCAGCATAATAGTGGGAATGTAGATTTGAAGTAAGGCATACCCGAGACGACGCTTGAACCAGAAACGAGCAGTAAGCTTTGCGTGAATACCTAACACAAGACAAACACCTATAAAAGCGCTTAACGACCAGTGGCGGATCCAGACCTTCAGCTAAGGAGGGAGCCCGCTTGACTATGAATGTTGAATTCTGCGAAGATAACTCCGGCACTTCCGCGCTATTTCCAAAAAATAAGGTGGGGCCCCGAGCCCCCAGGCCCCTCCCCTGGATCCGCCACTGACGACTACAACATTAAGACGCTTTCCGCTGAAAGTTCGAGCAATAACTGCAAATATCATTGCCAAATATCTACTCAAAGAACGGTAACGTGTTGTACACTATTCGAAACATCTCACCGTAATTTAGTTATATAAGTGTCCCCGCGGTTAAATTCTAAAGCATTTTCGAGAAACTTAATGTCGAATCGTGTAAAAACGCTTAAAATGCATGGTTTTTTTTTGTTTTGAACTGATGCGAAACGTCCCGCCGTTTTAACTAAAATATGGATAACTTCAAATTCATTTTCCTCTCGCGAGTTCAGCTTGGGGGCTAAAGTTTTCTGGTTTCCGTATTTTTGCTTTATTGCTCGATTGTTCAGCGTAAACCGTCTTAAGTTCTTGGCTACTTATATAAAAAATGAGAATCGAATATTTGAAAAGTCGTGTTAGCGGAAGTGCGAATATGAAAAAGAGATAAGTGTAGTTTAAAATAAATTTCAGGTCAAAATGATTTCTTTGTTTACGGGATTATGGTAATATATCTTGAACAACGAAAAATAAATTTCATTTTATACTACAATGCATACATACAGGCCATTTCTGCAGCATCAGCAAAATACCTTAAAAAAATAGCGACATATTTAGTTCCTTTAAGTTCAGTGTCATAACCAAAACTGATGCTGGAAACGGTCGTCTTCGCGTCCCAGTTTTAATGGGTAGACGCATATTTTTAATTTACGGTACTGGCTTAACTGTCATGAGAGCTTTTAAGAAACCCTTAGCTTTTTTTTAACTTTCAAACGCTTATCAATTTCAAGAAAAACAAAATGCCATTTTAATACTTGTACCCACCGTCTTCATTAGTGTCAACATCTTTGATGGTGTCCGTATGTGTGAGAGTAACTTCTGCCAAGTTTTCATCTTTGATGTGAATACGATGATAGCCTTCGGACCATTTGTAGTCAAGCTCGTCCCTTGTATATGCATCTGAGAGTGAAAATATTTTCAAGTCAGATCACTATACAATAGAAAAAGGAGATAAGGGGAGATGTATGGAAACAGTTTTGTGTGCCTCAATACTTAACAGGTTGATAGCTCCAAGTCACAAGATTGTTCATCTAGTGGATAATCAGCCAAATCCATTGCACATCCGGCAGTAACGGTTAGTCTGCAAAAGTAAATGTTCTCTCTTATTACTGATCACGAAGAAGGGAATTAGTTTTGAGAGAAAATGAATTCCTATTCCTGTGCTTTCTATAAATACTTTGATTTACAGACGTAATTTAATGAATAAAACTGCCTGTAGATGGCAGAAATGAATTCCCTTTGCGTCAGATGATCTTCATACCAATTCGCAAATACTATAAGAAACATTTGGATGCAATTAACTACAAAACAGAAAACGCACAAGAAAATACATAGGGAAGAGGGAAAAGTTCAATGAATGGGGATGGATAGATGAATGGAGGGATAGCTCAGTCAGTCAGTCAGTCAGTCAGTCAGTCAGTTAGTCAGTCAGTCGGTCGGTCGGTCGGTCGGTCGGTCGGTCAGTCAGTCGATCGATCAATTTGTTTAAAGTGATCATATAAGATGGAATTGACCCGACAATATTTACTTTTGTTGGATAACAAATAATTTTCACTTATGATGATAACTGTATTTAAGGTCGATATATTTGGTTTTTTAACTTTTAATTTTTTTATCATTTTCAACAACACTCATTTTTCAACGCTCATTTTGTATACTATATATATATATAAAATACCTCGTGCTGTAGGTGACATCTCCGTTCGAACTTATGATAACTTTACTGTTTTCCGCCATCACATCATGCATAGTGGCGCTTCTGATGTTAAGGAAAAACGTATCAGGAAGCCAAATGAGCTTCTTTGCGTCGCCAGGTAATGTGATTGGATAACTCAAGGAATGATTCAACCGTGGATCCCTCCACCGCTGCCAGATGACAAGATCCAATGAAAACTCCTAAAGGCAATGACAAAAACCGTTTTTCACAAGAGCGGAATGTAACAAAAATAGTATGGCAAACCTCCAAAAGGAAAACCAACAAAATAAGCAGAAACGTGGAAAAGCTGTTTTTGAAACGCTTTATTTAAGTTTGAAATTAAAGTAACTACTTAAATAATACAAATGGTACCTAGCTGCATATAAATCTACGACTATTGTTGCAATTTCATCATCAGCCCTTTAGACGCTACTTGGCGCATAGGGCATCAACAAGCTTTCTCCGTTCCTGTCGGTCCAATGCAAGCCGTGAAGCTTGCCCCAAGTTAAGGCTAGGAGACTGGAGTTCTTTCTTAGCAGTCCTCCTCCAGGTGGATTCTGGGCAACGTCTTTTCCTTTTACCCTCTGGTGTCCTGGTGTTGGTAGATTCTCTACCGAGCACATGACCGATCCAGGTCCAACCTTCACTGTTGGAAATATTTTCTTGCCAAAAAATATGCATTGTTTTTCGAAGACAAGATATGTGTATTATTTGCTATTAATAAGCCCTTTAAATACTATGCTGTAACTGATTAACTAAAGGCCTTGCTACACATTTGGTATACAGCTATTTCAATTAACGTTGTCGGATTGAAGCTCAAAGCTTAAAGACAAGACCGAAAGGTAGTATGGGCGAAGAAAGAGTGTTCCACGCGTGCTGAATACTAATGAGATACAGCGATATAGCAAACGAGACGTTTTTCGTTTCCTTTCTCTTCAGACATGTGTAGAAAAGATCCTTTTTCGCCTCATTTCATTTAAAAAGAATAATCCAAACCACATAACGGCGAAAGAAAAGATACAAGAAAGGTTTCACGGAAAGAAAAACAAATATTCCACGTGCAAAAATACAAACTTGTAGATTTCCTCAATGGTGATATGCAAATTGCAGTATATACCCATGGCACCATTCGGTCTTGACTCGTAGGTTTGAAGATTTAATCCGACAACGTTAATTGAAATAGCTGTATCCCATAACCTACGATCGCGCTCGGCTGAAAAGATAATAAAACCCGTTAGCACTCGCGATATCATGATCAGTGAAAGAATAATATACATTAGACTATTGTTGCAATTTCATCCGTTAGAAAGTTAACACAACTTTTATTCCGTTTGTAGAGTATTGCATATCGTGGAATCTTGCACATTTTTTATGGGGGTAGTCGTTAATCTTATTCTATTGCATTGCAGGAGTTTCAGGACGCCTTGTCGGGCCATTATGTGGGTGGTTACTTTTTTAACAGTTGTCAACCACACTTGTTCCTTTTTACCAGTGTTTTGCTTATGCAAATAAAGGAGTAAAGGATTTAAAAAGGACGATTTTGGCGCATGTGGGTCGATCGGCTGTAAGCTGTGCGTGATCGTGTTCTATCGGCGAATTGAAAACAATGGATGAACCAATCGTGTTCGCGGATTTCCAATAGAATGTACGCGGCAGAGTTGCTGCTGAAAGTGAATGGAAGCTGTCGGGTAAGCTCAAAATATCTCTTTCTTGCTCTGACTTTGTTTTTCTTGAAATCATAGTAGTGTAGACATATTATGGAACCGAAAATGTTCCAATTTCTTATTGTAAATAAGATTATAAAAAAGGACGTTCTTACTTCGCTCATCTCTCTCACTGCTACAAAGTGAATTATTCTCATTCCAACTGTAACATTAACAAGGTCCTCTGTTAAAACAAACAAAAAAACGCGTTTGAGGATACCATCAAGTCACCCTATAAAGTGCCCGCATATGCACATGGCCGCATGTCTCACCTCTGTGATAAGGTCGCAGATACTTCTCATACTTTACAGGATCTGTTATCTCGTGGAGTTTTTCTGCAGTTTTGTTATACCTATGAACAAAAAATTATATCGTGCATTTCAGATAATGTAAAGATAATGTAAAGATAATGTAATCTAAAAGACATTATACGAAGAAAGACATTTTCACAAAAACCTCAAGTCATTATAAGACAAAAGGGACACGTACGTTTCCAGCTATACTTTAATTGGAATCTCATACGCAGTCAGTTGCTTATAAAAAGAATGTAAAGCTAACACTTCCGGTACTAATTTTAATTGTTTTCTTATGTTTGGCTTTGCATTTGTCTGTCAGTGGATTGGGCCTGATAGTACTGTGAAATTAGTTTTTATTTACCTTTTGTACAAGCCAAACCGGCGATCTTGTGACCTTTTTCTGTTCAGTTCATATTGTCAGTTATTTTAAAGGAGAACGGAAGACAAAAACGCGAATTTTTAAAACCAGTTTAGATGAAAGGATGTGATGCGTCTTAAACAAATATTAAGGTATCTAGAACTGCACTTACATTTTAAACTGTTTATGACAGCAAAAAGGTGCTCGCAAGGTTAATTTGAACTTCCGCCATTTTGTCCGCCATATTGAAAGCTTGGCTGCAAAGCATAGCGTCACTGCGCAAGACAAGTTTAGAGCTCGGAAGACAAGAATTACAGTTGCTTGTGCACTTCTGTGATGTTCTAAAAGAAACGCCCAGATATATATAAAGAAGCTTTCATCGATTACCTCTGGCAAATGGAGCCTTTCTCAATGAATGGCTGGCGCGAATTAATAAAGAGAATTCGCCAAAACGAAGTCAATGCCATGATTATTCAGATCACCTTTGAAGAGAATTGCTTTAAACTGATTACTGACTGTGCTGGAACTTTGGATCCAAAAAAGAAAAAACAAGATTTGAAGAAAGTTACTGTACCGACCTTATTTCCACGTTAAAGTAGTGTAAGCAGAAGGCTTGCAAGCGAAAGTCAGAGAGGCGAAGCGAAGGCAAACTAAAAAGTGAAATCGACATACATGCATGTTTTAGTCTGACAGCCGACAAATTAAAGATAGCTCCCGTCATGTCGCTCTCATTTCTTCTACTTGAAATAAGCCTTTTTAAACTAATCATTTGATTGCTAGGGTGTTTGAGCTCCCAGTACATCTTAGAGAAATTAATATTCTGGTAAGCAGGTTATTTGTCAGCCATTTGAGCCACGCACGCTTTCTCAAATGCTTGACTGTGAGAAGACTCGTGATAACAAAACACATCAAACAAGTTTCTTCTCACCGAAGCTGGGGCTGTTTATTTGCTTTCAAATACAATTATCACCTCCTGAATACAAAGTGTCTATTCACCTGAAATTTAATTCGTGGCTTCCTTCCTCTCGTTGCATCGACTGGCAGCGTAAACATTCTCTTTCTTGTTCGCCCCTTTCGCCTTCCAAATTAACACAAACATCACACTCGCCCACGACATATTTCCTCGTTTCATTGATCTCCACGTTCAACAACGTCTTATTCGAATCCTGAGCTTTCCTTCATCGGTTCAAATGAATAAAACTAAAACTTAGCCATAATGTACGTTTGCTACAGTTGTCAATACGAAAGATTTGGTTAGGCAACGTGAAATACACAGAAGTGCACAAAACATTGAACTGAAGAAATTTGCAAGTGCACAGTGAGCTGTTATTCCTTTTTTGGAAGTAACCAGAAGACAATACGTTCAAAAAGGAGGACCTTCAATTTCGAAAACAGGCTCCAGTTTTTTAACCGTTTTCGTCAATTTTGGTAGGAAAAATTCGCTTTTAATTGTTGTTTTCTACAAATCTAAGTTATTTCTATGATTTTCAGTGGTTATATAAAATATGAATTCTAGTCTTCCATCCTCCTTTAATATCGAAAGTATGTCCGTTCTTTTGTGCTTGTTTTGAATGACGCTGTAGCTGGGAGTGTTATTGACCGCACAGTCCCTACTTTTATCAGTAAGACACTACCTCTCTGGAACCTCTATTTTCATTCGCCCCCTGTAAACACTACCTCTATTGTTATTCAGGGCTAGAGGCATTGTTATGACCTGTTATCTATTGTTTTACGCACCAATGAAGAAGCTCGTTCCGAGAGGTAGTGGGCGACCCACTTTTATACATGCTTTCGTTACTGGTTAAGACGGAATCCACCAGGAAGTCGAGTAATATTTATTTACGTTGGACAAAAATCGAGTACCAGAAGAATTTAAATCCTATTGCGTTATTTTCTACGCTAAATAAAAGGTAAAGATGTAAGTAATTATCATTGATAACACCAACAACAATTTCTTATCAGAGTCTTAGAAAATGAATTTCAAAGTTCCCAAGCTATAGGGAAATTCTCACGTGCAGCCATTTTGTAAAATCGTCTTTAAGCGATTCAGTGGAATTCAGTGAAATTTCAAAATTTGTTTTCGGTGTTTGGTGTTGTTAGAAAAGATTTTTTTTGATAAGATATTTGAAGCAGTAACACAAAAGTTTGCAATAAGGTGTAAATAATTTTGGTACAACAATTTCTTATCAGAGCCTGAGAAAATGAAATTTAATGTTCACAAGCTATAGGCAAAAGCTCGCGTCTTTTAAGCGATTTAGTGGAATTCAGCGGAACTTCGAGATTGGTTTTCGATGTTTGGTGTTGTTAGAAAAGATTTCTTTTGATAAGATATTTGAAGCAGTAACACAAAAGCTTGCATTAAGGTGTAAATAATTTTGGTACATAATTTTGTCCAACAACTACTCGAAGTCCTGGCGGATTCCGTCTTAATAATTTAAAAAAGGCCCCCATCAAACACAGTTTTCATATGTGGAACGTGGAACAAGAAAGCAATGGATTTCATACGTCACAAAAAATCGTCATGTGGAGAAGTAGTGTTGAGAGAGTGGCAAATTCACTTTATATAATTTCTAACCTGTACGCTTCGTATGTTCACACTTTGTATTTATCTACTGTTAAAAAAAATCCGAAGGCAGGCTGTATAAGAAAATTATATTCTTATCACGAAAATTTCTTTCTTCACAAGCAATTAATTGTGGCTTATCGAAATCAATTTTTGAACATAGCAATATTGTACTGGAACAGAGAAACGTCGCTGTGATATCCGGTAAAGTAGACTTAAGTGTGAGTAAAATGAATTGAATAATCCATTTCCGAGTTGTTATTTACCTGTTTTTCAAAACGAGTCTTGGTGCACAACCTTTCACAGGAAAATGAGTTTGATTCACGTTTTGAAAAACAAAGATAAAATGAAAGTCACCTCGAAAATGGCCTAGTGAAAACATTTTATATTTGAAAGAGTCTGAGGTTTAACTGAGAATTAAGAAACTGCGTGTGGTAAATGAAGTACTGAAAATTAACGTCTTTTGAACGGCTATTAATTGCAGCTAGTGTTGTTCCTCAAATATTTTGAAAAGGCATCTCAACTGGTTAAATTATAAGGCCGTAAAAAGAGTCAGATTTTTTCATTATCACGCATGCACCTGCATCACTTGGAAGTCGTGTTGAGAACAGGAGCTTGGTTTCAAAAGTAATAATATAATGTTTATCTAATATGTCACTCAGCGAAAAACTAACTTGTTCTAAACTTTCATACGTGGTAGATAGGTCTTCGGAGAATTCGGACTCAATTTAAAGAATATGCTCAATATAAAGAATATTTGGACATAACGCCGCGGGAATCCTTGACGGCCTTTTCATAATTTATTTCGTTTTTTGGAAAACTATACCAGAAGTAAAATGAAAATTTTAAAGTTTACTCTACTTTAAAGGTATTTTTTTTATATGCATGGACAAAATTTTTTTTTTTTTTTGCATTTTTATACCTTCAATGCTACATAAGGAACGTATCATTTTCTCAATATACTGTACAGAACATGTAACTATCTGAGTGTTAGGGTTTGTGGTCGCAATTAAAATGAGATCTGTCATTGAAGTTCCATCAATACGTAAATAATTGCTACAAATTGTCTGATTTCTTCACCAAAACAATGCTGGAATATGCTTCATTTGTCCTGTATTAATATTAAAATTTTCACAAATAACTCGTTTCGGAAATTATATGCCTTTAACCCGTCCCAGGCATACTTTCTCAAAATCTGAGGTCCAATATTGTTGTGACATTGCAATGTAACTTCACTTACTCAGCTGCCAGTACTCCAGGCAAGAGCTCCAAACATATCCAAGCAAAAGAAAATACTACAGACATCTTGAAAGGACAGACGCATCTACAAAGGGTTATCATCTGCGAATTGCAGCCTAAACAGAGTAGATAGTGATAAATATGTTTTCTGTTATACGGGTACTCACATGATCATTTGAAGATTTCTATTGGCCCGCTTGCTTTCAATATTAAAAAAGGACATTTGAAATGGTTAATTTTTAATGTAGCACGAAACATTCGGAACTTATTAGTGTTGAACAAATTTGACCTTGTGCGCTCTGTATCTTAGCTTCATAAAATTGAACAGTGGTTGTAAAGTATTTCTTTTTTTTCCCGCGAACATTTTTCTTCATTAGTAATAAATGTTTTCTGTCAAAGTCGTGTGTTTGAAAAGAAACGCCAGGATAAATGTTTTCCAAAATTGAGATATTTAGCGAGGGTAAATAACTTGGTTTGGGCATTCAGACGCAAGAAGTTACCAGATATTTTGGTAATTATGGTTTAATCATCCAAAGATGTCATAATTTCAACTAAAGCGGACCTGCTGGGATTATTTTCCACGCTATACGGGAGACTGTCGTCCTCCAGTGACTTTTGTGGTTACTCGATCCTGCAGCGAGTCACCAAAACACTCAATTTCGTAAACGTTTATCCAGCATGCCGACGCATGTTTTATAGTTGTATTTATTCCACTTTCGATGTTTTACAAAAGCCATGCTGTGAAGAATTATTCAAATTGAGCTGCGGGCTGAAAAAGATTTTTATTGAACACTCGCCACTTTGCGTCTAAAAAAAAGACAGCAATACACAAAAAAAATAGCCAAAGTCCTTTGCAAAATATTTTTAACTATTGAGCTTGAAGTGAGAGGAACGCAACATACACAGGATGGCGGATGTATATAGAACACGTTTTATTACAATGAGCATGCGTCCGGTGTAGACCGCTGACCTAAGCTTGCAACAAACTACATCCACTTTCTACAAACGGTACAAAGAAATAATAACAAAAATGAGGCTTTATGGCTGAGATGGGACTAAGCACAATTGTCCTTACCTTACAAACTGAACAAACAAAGCTAAAAAAGGTATACCTAGAGTTCACACTGTCTCTAGTACTTAGCATAAGCCTTAAATCTTTCAGCCACTCGGATTGTCCTGCAAGATCGAGTGGTAGCATTCGTAGACGTTTCAACCGGTTGTGTTTCAGGATACTCAGGGTCGCTGCAACAGTATTTGGCTCTGTCCGGGTTCCACTTTTTGCCTTCCTTTACTCTCACAACCTCATCTTCCTTCAAAAGCAGCAATTCCTTAGCTGTCTTGTCATGCTGCATTTTTTTCTTTTTTTTTTGCCTTTAATTTAGTTTGGGAAGCACTTCTTTAGGGTCATGCAGTTGGGGTTCAACATATCTTCAGTTACAGACGT
Organism: Meandrina meandrites; assembly: GCA_963693305.1. Lineage (NCBI taxonomy): Eukaryota > Metazoa > Cnidaria > Anthozoa > Scleractinia > Meandrinidae > Meandrina > Meandrina meandrites. Next base: position 33,405,867 of record OY855905.1, read on the forward strand.
CTGTTCATTAGCATCTGAGCTGGCGATAAATTCACTAGATCTTCTGGCCCTTCAATACGAACTCATGGTATGTGATGAGCTCATCCCTGTAATTCCAGAGCTCTTGCAACCTTGCTGGCACCTGACCTCTCGACTCGGGCCAACCAGACCAGTTTCTTTCAAGATTGTTAGCCATTTGTTATTCTGCTCAGTTTAGATTTTGCGAGGAAATGTTCAATCATAAAAATTGGGGAGCAGGGATGGCGCAGTGGTGAGAGCGCTCGCTTCCCACCAATGTGGCCCGGGTTCGATTCCCGGACCCGGCGTCATATGTGGGTTGAGTTTGTTGTTGGTTCTCGTCCCTGCTCCGAGGGTTTTTCTCCGGGTTCTCCGGTCTTCCTCCCTCCACAAAAACCAACACTTCCAAATTCCAATTCGATCGGGAATTCGAGGGCCACAGGTTTGTCAGTCGCGAGACTGTTATGTGCTACCCTCGTTAAACAAAGTCTTTATTATTAGTATTATTATTATTATTGTTCAAATAGGTTTTAATAGTTTATTTCTTTTATTTACTTTTACCTTGTATATACCGATATTGACGTTGAAACCCAGGAGGGAGCCATTATGTAAACACTGTTGAAATAGGTTTTAATAATTTATTTCTTTTACTTTCTTTTACCTTGTATATACCAGTTTGTATGGAATATGTTAATTAATGTTATGATGATGATAGTAGTATTAGTACTAGTTGTAGTAACCATGATATCATGACATATATGATATGACGATGATGATAATGATGATAATAATAACTTTTTGTGCCTTGGATATTTTTAATATTGGAATTTTTACCTTGTAAATGGCACCTTGTCTGGAATATGTTAATAAAGATTATTATTATTAAAAAATAAAAAAAAAATTATTATTATGATTATTATTATTATTATTATTATTATTATTATTATTATTATTATTATTATTATTATTATTATTATTATTATTATTATTATAGAACCAAATTGTCTCTCAAATTCGGATTTTTGTAGTTTAAATCTTCGATAAAGAATATAAGAGGCAGAAAACTTAATGCCAATCTCGAGGAATTTGTCAAACAACAAACGAAAACCCAGGGACGGTGAAAAAAAAAACAGCTTTAAATTACAAGACCATTATTACGCCCATGCTAAGCAAATATTCTGAATTCTCGACGACTTACTACCGCCAAAACAATACCAGGAGAGATGAGAAAATGATGCACTTTTGAGGTCCAGGAAAGCAGCTGAATGCTCTCGCCTAACGGCTCGGGCATCCACTAGCAGCTTTTCTAGACCTCAAGCGTGCATTATTTTCTTATAGAACATGGAAAACCATCTTCTAGTAGGTAAATATAGGACCAGTTCGTCTGTTTTTATTCCTCGCTCTTTTACAGGGACTTGCTTGTAACCCTCGCAAATTTCGGCTAACCTGTGTGAAAATTAGAAGCTGTTGGCCTTCGAATAAATTCAAATTGGAAACAGTTGTATATCAGATGTCACGCTAAAATCTAGTGCATTTTTTGTTGGGTGGCAACAACGGAAGGTCTAAAAAATAAATGTAACCATAACATCAGAAAAAACGATCACAATATTGAGCCGATTATTAAAAACCTAGCGTCTAATGCGCATTTTTCAAGAATAAGCGATCAGATAAAAATTAAAAAAAATGATTAATTGTTAATGACATTCCCTATTGCGCGTTATGTATCAACATGAGTCAGATCGGGCCAGATCAAAATGCATACCTAGAACATCAAAAATACGCTTTTCAACGTTTTTTTTTTGTTGAGTTACCCTTCGGTTAAAGCGTACATGAAGTTTTTGTGTTCTTTATTACATGTTGTTTTGTTCAGAAATGCTTTGGAATAACGTCGAGGTTCCTCTACTCGTTATTATCATTTTGCAACGATATCTGAAGTTAATAACGAAGAAAAATAAGTTTGTCCCGAAAGGTGTTTTTTTTCTTGGCTAGTAAACATTCGCTCGTGTACTTACTGCAGGTGGCGACTGCGCAGTAGGGACTGGAAATCATCTTTAATTCATACAATGCAATCTTTCAATGTCTTGAATGTTTTATTAAATAAATAATAATAGAACCTTAACTTAAATGTATAGTCTGAGATTCCGTTGTGAACTACATTTTGGCGAAAAATTTATAATATTGTCCTAAGATATGGTAGCTTGTGAATTACTTTGCAAGTGTAAAAAGGAAACGAATGAAATTTATCAATTGAAACTGTGCAGATAAGCCAATATTAAGAGAATGATTTCGAATATATGTTGCATTAAATTTTAACGATAACCTGTCCACCGTGTCCAATTAAAATAATAAAAATTCAAAATGATTTCAAAATTTTCAAATAAATTGTAAGTTCCCTTTATTACTAAACGATGGTGTCTCAGTCAATGGTGACTCACAGATCGAGATGGGCAGTGAAATCCAACAACGGCATTTTATGAAGTGCAGCCGTTGCACAACACGGTTTAATCAACGATTCGCATGTCACACTGCTGCAGCCAACATGGCATACAACGTGATTGATATGTTTCCATTCTCACTCCCAAATATACATTTTGGCAACAATTCAGTGATCAACAATGCATGCAGCCTGCTTACTACAGCATGCGCTTAGTGTTGAGCTCGTGTTCGACAAGCAAAATAGCTGCTTTTGAGTATTAAATTAAACATTTTTCGATTAAAAAAGGTAAAATATTTCCTTATGCACGCGAACGCATCCGCTCAACGTAATTCTTCCAACACTTTCATATAAATGCCATTTATTTTATATTAAAAAACTATCTATTCGATCTGTTGTTTCAGCCATGTTTGAAACGTCGATAAATTACATGTTTAGATATGAAACTTACAAATTCATTCACATTAATGCAAAATAAGTACTGCGGACGCTTTTTGTGGCTTTATTAACCAGCAGAAATGACCTGTCAATCCATTGATGGTGAATTAGCCAATAGAAATGGTGAAAACAATCCCGCACTGCACCGAGAGCAATGATGTTTTAATTTACATATATACGAATGCTGTTTGTCAGTTTTACTGGATTTGCACTGGTACATTGATACATTTGAACAGAATGTTTCTCGTCGGATTTTGTTGTGCTTGGATCACTTTGGCGGTCTTGCCTGAAACACCTGAAGCTGGGTAAGTTCATTTGCAGCTACAAATGTGCATGACTAGCAGAGTTCAAACCTATTGGATTTTTTTATTACACGTAAGGATTACGGGGATGTTTACATCGCATCAGAAAATTAATGAGCTCCTTGAGAATTTCTGTCAGTAAAACCTTTTTTGTGTGAAACGGTTATTTCTGCAATCGCAGTATGTTTTTACACCAAAAGCGGGAAATATAAATTACTTAGTTCGGTGCTGACGTGTTCAGGAGGCTTGCATCTTAGTGTGAATTTTAGCTATTTAACCTAAGTTCTTTTCAGTTTATTGAATATACAGCTTTTTTACCATTTCATGACTGATGTAGGTGTTTTTTTTAGTACTATGTTCCCCACTGGCACTTAGTGTGTCACAAGAAACCGCTTATAATGCTTGCTAAGTATTGTATATTCCGCTTCGCTTCACGTGAAGTCATATTTTTGGTGTTTTTGTAAATTTCGCATCACCTCTCGAAAATGTCTCCTATACATTAAACTGTATAAATGTTTCTAGTGTTAAGAAGAGCAAGTACATGTTACCTAACCGGGCCCTCTTGGTGGGTTTGTATGGTTTAATCTTCTATTGAAAAGTTGTTAATAGTTGACGCTCACTAACTCCCTCTTTCACTATCACCTGCAGCTCCTTTGAATATGAATATGAAAATTAAAAAATTGTCAAGAACGAACCAAGCTCGTGCTGTGAGCTTAACTATAGTACCGCGACATAAAAATGCCCGAAAACCGCTTAATTAACAGAAATATAAAGCAACGAATCTTATTTATACGTTCATTTTAACTATTTCTTTATTCTAATTTTGCGCGAGATTGTCACCTGTCGCTCCACTGGCGAACTTTCTCGCTAGCGAAAAATAATCTTATCTACGTTTTGTCGTCGGTTAATTTCATGTTTATCATTTTGGATATTGACTCAAAATGTTGGGCACATCATAGACATTTGTCAATATACTGATAATTGGCGCTGCTTCATCATCAATGTTTGGTTAACTAAAACCTAAACAAAATAATAATTCCTGAAAGTTTTAATTTACAATCGCGGATTACGAATATTATTCTGAACTTTCAGTGATAGGTCCGCTTTTTAATGTACCTCGCAATAAATTCACACCCATTTCGCAAAAATGGTTTTGATCTTCTTTTAATGCGTCTTTTGTTTTTTTGTTTCCCAAAATATTGGTAATTTTACTGAGTGCTGTATAATCGTTTGCGAATCTTGAAACATTTGCCCAAAATCTTTACTAAAATGTTTAATTTACATCTTTCTGAGGACAAACGAGCGCAGCTGGATAATTGAGGTTCGGTGTTTATAGTGAATGTGCAAAATTATAAGAGTTTTGCGCTCAAAGTGAATATAGGTGGCATGTAAAGGAATTTAATGATTTTGCAATTCTCGAGCTTCCACGTTTTCTTGGGCTTCTTAGCCTCGCGACCTTTAATTGAAGGGAATAAAGCTATGGATAGGATGAGATTCATCTAAAAAAATGTTTCTTAACTAACTCAGAAAATCGCAATAATTTCAAAAACTGAATTCGAAAATTTACTAAAATGATCTAAAAAATGCAAAACCACTGGAAGAAAATTGAACTCAGCAATTAAACATGAGATCTTCTGCGACAAAACATCAAGTCGCTTTTTTATCAAGGCTTCTAGATAAATTCTAGATTAGATAAAAAATGTGATGAATTTTTTTATCAAAACGCTTGAAGTTGTAAGTTCGTCTTTCAGCCTTTATTTTATAATAAACAGAAAGCAACCCATTCCTGTTTTCAGATACAAAGAAACTGCAGACGACCTCTACGAAATAACAAATCCTGCAAAGTACCAGAAGTACCTGCGACCTTACCACAGAGGTACAAAGATGCAATTTTGTCCTGTCGTGTTGTCGGCTGTTTGTATGTAAACATTTTCTTGCGTTTACAGGTGACCCAGTGAATGTGACCATTAGAATGACAGTGGTGCACTTGGTAGCGGTAAGAGAGATGAGCGAGGTAAGATTCTCGTTGTTTCTTTGTAATTTTTCTAAAAAGGAAATCGGCATTTTGGATTTTTTTTCTTGGGGGGGGGGGGGGGGGTGGGGGGGTTGTTTTATAATTGACCTTAGATTTATAGTTGGTGTCATATGATTTGATTTTACCGACTTAACAAAGTATAGATGTAGATGTAGGCTCTTTTGTTTAAATGGAATAAAATATATACATAACAACAAACCTCATAGTTTATGTGACTTGTCTACACTATAAAAGTGCAACCCACAAACCAAACATACAAAGATGTAAGTGTAAGAATTTTAGAATAAAGAATTATAAAAAGTTAAGGCTCGGTGGCGTAATGGTAAGAGTGCTCAGGCCGGGGTAATTGTGTTGTGTTCCTGGCAAGACAATGTGGGTATCGTGAGCTCTAATGGAACAATTTCTAACTGTTATCACAATTAGCAATAAAAATTGATAACAGTCTTGGGCATTAACTTTTTAATTTGCGACCATCTCGCATCTCGTCGGCACGGCGTAGCAAGTGCTAAGCGAGATATCGCAAAAAAAAAACAGTAAATTGCAGAAATAATGTAATGTGTTTATTTAACAGGAATTTTCATTGGATCTCGTCATCTGGCAACAATGGAAGGATCCACGGTTGAACCATTCCTTGAACTATACAATCACATTGCCTGCTGACTCCAAGAAACTCATATGGCTTCCTGATACGTTTTTCCTTAACGTTAGAAGTGCTACCATCCACGATGTAATTTCCGAAAATGGTAAAGTTTCTATAGACCCTGGAGGAATTGTTTCATACAGTGCCAGGTACAGTGCCATCATCAAGCTAGCGTTGCGAATATAATGGACTACTAGCTGGGCCGTAGCTAGAAACGGGCCTAAAAGTCTTGAATTTGTGAAAGATGAAATATTCAGCATGTCTGAGTCCTCGACATCTGAGTCCTCGACGGGAATTGAACCCCTGGCGCATTTTTCTTTATTTGTCACCATACAGGACGCTATCGACACAGCCAATCCTAGCAGTATGTAGGACGCGTGTCACAAATGAACCTAGTTCTCGTAGCAAAGTGGATAGAGCGCCCGTCCGGTGTTTGTGAGGTCATGGGTTAATTCCCGTTGGGGACTCAGAAATTTTCTTCGTCCCACGCTAAGGACATGCTGAATATTTCATCTTTTACATTTCATTTACCGAGCTTAAAATTTACCATCTTCCTTTATTTATCACCAATAACTGATGAATGAAATGTTTCTTTTTTTCTGATATTGCCCAGAAATGGCATTTCCAGGCACCAAGATTTCGAAATTTAACTCCCTAGTGGTTTGCGCCTTCAGCGCTTCGCAGTTGCCTCGGTTATCAGAAACGTCTCGCTATCGGCCTGACTGCTAGTGGTTAAAATTTTAGCTCTTGACGTCCTTCAGTAATGGTGCGAATCTGATGAAGTTCAGCACTAATTGGCATTTTTTGTGCTTGAACGTTTTTTACTGAAGTTAATTACAGTTCTTGGATGCGATACAACTGACAAAATTTCAGCTGAATATTCGTCTTATTCCATTTCGGTCTTGACCTGTTTATAGGTCTGTTACGCCGGTTTGAAAGTAATAAGCTTGAACATGAAGAAATACAATTGCAGTCGAACAGCCTCCCGTAATATAAAGATCCCAAGTTGACTTTCCACACAAGAATAAGACAACAGAGCCTAACAAGTGACTCAAATCCTTCATTAGACAAATTCTAAAACCGTATTTCAATTTTTAGGATAACCATCACTGCCGGATGTCCAATGGACCTGACTGATTACCCAATGGATGAACAAACATGTGACTTGGAGCTTTCAACCTGTTAAGTATTTAGTAAATATGGATCATTTTCATATGACGTACAGAAAGTTCTTAAATTGTTCAAAACGTTCGTTCAAAACTTTTCTTATGCATATCCAGACATCTGTGACATTAATTGTTGTGTAAACTATTATGTCAATCTGAGTGCTTTGGAATTCGTTCAGAGAAAAACAAATGCCATAAGTAAAATCTTACATACTTATAGAAAAAGCTCATTTGATTCAATTCTGGTCGGGTGACAAAACAGTTCGTTGCTGTCGTCCTCCAAAATATTCTTTTCCAAATATTTTGGTATAAAAAACAATATGGAGCTCTAACTGAGACAAATTGTTTATTTCAGTTTCCTTCTCTACGCATGCCTCGGCTCAATGTTGAGTCGGTCATCACTTTTCGAATATTTGTCTTCCTAATATTGCGTTGCTATAATTTTGGTATCAAAATGATATGTGCGGCAGAAGAAAACCTTTCGGTTATCCTTTCAGCTGCGCAATATATTTGTCCTAAAACCAATTCAATACAAGAAAATTGTCGAAATTTTATCTTTTTAAAGTTATCCCTGAATCATCCCTGTTTTATCAATTGTTTTAGGTTGCCACGGCGTCAGTACTACACGTTGTCTCTCCGATCTGTTTATGAAATTTTATAAAATATTTCTAATATAAAAAATGACATGTTACACATTTGATCTTAGACGCATATGCAAAAAGTGAGCTCGACTACCACTGGTTAAAGGGCAACCGAAATGATCATATAATTGTCATGGACAAGCATTTGGCAGAACTCGCTCTCACTGATACGGAAACCATCAAAGGCTTCGAGCATTATGCAGAAGGTGGGTATATGACCAAAAATCTCTTAAACAAAGATGTGAAATAAGAAAAAAGCAATCAATTGAAAAGCTCGGAATCGATTATAGTGGATCATTTCCCTTGTTTAAGGAAGCGTTCATCTCTTTTAATATACTCTTCGACAGATTCGCCCAAGACTTACGGTGTAAACGAATCAGTACCTACCTCCGTCAAAATCAATCTAAAGCTGAATTATTTAGAGTTTGACAGCATTTTATCGGTGTAGTATACCTCTATTTCCTATATGCCATACCTTTCAAGAGCTTCTCTTGTAAATTGGACACCAAAAACGCGCTCGATCACAAGGTGCGTTCATGCTTTTGGAAATAGCCATCTAGACGGGTAGGCAACACCGTCGAAGTTACAGTGTTTGTAACGGAATTCGATAGCAAATATATATTTTTAAAAACTAAATTCTAGACAACTCGTGAATCGCAAAGTTAACATATACTAGGCACAGGATTGCATTCACAAAATTTGAAAGATGCAGCTAGACTAGAAGGCGTTCAGTTACGTTTTTAACCCTCTATGCATTCCTTTGCTTTTTAATTTCCATATCCACCCATCTTAACGTAAACCGTCAAGATGGCTTTCAAAACCGTCATGGGTCTATCTTCATGCGTTTGTTTCTTCACCTTTCCTAGGTACTCACTCAAAACTTACTGCTCGATTCTGGTTCAAGCGTCGTCTCGGGTATGCCTTCCTTCAAATCTATATTCCTACTATAATGCTGGTGGTACTTTCTTGGCTGTCATTCTGGATTCCTCAAGGCTCTGTTCCAGCCCGTGTGGCACTTGGAAGCACTACTGTGCTATCTATTGTAACATTTACTGGCTCCTTTAGGAGCTCTCTGCCAAAGGTTTGTTATAAAGTGCACATAATAATCTTTTTTGATATCATTGCTAAAAGCATTCAAAGTTTGTCATTTACCCCTTCCTCCATTCAATTCTGTTTTAGAAGCTTGGTTCTTTACTCCAGGCATGACTCCTGATCAAGAAAAACTCCTACATAAGCGAGCGTACCCATTAAAACCTTTAAATATGTCAGAAAAAGTTCAGTGTCTCAACAGTTTTGTCCATTTGTCCATTAATGGCACGGGTACGATTGATTGATGGATTATGTTGTTGTTGTTGTTGTTGTTTTTACATTTAGTAAATCTGAGGTCTAAGATCTGGGTACAAGTGTTGCCAAACTACATTAACAGCACCCACGTTAACTTAAGTGTTGATGCTGTGAAACTGTGTCCGGGTAAAAGGCCTCATTAAAAGCTATGACATCTTCATTCAGCAAACTTTCCTTCTTTCAAGGAGCCTTCAATATCGCTGAGCTAGACAAAGACGTGAACAATCACAGGTGTTATAACGGAAATAAGCTGGATCTAATCACGCTATGTGTTTTATGTTTCTCTTTCAGGTATCGTATATCAAGGCAGTGGATATCTACTTTATTGTCTCGTTTACATTCATCTTTGCGGCAGTCGTGGAGTATGTTTTAGTACTGCTAAACACTGGACTAAATCGTCACAGACTTAAGAGAACATATCACCCAAACAATAACGATGACACAGGCAACGGAAAGGTAAATGTAAATGTAGTAATTGAATTATTTTATACATTACAACACTGCTTTATCGGGCCATCACCATCATCACAACATAATAATCATTATTATGATGCATATTTTTGCCTGATTTCCAAGGTTTCAACAGAAGATGTATTTTTTATGCTGCGTTTACGAAGCAGAAGTTCGTAACCGCAATAACATGTTGGTGTCGCGCTCTTGTAACGTTCTCGATACAATCATCTTTTGTATACCTTTAATTATGTTTCTTTTCTTTTCTAAAATTACAGGCAGACTGGAATCATGGAGATCAAGAATTACAAGAGATCAAAGTTGAGAGCCCAGTTTCTAGAAAACAAGTGTCGAGGAAAAGCCGTTTGGCTTCAGTGCGTGCCGCAAAGGAATACATGCACTATGCTTTTGTCAGAAATGAAGCTAGCTCTATCGATAGAGTGTGTCGTTTCCTTTTTCCATGTTGCTACGCCATATTCAATTTCATTTACTGGATGTACTACGAACTGGAGTCATTCGGAAATCATTCACCAAACAACTAATCAGAAAGGAAGGAAGGAAGGAAGGAAGGAAGGAAGGAAGGAAGGAAGGAAGGAAGGAAGGAAGGAAGGAAGGAAGGAAGGAAGGAAGGAAGGAAGGAAGGAAGGAAGGAAGGAAGGAAGGAAGGAAGGAAGGAAGGAAGGAAGGAAGGAAGGAACTTAATTTACGTGTCAAATCTTCTAGAACGAGATGTACCAATTCGTGAAACTAAATAATAAAATTAACTTAATAAAGAAGTGACAGTTTAACATTGAGTAACACAATTAGTTAAAAAATAAAATAAAAATATATACATGTTATATATAAGTAGGGAAAAACTTGAACAACTCGTGCAGACTAAACAGTCTAGACAAAAAGCAACTATTTTTACAATTTCGGAAAAATTACCGCACCAACGTTATATAACGTTTTCTGCACCCAGAAAGGAGCGCAGCCCGAAAGTTGCATAGGAGCCTCAAAGGTTGCTAAGTCCAAAATTAATCAGGGTCAATACTGAATGAAAAAGTACTCTCACATTATTTAGCAAAGAAATCAATTTAAAATGAATTGTACATGCATTTGTGTTTATGTATATACTTTTTCAACTAAGCTTTATTTTTCTTTTGTTCAGTTTTGTTAAGTTATCTTCTATTTATATTTTAAGTTGTGGGCTTCCTGTAAGGTTGCTTTTAGCTAAGTGGAGTTCCACGGTAAATAAAGTATTCTATTATATGTTAAAGTCTACTTTAGCGTTTCTTTACAGCAGGTTAGTTTTTGAATACAGCTATTTCAATTAAAGGGACACTGTCACGAGCATAACTTCAAAAATTTAACAACCCAAAAACTTGTTTACACCATTGCAAACCTATTAACAGCGGTCAAGTATTCTTAAAATTACCATGTCAGTGTAGTGAAGCTAAATATAGAGAGATATCACCGTGATACCATTGGAAGCTTATGATCCCAACTTGAAAAAGTCAGCCTGACTTTTTCAAGTTCTTTCCTCGTGGTTTGGGAAAATTGATGAAAACTATTTACGGTCACCCACTTCTTTAAATAATTTGCTACATACAAGAAAAGATACAAGAAAGGTTTCACTGAAAGAAAAACAAATACTACACGTGCCAGAATACAAACTAGTAGATTTCCTCAACGCTTATATGCAAATTCCAGTATATACCCATGCCACCATTCGGTCTTGACTCGAAGGCTTGAAGCTTTAATCCGACAACGTTAACTGAAATAGCTGTATAGCAAAGGCAGTTGAAATTGATAACTGCTTGATGCACATTGACATGGGCATGATTGTCCTGGTATCTTCTACGCACATACCCAAATAACAACTGTGTTTTATCAATGAGACAATAAACTTGACTACACATATTATATGTGTGATCCTGTATTGCGTATTATAACCTACCGATTAATTTCTGCGCGCGCTCATTGGACAAAACGCGTCACGTGGTACAAAATTGGACTACGGGTATGAGACAATATACCCAGTTCGATTTGATATAGACAAGTACAAAACAAACAAACAAGGGGACCTTTTCATTTATAACTTTTAATCACAGTTGCCGTCGAAACTTCTGTTCTTCTCGGCAAGCTGCATGTTTATTTTTCGGACAAACTTTCATTTAATTTGCATTTATCATTTCCTCTATAATATAACATAAACTGCAAAAAGTTTTCTCGTATGAAAATCCTTTTCTTTAAGCGTATAAAAAATATTCCGCTGAATACAATGCAGCTAGTTCCAATGGTTAATCAGTTTTGTGCTCATAAATCAACGGCTTACTTAAGCCTACGATTTTGAAGTTAAAGGAAACTATGCCACAAACGAGTGTGCGACTGAAACAACCTTAATTTAACTTAATAGCTAGGTTTTTCGCGTCCTCTGTACATTTACATGCCCAAGGGAAAACATTTCTTTTTGGTTGAATTGTCTTGAAATTGCATCATTGAAATGCGTGTAAAATGCAGATTTTTCACTCTTTTGAGAGCTGTGAGAGACTGGTGACCAGATACAAGCCTCCTATTCTAAAAGCTGGGACAAAGATAATTGCTTTTCAATTGTTGAATCATAACCAATGTGACAAGCGTATGATAGGCCGCTTCGTTTTCGTTAAAAAAAAAACAAACAAAATTTGCGTAAACGCCCACGATCGATCACAGTGGAATCCAATAATACTAAATTTAGACAGCAGCCACGAATTTCACAGGCTGTTGTTATATTTCTGCTTTAATGTAATACGTAATAACTAAAATAGTAATGATAGTTAATAATACAATCCTGGCGCTCGTCGCGATAATTATATGATATTGAAAAATCTTTTGTTTTGACATAAACTCCTGCGCGATGTGCGAAAAATTGTTAATTATATTTTTTCTCTTTATTGTTGGCGCATTTTTTATTGTTGTTGTTGCCTGTTCCTTGCTTTTGGTCTGTTGTTGTTGTTGTTGTTGTTGGTTTATGTTTGGTTTAAACTTATTTCTCAATTTATTTTTCATTTTAATTTAAATGACTGTGTCGATAAAGTAATCTCGTATAATGTGCGTTCAAATTTTAATTCAGTCCCGACTCTTTATACACCGTCAATATATAGAATTCGTACGTTACTAAAAAACGAGCTTTGGTTATTAAGGCTAATAGTCTTTATATCGGAAGTAATATCCGATGTTAAACATGAAGAAACTCAACGGGAAAAGGATTCGGGCAATTCTGTCAAAGATGTCAACTTCACTATTCGACCCAAGTGCAAGACAAAAGCTGGGAATGCACTGTATGATGGTTGTTCTCGGGGGATTGGTCGTGTAAGGACTGTGTTGAATAGCTGGACCAGGCACGCTCTGAAATAAAATAAAATAATGTTGACAGGGGGATGAACTGAATGCATCCAACTGGAGACTACATGACACTTACCTACTAGAAGATGTTTTTCAGTCTATGTTCTATAAGAAAATAATGCACGCTTGAGGTCTAGAAAAGCTGCTAGTGGATGCCCGAGCCGTTAGGTGAGGGCATTCAGCTGCTTTTCTAGACCTCAAAAGTGCATTATTTTCTTATAGGACATACGAAAACCATCTTCTAGTGGGTTTAGAATATAGCATAGAAATTCAAATAATTAAAAAAAAAACAATTTTGCGCACGCGTGCTGATCTGAATGAACAAACACTACGCCAAGAAACCTGACGACAGCAATCAAATCCATTTTAATGCTGTTTTGCAGTCGAAAGTGAATTTCTATATTGCTGAACTTACCTTGAAAAACCTTTGCAGCCCGTTTTGTGTTTGCTTTTGTGCTCTTAGAGTACGATTCCGTAACAATTTTCAGTGTCTTGCAAGTTTGCAAAGTGGCTGCCTTCCTGGCACTCACTGCTCAACAACTCGTCCACGTCTTCATCTTCCCAGTCACGTAATTAAGGAAATAAATTGACTACCTTAAAAGATTGTTGCTGCCATGTTTTTGAATTCGTAACGCAGCAAAAGTTTCATCCGGGGTACCGGGCTTCTATAGTTTTTAGCTATGTTCTATAAAAAAAATAATGCCCGCTAGAATTCCATTACGTGCATACAGCGGCTATATTCTAAACGATAATGGAAAAGGGTAAGGTAAGCCACTTCATTATCTGACATAAGATTTGGTTTCCAAGTTTCCGAACTCTAACGTTAGTTTTGAAAAAGAGAGAACTTTGACTCCGTTTGTAAAAAGGAAGGAACCTTAACTTCATTTGTGAAAAAAAAACTTTGACTTTATTTGTAAAAAAGAAGAAACTTTGACTTCATTTGGGAAAAAAAGGAAGTAAAAAGGAAGGAACCTTAACTTCATTTGTGAAAAAAAAACTTTGACTTTATTTGTAAAAAAGAAGAAACTTTGACTTCATTTGGGAAAAAAAGGAAGTAAAAAGGAAGGAACCTTAATTTCATTTGTGAAAAAAAAACTTTGACTTTATTTGTAAAAAAGAAGAAACTTTGACTTCATTTGGGAAAAAAAGGAAGTTTGACTTCATTTGTGTAAAAAAGGAACTTTAACTTCATTTGTGAAAAAATGAGAAACTTTGGGGAGCGTACCGTATTGTTTATGTGGCAATCCAGTTCTATTGCGGTTAGATGTTTCTAGCATTTCCATTTACCAAAAAATATTTACCTTCGCTTATAAATTTAATAACCATTAAACGGAATAAAGAAATTCTCGAAAATAACTGAATTGCCAAATAATTCCTTTGAAAATCTAATTACTGCTCGATAGTAACTGTAATTTCAATAGAGTCACAAACAGTACGTAAAAACAAAAAACTCACTATTGGGCGGAAACGATGAAGATACCTAATGTTACCATTATTTACTGCTCACTTCTTACCTGCCTCGGGTAAGAATTTCGGAGGACAGATTTTGGCGGTAAACTGTATGATGACGATGGTCGCGCTGGTAAACTATGGGCCGGCGGCCGCGGCGGTAGACTATGCGTTGACGTTGAGCGAGGTACGACTGAAGTTTTTATAGCATTGAAAGCCTCTATCTCCATTTCTGCTAAAGAATAATCTTTTGATGTCGAACTTCGCTTTATAGCCTTTTTTCTTTTCTTTTCGCTGTGCATGAGAACTGCTACGTATTCCAGGAGAACACCAAAAACAAAGATGAATGACACAATCAGATAGGAGTCTATTGCCTTTATGTAAGAGACCTAGAAGTACAGAGAGAAATATTTGCAAATTTTATAGCTGGTTGTCAGCAAAGTAAAAGTAAGTGGTAAACTTACAATATCATTATTGTTACTCTGAGATAGCTGTGACGTCATTACTGGTTTTTCCTAGTCTGTGCAGAAAAACTAATCTTGAATACTGGTGCCAAAAACCAATTAAGTTAAAGTTTTGTTATTTTGTCATTTTGTTATTGTTGTTGTTTTGTAACAATATTTTCGACTTTTTAAGAATAATGTGCATCGTAATAAAAATAAATAAGTGGACACAGAATTCAGAGTTTCTTCTCGTTGTTGTGTGTTCGGTGTCTACCAAACCCAGCCTTAATGTTACACTTTTACTACTGCCGTTTCCGGTTTATATATTTTTTTTTTTTTCGAAAAAATATTTACTTATTTTCATCTCTACCTGTACCCCCAACTCCGTATTAATACCAGACAATGGAACTCACTAATCAAAATATCACCGTGAAAACATCACTGCTGTACCTTAGGGACGGAGTTTCTGAGCGAACCCATAAGTGTGACAATAGTCAGGACTGTGGTAATGCCAAGAGCAACTCTTGCTGGGACTGCGTCCTTAGAAATCCAGAATGACAACCAAGAAAGAACAACAATGAGAAAAGTTGGAGAGTAAATTTGAATGAAGGAGTACGCCAGTCTTCTTCGGAAAACAAACTTTGCAACCAAATGAGTGTAAGTACCTGTAAAGTATAATTAAGTAAGTACCTGTAAGTGTAATTCATAATAATAATAATAATAATAATAATAATGAATTTATAAGTGCTCAAAATTGAAAAGTGTATTTGAAACCGATTCAAGCTGGTTCAATTTTTTTTTTGAATATTCGTTTGTAATGACCACCCTGGAAATCACTCGAATTATCCAGTATACCTGATGATATGTCAAACTAGTGAAGTAATAGAGAAGTAAATAAGTAAATTAAATTCATATATGGAAGTGATAATTTGAATTTCCATATGCGTTTCGATAAGAGGTTTCAACATTGTGGAAAGGAATATAGATAGAAGGAATATACTTTTTTTTTGTCAAGAAACTCTCTCAGTTAACATTTCGACTCTATCTGTTAATTGTCAATTAAAAATATAATAAAACTCAAGAAATAGCTGATTATTAAGATAACAAAATACAACTAATAAGGCAAGAGAAAACATGAAGTATCAATAATTCTTAGACTGCAGAAGATTATGACCTATATTAAACCGTTCTGTTAAAGAGCGTGATTTTATGTTGGTGCATTTGTCAAATGCAGGACAAGTAACGCAAACTATCTATGCTCAAACATTATTATTTCTCTGTGCGACGACGCAAAACGAAGCTGAAAGTCGTTTCCCTATGTAAAGATTAATAAGCAATAATGTAATACCTATGACGTATTTTACGAGTTTCCTCTCACTTTGGGCATCAGCTAGCTCGAACTCTGACATTTCGTCATCTAAAATGATGACCGCCTTTTCGTCGTCCCAGTGGTAATCCATGTCATTAATGTCGTACGAGTCTTAAAAGGAAATAGAGAAGCTAGTAATACTCAGACGAACATAGACAATCGTAAACCAATTTAAGTATGGAGTAGGCAGGTAGGTAGGTAGGTAGGTAGTTAGGTAGGCAGGAAGTTAGGTAGGTAGGTAGGTAGGTAGGCAGGCAGGCAGGCAGGCAGGCAGGCAGGCAGGCAGGCAGGCAGGCAGGCAGGCAGGCAGGCAGGCAGGCAGGCAGGCAGGCAGGCAGGTAGGTAGGTAGGTAGGTAGGTAGGTAGGTAGGTAGGTAGGTAGGTAGGTAGGTAGGTAGGTAGGTAGGTAGGTAGGTAGGTACGTCAGTAGTGTAATTATTTAAGCAGTAAGCATATCCCGTAATAATACTGTTATGTGTCACCCCCACCCTCACGCCGTTTTGTGTTTGTTAAGTTTTATACTCACAGCTCAAAATTTCGAGAACACACGTCTGCGTATCTAGTGGATAGTCTCTTAAATTCATTCTGCAGGACGCAGCAACTGTCAACCTTTGAAAAAGAAAAGAACAAGGTAAAACTCGATTTTAGTAAAGGATAATTGCATCGAAAGGTATGATTTGCAAAATCCATTTACCAACTAGTTGTGGCACACGAGGCTTTGTAAACAGGGTTTGAGAAAGTTTGGAGAACTCAAAAAATAGTATTAACCAGCCTATCCTTTAACACAAACAAACCACATTCTTATACCTGTGCAAAAAATAATAGGGATTGTTCAGAAAAGACTGCATTTACCTCTCACTGAGTTCTATATCCCCATTCGGGGCAATCAAAACTCTGCTATTCGCTGCAGGAACGTGATGGAACTTTGCCGTCTTCACATTTAAGAAGAACGTGTCAGGAAGCCAGAAATTGCCCTTTTCGCTGCCGGAGAGTAAGATTGGCTTGTTAAGATCATGCTTCAATCTTGGATCGTTCCAGGCTTGTTTAAAAAAAATATCCAGAGTATATTCCTAGGGGAAAAATATAAAAGTAGCCGTAGAATAAAATATGCAAGATTGCTGGCATACGGTACAAGTAAGACGTAGAGATTTTACTTTCGTAAGATAAAGTTGTGATGAGTATAAATATAACGCCTCTCTGAATGCCTCATGAAACCTCATGAAACCAGTCCAGTGCCTTTCTTCTGCTAGATTATTTTAAGTAGAAGGCTATTTTGAATCGCATTTGTAAAAGACGATTTTTAATGCAAACGTACCATGTTAATTTCCTTTATCGCGCCAAAGGAAACGACTGTCATATAAACTGAGATGTTCAAAGGTGGACCTGTTATGAAGAAAGCTACCATAATAAATGAACTGACAAAGTGTACGGCCGACTGACAGATCAACAGACGGGGAGACAGCAGAAAGACAGACAGACAGATTGGCTGACCGATCGACCGAATACCATCTGTAAAAGCGAAAAACCTACCTTCATGATAGGGCCTTATTCGCTTGTCATATTCATCCGAAAGTGAATTAAGTACTTTGGTTGTGTTCTGGTAACTTCTTTAAAAGGAACGCATACACATAAATTAGCTTTTTATAAAGAAAACGAAACACGCTGAAAGAGATCACGCTGTATCTACGTAAATTTCATTACCACATTTCACTTATTTTCTCATCCAGGCTTAATAATAATAATAATAATTTATTAATTCATAGTGCGCCGTTTAGCATGAAAATAATCAAAGGCGCATTACATATACAATATTAAAACCTTAAAATATTAAAATATACTGAATATATACATATTAATAACGAGATCTAAAGACGAGTTCGAGACGATTGGACCGTAAGACGAGTTCCACAGACTCCAATAACTCCTTTTATTATTCAACAAGCTCGCGCGATGCCCATATATGGTCAGAAAGCCATTGTTATCTGTAACAGATATCCTGCGATATACGTAGATCGCCAAGATTCGTCCGAAATCTTGCAAAGCGCCGCACAACCACAGTTATTCTCGTTACAAAAAGCGTTTCGTTGACAATTTGTTGAGTAATAAAACAATTATCCTGCTCAATCTTGCGGAATATCGTCTGATTTTAGCCAACTCGGCCTACGGCCTCGTCGGCTAAGTATCAGGCGATATTCCGCGCGATTTCCCAGGATAATTGTTAAATATCCACAACTAATTTCAGTGTGTGTATTGTTCTTTTAAAGTTCCCATATTAATTTACATTTCATTTTCATCGTTCTCTGTACCAAAGAAAAAACATACATTTTTTTCAATCTGAAAACACTCCTACCTCTTAATGTTGTCAGAGTTCGCCTTTGACACTAAGCAAATGGCAACTAACGTCACAACAAGCAATTCCATAATTGATGAGTCAGCTATTTCACGGTGTAATCCAAGTCACTTTCTCTTTCTCTACTCTTTAGTAACTGAAAAGAAAGATATTCGATATAATGAACGTGTCGCACACTCGGCCGCTGATCGGGAAAATGAGCCCGCACTCTAACTACAAAGCGAGAGATCGGCGGAAGTACACAAGTGAGTATAATGTTCGTTACATGAGGCACTTTTGAGGAGCAATATGAATAATTTTTTAAATACCTTCTGTATATAAATAATACAAGCGATTTCTATTTTATCGCTTTTCTTCTGGAGTTAACTGGCAATAAAAACTCTTGCCATTATTCACACCCGCGCTGCACGTCTTTAAAATTATGAATAGAAAAACGTGATCAATTCAAATTTTGTATATAAACATATTTTCCTGATTTTTGTTTAGTTTCGAGCAATGCTTTTGTTATCATCCAGTTTAAATCAATAGAAAGACCCTTTTTGCTTTACTGTATTAAAGTATGTTTCATTCGCATTAATTTGAATTTAACAATTTTTCACTAAACTATTGTTTGCAGCTAAACACAAAGAAGGCATTGTTGTTATTTTATCAATTAAAAGAAAAGCGTAATTTTAAAGATTTACTTAAAATTTCAAGTGGAAGATACTGTTGTTTTTACCTATTTTTCGCAACGAAGAAAGAAAATCAAAGACAAATCAAATAACTGATCATAGTTATACATAGAATTTTTGCAAAAGGTTTTCCAACTGTTGATGAACTTTTATGCATTCACAATAATTATTTTATTTCTGGCCCAAGTTTCAAATACTGTTTTTTCGTAGATTTAGAATGCTCGACACAATTACATTGTAAACAAATTACCTTTTTTGAGCATCACCGATGGAATTTCATTAAGAACCTCTTAAAAATAAATCTCCGTAACACTCACCGTTTGGAATAGTTTCGCCCAAAGAGATGGCTCCAAACGAATAGGTTATCATCAACGATTTCCGTTATGTCGTTCATTATATTTGCACTATCTGCGCGAAAATTAAAATTTAATGTTCAATATGTTTTGAATTTTGCGGTAAACTAACGAACACATCTTTTGAAATGATTGGACTGATGGCAGCTACTATTGTTTATTTATGAAATAACTATCAACGCGGTCTATTATAGGCCTGCAAAAGATTTATTTAATCTTCAAGATTCTCGTTTTCGCATAAACACAAACTGAAATTGTACGTTATATCTATGAGAAAGGGTAATTTACTGATCGGTAAAATTGAAACATTTTCCGAAACAGCGAGGAGCTCAGGGTTGATATCGAATATATATAGATAGCGCCAAAAGATTTATAGAGCTCGAATGACCGAACGCGCGTGCCGTTGTGTTTACAAGTAATGCTTCAAAAATGAGCTAGTTTTCAGAGGGTTTTTCCAAAAGAAGTTAAATAATAGCTTTATCTATCTTTTATTGACGGAAGTGCTGTGCTGCTTTCTCTCGCTTGATGTTATGTAATTAGTTGAAGCTTCAACAAAACAGCAATGCTGCCAGTAACCTTGAATTTCGGTAAAACTGCGAGGCTCTGCAACCCAAGTTTTAAGAATTTGATTTTTTCGAGATCGTCACTTAAGATGCCGAGATATCGAGACTTGTGTATTACACTCATTTCAGTGGATGGTTCTGAATCCCTTAGCTCGAGAAACAGCAGGCAGAAATTCTCCTAGAACGCAAGTAAACTTGGCCATTTAAATCAATCTTAATATCCACAGCATCTAAAGGGAACCATTAAAGACGCATTATCCTGTTTGGTGGGTAAACCCCGCCTCTTACTTATATAGAGGAATATAATGTCTTTTAGAGTTTATCTTTCTTTTCTTATCCTAATCCTTAAGGTTTACCATAACATTAACATGCAGATCATTTTCGTCGAAGGGTTCTCTGATGCATGTGAGTTACTGATAAGTCATATATCAATAATCTGTTTTCACGGTCTCGGTACTCCCTCGATTAAAAAGACAGTTGCAATCGTGAAAAGTTTGTTTTAAGTTTGCACGACTTGAATTTTAAGCAGTTTACTAGCCTCACCACTAGTACGTTGGTTAAATAATCTGTAGAGATACATCGTTTAGCTACACTCCAGAACTAATATCTTAAGATAGCCAAGAGAATTATTGCTTACGTAGTAAACCACATAAAATATTTTAGATGAAGCTTAGACCACCTTCATTACAGAGAATTATTAGTGAAGTTTACTTTTACGTTCTTTTCGATTTTACAACATTTTATGTTCAAATGATACCTCTAAATCTAACTCGTTGTTTGGAGACGTCACCTGTGATAATTGAACAGTCATTTATTTTACTTTACAGACATTGGAATCGTTACTCTAGGAAAAGCCTTTAAAATACTCCAAAAATTGTCAGTTCACAGGTCACATTAATTCAATCGGATGTTACTGCATCGAAAAATAAAAGCATGACATGAAATCAGTTCAAATGCAAAATATCCTGCACAAAACGGAATAGCACTGTGGGTTGGTAGGTAATTTACAGGAGCCTTACAAATAGTCTTCACAAGCAACTGGGCTTCCCGTATACCAATTTACTTTCTAGAAGTCCATAGAGTCTTGAAAATGAGTTTTATGAGACCGTACCAGAATTTCGGCCGGAAATTTATGCATGAAAATGTATAGAATATTTACCGCTTCTGTTTACATCGTTTGCTGTTTATGGTTATCATGAATTTATATAAATTAGCTATGAGCCCGAATCAGCGAACGCTTTTTAAGTATGAAATCTTACAGTATATTCGAGAACAATCGTCACCGCAAGTTAGATAGAATATATATATAAAAAATATATCAACACAAAATTTGGACACAAAAATCGTCTATGTAGCCTAAACAATAACTATTGCGATGACGCTTGTACTTTACATCCCCCTTACCAATGAAACAAGCAAATGGATTCCGATTGGTCAAGAAATTGCAACTTTAATAAATAAAAAAGCACATCTGTTTATCTAAAGACCGCCCGAATTCTCCAAACAAAAGATTGATTTCAATATTTAAAATTTAAAAGTCTCTGCTTAGCATTTACCAATGCTCATTTAGATTCTGCTTGGGTTAAGACAGGTCTATTAAATAGATTCTACCGTCGTAAATTTGGTGGGAATTGAAAAAAAAATCCACTTTGGTCTTAAGAAGTATGAAATTCCAGGCTTTCGTGTACTTTTTGTTGTGTGCTTGTCTGAACATCCTATTTACTTCATCATCTAAAGGTAAGCACGGCAGGATATTGTAGCCAGAGGAAGAATAATTTCATTTATGTTTCCTTTCCGTCGCCTTCTCTTGATATTTCCCTTCTTGATAGCATGTGCCTTTTGCATCAGGACTGGAAAAGTATTCACTTAGTTTTAAAGTTGACGTATTAAGCTAGCGTTTTCTTACTGCAATGAAATTCCAAAAGCACATTTTAAGGGCATAATTTAAAATTGGCGTGTTACTGACTAATCTTCGAAATCTGCGATTTCGTACAAGGTACAAGGTGGGTTTGTCTAATATATTTATTTTTTCAGTTATCGCATAAAGCAATATTTTTAGACAAATTCGACAAAGTAATGCACCGAAATTCCGGTTAAAAACGCCTCATCACGCTTAAGAGTTTGTTTTTTTTTTATCACAAATGGTATTCATGAAAAGGTTCTGGAAAACGCTTTGTTTATTTTTTTAAGATTATTTACATGTGATATCGAGCATCATTGTGTAACGTTATTATATTTTATATTGGTCAGCATCCAAATTTCAGTCATTAACGTTTCAGAAAGTGTGATCAGCAAATGGTGATAAAAGTGATGACTGATGATAAAAAAAGAACATAATACCGTGCAGTGTAACATGTTTCCTTGTAATAAGTTGCCATTTATTCCAAGTCCGCCCAGGCCCGCTTATATGCACCACTCACATAGCCTACAAGGCAGACTGCCTTGTAGGGTTGACGATAAGGCCGAGCTCGAGTGGTAATCTCTGACACAAACCAAGAGAGATGTGTTTCTCCCTTTCGCAAACCTCGCGCGACCTTCGGATACTTACAAGATAAAGAAACAGTTTAATGCATAAATAAGTTTTATTTCCAAAAGAAAAAATAATAATTGGCCATAACCATAGGATTCTAATGACATGCTGAGCTATACTGTTAGTTTTTGACATTGTTGATATTTTTGCTGGGAAAAGAAAATTAAACAAGCTGCTGATGTCGAACTCGATCATTTCAAATATTGGGACATGCTACCCAGGAGGTATAAAGAGATCTTGCGTTGTCTTGGTGCGCACTCAGCTTTACCGATAATGTAAACAAATTTGCCACTTTTTAATTCTTTAATCTGATTTATTGTAATTTGTTACTTTTCAATCGTTGCTCAAAGGAATTACAGATCTGAAGTTACAAAGGAAACGTAGCTTTCAAATAGAAAACACGAGGTTTGATCATCAGACTTTGAAATCTGCCAAAGTACACTGATCTATTTTCAGGAAACGTGCTCAGCGGTCAATTTCTTTTGACTGTAAACAGGACTTAATTGAATATATAACTGTAGACTGTCTGCAACACAAAGATTAAACAGATAAATCGTTGCAAAAGATAAAGATAACAGAACAGCCTATTGCAGGCTGCTTGCTCTGACAAAATCAAAGAAGTTATTTGAATTTTGGCTTCCGTGCTATTTTAATCCAGACATCTAGTATATACTAATCACGGTCGTGTGCCGGAACGGCATGTTTTTAGTAGACATCTACGATTTTATCATATTTTTACACCAAACATTACATGTATGATCCCTAATTCTGAATAAGAAGTCGAATAATTCCACGGACTGTCAACTAGCAGCCATATTGCTTTATTTCTTGAAATTTTCAATTATCACTGAATTTTGACATTTGGCTACGGTCAATTTGTTTCAGTTGTATTTATTTTTATTTTTTTTCATTGTATTTATTGCACTGCCGAGGACCACTGCTGATCATGATTCATTACTATTCACTGTCACCCTCTTTAAATTAAGGTGTTTAAAATGAACTAGAATAGCTGAAATTCAAGAAAATAACAACGATGATCAAAAACGAACGAACACGTACAAACGCAACTAAAACTGGGGTGGAGTGTACTATATCTATAATAGACTATAAGATACTTTAATTATTTCAACGCGATCGGTATTAAAGCACTACATGCTTGTGGGGCCGTGTACTAACTAGCTAGCGGCCTCCAGCCTTCCAAAGTAACATATAACTCTGCTTTCGTATACTTGATATTCCTGCTTCTCCGAGGCAATGAGCTATGTTGATATTCTTATAGTAGAAAAACAGGTGCATTCTGGAGATTATGAAAACATGACGACGAGGAAAGAGGCTACTGACACTAATATCATTACAGGCTTTTGCGGTGCGTGAGATTCGTATTCAGCATTGTCTTTTAATCCTTAGTCCATTTCAGATCATGCTAAGCTCTTTTCTCGGACGGGAAAATAATTAAATCGTACGTAACTGCCGGAAAAAATCTACAAAACATTCACCAGTGTCGTCATTTAACTAAATCATAAGCAAATGCGATGGAAATTGGATCAGTGTTCATAAAACTTCTAATAAGCCGACAGAAACTAAATTAAATTAAGTTATATTAAATTAAAGCCTTTGAGAACCTTGAACGTCGAAGCCGCCGCCCCGCTGTCGCATTTCTTTGCCTTTTTTCTTCAATCATAAGCTTTTTAAAGGAGTTCTCCTCTGATTTGTGGTCGAAGTGATAAAATCGGCTAGCCCAGTTAAATCTAAAATCGCTTGTAAAGTCCGGTAATTTTTTTTAGAAAAATATACCTAATAATCTTGTGATGTTTTCTTTCATAACTGTTAAAAGTAGGATCTATGGACACGTCCATTTAACCTGTGAGCGGCATAATTGCGTGTAACATAAATTGTACAAAACCACAACATTTCGAGGCAGCGAACGAGATTTCAGTATTCAAATTATAAACAAAAACATTTCGATGTTATCTCGAGTGGCTATTTCCCTACCATTTTTAAGTGCTATTTGTCCAAATTGACTTTTAATATAAATATTTATTGGACTCACAATTGAGGTCGGGAGGAAGTTTCTATTGTCGTTCCCTACAGTATCTTGTTGGTCGCAATGAAACTTGAAGTATATGTATTTGCAGTCGTGTCATTTCTCTCTTATGAACCAGCGTCTTTGGGCATGGCATTTGGTGAAGGTGGGCAAACTCCCTTTTTACGGTATACTGTTAATCCCAATATTAGAGATATCATTCTTTTCGTATATTTCAGTATGCGTTTTCAGTTGAATGATACAATGTAGTGACTTAATTTTTTTTATTATTATTTTTTGATGATTATAATAGTATCACAGGGGAAATTGTCTAAGGCCGTTTAGCTACGTTATGTTCCGAATGACTTACATTTCAGCATTTCGGTGAGAGTTAACCTTTTCTTGAATGTTTTACCTTATTCGTATGGTTTGCAAGAAAGCAATATATTCTAGGTTTTATAAGTGATTGAAATCGATTCTGTGCTTCCTGACAGATCTGTTATTAGTTAGAATTGCTATATAATGAAGTTTATTTCAGAGAATACATTTTTGTTAATTTAAATAATCATCAGAAATCCTCATTATTTTAGAATCAACTTAAAATGTGCTGTGGTCTACCAAAAGTCGCGGCTTGCGTGCGTTCTTTATGACGCCATCAAAGGAAAATAATTTTTCAAATTAATGCGGATAAACTTAATATTGGAAAATGGAAAAGATATGCATAATCATCATATCATAGAATAACTAGTCAGAAGACTAGTAACGGGCATGCCAAGTAACAGAAATATTGTACCCGTGGATTCGGGTTCCCTGTCATTTGCGCACGCATTAATTACGTAGACGGTAGATACATTGTCGAAGGTTATTACAAACCTATTCAGAACCAAACTGAAGAACTTTGAATCCGCGAGTAAAATATTTCTGTTGTATAAATAAAATAAACTTTCAACTACCACGAAGAGTGCATTAAGACCCATTTCATATATATATTTATTTAAAACAAGTCATGATTTATTGCAATTCCTGGCCTATTTGTTTCCTGGCACCCTATTTGTTCCGAGAAGCGAACAGTTTTCCGAGAGCGAGGCTCGAGGAAAACTGTGAGCTTCGAGGAACAGATAATGTCCAAGGGCAAATATCCGTGCATATTTTTGAAGCCAAATGGCGGCTATTGTGTTTATTATCCTTCAAATATTTTTACACAAGTCCGCTCATTTTGGGAGACCGTCTCTCAAAGATTTTAAACGTCGTAGTAATTCTGTCGGCGCTCAAAATACTGTTAACCTATTCAAATTGTTTAGTACTATTCATTTTAACAATTTACTCGGGAAAACTCTCGGAAACTGGGGAATAGCCCCGAGTTGGCTATAACGATCTCATCATATCCAACAAGCGCGAGTAGAATAACTGTGTTATTACAAACGCCCAAAAGAATTGCAATATTTGAGCTCTCCAGTTGTTTCCGTTGAGGCGTATCGGCTGCCATTGCCGATACTAAGGAATTGCAATATACCATTGCTATTTTTTAATAACATCTGATATTCCCCAGTTTTGGATGCATCACGTAACGTGTTTAGACCAATCGTGCGCACGAAAAATATTTTATGGATTATAAGAGCTCTTATTATCCAACACTGCTTCGTAGAGTACAAATAACGCCCAAAACGAGTACAAATATCACACGATATTTGTACTCCAGAGAACTGGGTAGACAGGTTTTTGACGTGTTCTCGTGCTCTTGACCAATCAGTTAGCTGGATATACTTCTGTCACGCATTCGCGGCAAAAAAATATCCGCGAAATTCGCCCGCTTTGACTA